>PTEX01000049.1:1990870-2049604 GCA_003342815.1 Eudromia elegans
ACCCGCCGGCGACAGCGCCGAGGCGGCGGCCGAGCCCCCGCGCCAGGAGCCGAGCCCGGCGGCGGAGCGGGTAACGGGGGGACTCGGGCGTCTTGGTGGGGGGCGCGCGGGGTGGCCGGGGCTCCTCTGCCGCCTCCTCCCCATGCTCTGACCTCTCCTTGGTCGCGGATGCCCTCCCTGCGCGAGACCTCCGTGGGTGGCTCTGCCGGTCGGATGTTCGCGTCTCTGCTCGCCCTCCGCGTGCTTCCCTCTGGAAAAGTGCCCGGGACTTCGCTGAGCTTTAGCAGCCCCGTGGGCTGCCCTCCTCTCCCTCTTAATTTTCACTTTTCTCGCATTTCTGGCACCCTGCGTGTCGCCGGGGGTGGCAGGCAGGGCCGAGAGGGCTCTGGGGGCTGTCAGGACGTGGGAGGCGGGCGGCCCGCCTGCTGCAGGACCAGTAGAGCAGGGTGGGAAGCGCCCGAGGAGGCCGGCGGGGCGCAACGCGCGGAGCGGGCATGGAGCCGGCACGTTCCCGCGAGCTTGGCTGCGCGCTTGGGGTCACGCCGAGAGCGAGACGAGCTGCTCCGGGTCAAGCAGCGCTTTGCTCCGAGCTGCTCCTTGAGCAGGTTGGTTTTTTCCATGGATTGGGGTAGGTGATGCCGTGTCCTGAGCGCTCCTGCCTGGAGCAAGACCTGAGGCATGGTTGCACCTTTATCTTATTCATAAGGCAAAGAATCTCCTTCTGAGTGTCAAACAGCTCCAAAATACAACCAAAAGGTAGACCTGGGGGCGGCGAGTACAGTGTTTTTGACTTACACCCCTCGCTTGAAGGGCAGGATGTGTCTGGAGCAGCGGAAAGGGTGGCGACCTCCCTGGGAAGGGGGCTCTGCTCCCGCCGCTCTGCGGGGCTCCGGCACAGACACTGATTAATGCAGGAATGTCAGCCTTAAACAGCGCGTAGGAGGCAGCCGCTGCACAAACAAAGCAATATAGAGAGGTAAGGAGTTGAGAAATATCTGACCTTTCCTGCCCAGCGTGGTTTCTAAGAGACGCTTTCGGCCGCCTGAGATAATGCTGCTTTTTATTTACCCAGCGAGAACATGTGTGTGTTGTTGTGACGAAGATGGGGATGGTCTTCCCGGGAAGCAGCCTTCCCAGGGTCTGCCGGCCCACGGAGGAGGCTTCTCCACCAGCTCTTGCACCATCCTTCTTGGGAAGGGATCAAACCAGCTGTGAGAGCAGCACAACTATCACAGCAATGGGTGCCCTGTCCCCAGCTGGGGACCCTCCTTCACCACCCAGGTCCCCTTGGAGGAGTGAGGGCCCAGGCTTTGCTGGAGAAGCCCCTTTCCGGCTCCAGGCACCACGGAGGCCCCGGGATGGTGGGATCCTGTGTGCATTCCCATGGCTGGTGCTGAGTCTCCCAGGATGTTTTCTGTGGCCACATGTAGTTCCCTGGTGGTTTGGAGTGAGCGGTGTTGGAGTTGCCTGGGAATTGCTGCAGGATTTATGAGTGTGTCCTACTGGGTCGGTATCTCCAGGGGGTTTGAGAGCTGGAGTTGATCCGTGTGGGATCTCCTGCACAAAGCAGAAGCCGGGAGGGATGAGGGTTTCGGGGAAGGTGTCAGGAGGGAGTGCACAGACTCGGGCTCCCCGCTGAGCCCTCGTGCCCCAGGGCCTTGCAGAGCAGCAGTTCTGCTCTTGTTTTCCCATTGGACTCCAGCCGGCGCCCGGTGCGTATCCCCTCGGCCTGCCTGACCCCTGGGATGTGCCGGCCGGGTGCTCCTGGAACGAATGGACCTGGTTCAGGGCTCCCGTTAATGCCTAACTGCCCCGTCTGGCGTGGGGTGGCCCTGGGGGAACCGCTGCTTCCTCTGCGGGACAGGGACAGAGTGTTTTGTTCCCAAGGTGTCAGGTGAAAACAGCCGGGAACATCCCCTTGTCCTTGGCAGACGGGGGAAGGATCCATCCCTGGCCTGTCCACTGGGACGCTGGAAGCGGATCGAGAGCCCTCGGGATCAAGTCACGTGCATTACAGGGCAAGAGTCCTGTTTTTATCCCAGGAGCGTTTCCAGCCAGGGCACTTTAAGGACACGTTGTGCTCGGTGATAGCCAGAGGACAAAGTCCAGCTGGGTCAGATGGCTCCTCTCTGCTGGGAACTGTCCCGCTTGTGGCACCTCCCCTGCCTGCCTGCGTCCCTGAGGATGCTCTTGTCCCACTTGGTGGAGATGGGCTGGATCCAACAAAGATGGGGACCCTGTGGTGTGGGTTGGGGACAGCTGGCTGACCTGGGCTCAGTGTCCCCTGCCCTCCCCAGGCCTCACGGGAGGGCTCTGCTCGCTTCCCGTCCCCCTCTTGGCTTTTCCTCCATCCCAGCCGCATGCTGGACCTTGAGCCACAGCTGGGCATTCCTTGCTCCACTGGCTCCGGCTACGTGACCGCTTGCTGCCCAGTGGACACCAGCTCTGGATGGGGGGATGTGCTGGGGCCACCCATATGTCGCAGAGCCAGCGCTTGCCCCAGGCTGGCGTGCCCTTCTGCGCCTCGTTGGCTTGCTTTGCGCTCTCCACGAGCTGGAAAAAATCAGAGGCCGAGTACGTGCTGTTTGGGGGACCTTCCTGGGGGGGACGAGGTGCCTTTCACTGTCCTTAGAGGACTCGGAGGTCTCGCGAGGCCGCAGGTGCAGCGAGGCCGGGCTGGGGATGCGGCGCGCGCGGGTGGAAGGTGACGGTGGCTTTTGTGCCGTTGCAGAAACAGGAAGTTGTTTGGGCTTGTGAAAGGCTCTGAGCATCCCGCTCCCACCGCAGACGTTTCTCAACAGGTAGCAGGAGCCTCTGCAGCTGGGGCAGGGCTGGGGCTGGGTGTTGGTGCAGAAAAACGAGGATGGGTGGGATGGGAGACCCCCTTGTCCCGCCCGCACTGAGCAGCAGCTCTTTGCCGCGGTGGGAAGACGCTCAGTGTGCTGGAACTGGAAGGGATGCATGGAAAACCGGCCTGGAGGATGCTCCGTAGTGTGTGCTCCATAGTGGGTCTCTGCTGAGCAGGGGGCTGGGGGAGGTTTCCCCAGAGGCTCCCGCAGACCCAGGATCCCCTGTCGCTGGATGAGGAGCGGCAGCAGCCACCGATCCCGGTGCGGGGCCGGGGGATCCGCGCGCTCCGGGGCCGTGGGCTGGTGAGCAGCGAGGGCCTGTGCAGCGCGAGCCGGGCACACACTGGGCTGCCTGTGCTGCCGGGCTGGCCGCCAGCCTGCCTCCCTCCCCCCTCATCCTCCCATCCCCCCGCCTCACGCGCTCCCTTGGGAAGGGGCTCCGCGTTGGGCAGGGACGAGGGGCTGCTTTCCCAGGCGTTCCCGGGTGCTGGGAGGAGGAGATTTGCATGTCTCAGAGTCCTGTTTGCTTTATGGGGCTGGACGTGCCTTTATTTGCTTAACGAGCCCGGAGATGCTGCCAGCAGGGCCCGCGGCCAGCCGGGCGCTTCCCCCCGCGCGGCCCGCGGCTCCCACGCTCCGAGGGGGCCGCGGTGGCACCCGCAGCCCTCGGCCCTGCTCTGGGGCTGGATGTGGCCCCGGCGCGCGGGAGCTGCTGCCCCCAGGGATGATGGTGCTGCGGGGGAGCCAGGTGGTGTCCAGGGCTCTCTCTGGCTTTCCTACAGGGAAGCTTTGCTCAAACTGGAATTGCTTGAGGTCTGGAAACTCAGAAAAGGAGAGATTTTAGGGGGGCTTCTGGGCTCCCTTCCTCTTTCTGCCTTTGTGACAGCAAAACGCGCTGTGGAGTGGTGCAAGCAATGGAAGTGCAGGGAAGGGTGGTCCACTGCCTGGAAAAGCACAAGGTTTAGGCTCCGCAGAGCCCTGGGGCACTTGTGCGTGCGCATGGGCGCTGCCCACAGCAGGAATCCCGGCTCATTGGAACACATTCCAGGCCCTCCCTGCCCGCCCCGCTCCGAGGGGCACACGTGGAGGCCTCCTGGCCCCTTCCCCAGCTGCAGAACCTGTGGAAATCCCTTGGGTTACCCTAGGCCATCAGTGTGTGGCCAGGTTTGTCCCCACGGGTTCGTCCCCATGGGTTCGTCCCTGCCATGGTGTCAGCAAGGTGGCCACCGAGGGCCCTGCCCCGCCGCATCCGGAGCCTCTGCTCCGCACGTGCCCTCCGGATCGCTGCCCGCCGCTCGCGCTTCCGGAGGCTGCCGCTGCCGGGAGGCCCTTGAGAAAGGCTCAGTGGAACCACGAGCCATTGACGGCTGCCAGAGCAGCGCCCGAGACGGGCCTGGCCACCGTGTCCCTCCGTGGGCAGGAGCTGTCACCAGGGCAAAGCTCCCGGCAGCTGCTGCCACCTCTGCCCGGTGCCCCCGGCTTCCCTCGTGCGAATCCATGCCGAATTAGAGCTCTTTATGATGAGCAACATCCTCCTTCCTGCGGGAGAACACAAGCGCGCATCCTGGGGCCGGGATGTTGGGGTGACCTGGGGAGGCAATGCCGCGTTCTGGAGCGTTGCACCAGAGCAGCTGAAGTTTCACTAGGAAGCGAATTCAATTTTCCCTTGAGCCGGAGGGAAGGGGCCGCGTGAAAAGCGTCTCCAGCGGAGCGCTACGTGCCGCGGGTGCCGCGGCGCGGCTGCTTTGCATGTCCTTTGTGCCGGGCAGGATGCGTGTGACGGGTTTTGGGCGGCGTGTGAATGCGCCGGCCCCGGGGGCCGCCGGGTTTCGTTTCTCTCTCGGCAGTTGAGCAATGCCGCGGCCCGGCCCGCCTGCGCGCGGGCCTGTTGCTGCTTGCAGGGCTGCAGGGTGTTTCCTGAAACCCGGCGCTCCGAGAGCCGCCTCCTGTCCCCGCTCACGCCCTGCAGCGCCCTGTGTGGCACCAGGAGCCCCCGTCACAGCGCGCTGGGGAAGGGAGGCTGGGTGTGCACCGAGTGCAGGGGGAGGTTTGGGGCACTGGAGGTCGGTGCCGGGATGGGAGCCCCGCGGGACGGGGTGGTGGTGGGAGGACGTGCAGCTCTGCGTGGGGACCCACTCGGCTCGTCCCGGCGCTTGCGGCAGCACGGGGGCCTAGGGAGGCTCGTGGAGGGTGAGGAGCTGGTGGGAACACCTTGAGGGGTTGCTGGGGTGGGTGGCTTGGAGAGGGGCTACTCTGGGCTGGGGGAGCTGCAGGGGAGACGCAGAGAGCCCGTCCCCAGGAGAAGCTCGTGTCCGGAGAGGCTGATTCCTCCTGGACCGGCTTGGTGGACGCCCGGGGTGCGGTGGCAGTGAGGGAAAAGGCGCTGGGTTTTGCTCGGAGCTGCGAGGTTGAAATGAAGACGCCTCCGGTTCTGTCCAGGGAGTCTCTTCCGGGAATCGGCAGGATCCAAGGGCAGGAGCTAGGATGTGATGCCACTTGGCTCCCTACACAAAACACCTCGCAGCTCCATGCTGTGCAGCGCAGCCACCTCTGCAGGCAGGCGACGTCCCTTGGTCCCCAGCAGGGATGTGGTGCGCAGGAGAGGTGGCAGCATCACAGCAGAGTCTGTGCCAGGGCAGGGAGCCGAGTGCTCATCCTCGCTGGGCTGCCGGCCCCGTGGGAGGTGGAGGAAACCCTCTAATGAGGCTCCGCTCATTAAATCCAATGGCTTTGAGCGAAGGCGTCCGAGGAGAGGGCAGGAGGTTATAGAAATGAGGGGCGTTTTCCTCGTCCTCGCAGGCAGCTCGCTGTCCTGCTGGGTGCCCGTGTTGGCCTTCGTGCCACCTCCCTGCTCTGTGGCCCTTGTCACCCGAGAGCGACCGGCCTCGAGTCTGCGTCGGGTGGGTTGATGGATGCCCCTAACTCGGATCCCCTCTGGTCACTAAGGTTTGGGGCTCCCGTTCCCTTGAATTCAGAGGGGCTGGGAGGAGTGACGCTGGCTCCTTGTGGAAGGGGACGCTGCCGTGCAGGGGGTTTGCCAGGCAGGACGGGGCCGGGGAGGGATTGGAGATGTTTGGGGAGGCAGAACCACGGCGGGGAGGTCTGGCAACACGTGTGGTTTGGACACGGCCTGGCCTGAGCGCTGCCCTCCGGGAGCGGGGCCAGCGCCGGGGCACGGGATGCCCTCTTGGCAAGCCCAGCCTGACCTCCGTTTTGTCCCGATCTGCCCACGTGGAGCAACCTGGGGCTCTGCCAAGGGCGCTGGGGACAGCAAGCGGACAGATCCCGAGCTCCTTCCCAGGCAGGAGCCAGGGCGGCATCCCGGGAGCAGCGCTCCCTCTCCAAGCGGGGCTGGTCTCCCCCATGCCCCCCACCCAGGGCCTCTGCCCCACGGCATTCCCGGCAGGAATGTGATTGCCCGGAGCCGCAGCAAGGAGCGGCAGATGCAGCCGGGTGCCCGCATGGGTCAGGGTGGTGCCATCCCCTCCCAGCCCAGAAACTGGGGCGGTGGCAGCAGGACAGGAGGTCACCCCAGCGAGGCGCTGGGCAGGGCCGGCCCCCGCCCCTGCCCATGGGAGCACCCGCGTCCCGGCCTCGTGTGCGGCAGCCACAGGGCTTTATCGCACCGGGAGGACTCTAGCACAGGCCGGGCTCCCGTGGCCCGTGTGGATGTGTCACCCTGGCTTACGGCAGCACCAGCACTTTGTGCCCTGCTGCCACCTCGGGTGCCGCAAGCCCCGGGACCTGCAAGGGGAAAGGGGAACCTCGGGGAGACGTGAAGAGCAGCGTGGTGCAAGTGCAGGGGAAGTGCATGCAGGGCAGCCCCTGTGTGCCCCTGGGGAGGAGATGGAGGAGCACGAATGATATTAGGAGAAAGAATAAATATCAAACACCTAAAATAAGGAACATATGAGGAACAACAGTGGTGGTTCTACTGCTGGGGTGGAAGGTCCTACCGAGCATTGGGAGCTGCTGATGAGGGAGTGTTTGAGCTAGTGAAGCGGCCCTGTGCAAGCTGGGCTCGCTGACGGGGGAAGGCGAAGGCAGCCCCAGCAAGGGAGGACAACCGGCCCGTTTTGTCTGGATGCACGTGGTGAAGGCGGCGCTGGGCCGCTCCTCGTGGCTGCACGAGGTCTGTTCTGTGCCGAGGGGACGCTCCGAGGCAGGTCGGGTTGGGCAAGACCCGGCTCGGGAGCGGGGTGGTGGCTCCGGGTTAATGCCCTGCGGCGCACGGCCCCCGCCCGGCTGCCTGCCCAGTTTGGCAATTGCAGAGGGTCTCACTGGGAGCAGGACACGTCATCTGGGACACTCTGGCCATGTCCCAGCTTGTCCCCGTGTTGCTGTGGGGACCTGAGCGCCAGGTAGAGTGGCTGCACAGGCTCAGTGCACCTATCAAAGCCCCCAGGATGGTCTGAGGCCAAAAGCTGCAGGGGGTCGTAGGGGCTTCCCAGGCTGTGCTTGCTCCTCTGCCTTCAGGAGGGGGGGATTGTAATCCCGACCCTGGGATAAAGTGTCCCTGTCACCTCCGCAGGGCTAGTGTGCCCCGTGCTCCACCTAGCTGGCTATGGAGGCTCGGAAATAGCCTTTTCACTGCCTTTTTCTCGCTTGTTGCAGAAAGAGCTGCGGCCTCGGCTGTGCCACATGAAGAAGGGCCCCAACGGCTACGGCTTCAACCTGCACAGCGACAAGACGCGGCCGGGGCAGTACGTGCGGGCCGTGGACCCCGAGTCGCCGGCGGAGGCGGCGGGGCTGTCGCCGCAGGACCGCATCGTCCAGGTACGCGGTGGTGCCGGCCGGGACTCGGGGCCCCGCGGCGCGGCCGTCTCCGTGCTCGCCCCCACGTCCCCGCCCCGCGCACGGGAAGCCGGCGGCGGCCGTCCTGGTGCCCAGCCCGAGCTCAGCTCTTTATCTCCAAGCTGCTCGAACGCCTTCTCCTGCGTGGTCCAAACTGCCCCCGGGTCGTGCCGAGGACGAGGCGGGCTGCACGGGACGGTGTAAATGCCGGAGGGGTGTGGGGGTCCCGGGCGGTGGTGCCGGTCTCCTGCTGGAGCCCTGACCCTGCTGCCCGGCCCCGGCACATGCCCTGCCTTGCGCTTCCTGGCCGCTTTGCTTGTACAATCCCGTGCTAATCACCGAGAGAAAATCTGCTTTTAATGAGGGTTTGCTGGCTTCTCTGCTAATCCGTGCAGGTCTCCAGCTCCGGACATCTGCGGGGGGCTGCAGAGCGGCAGTACTGTGGTTGGAGCTGCTGCCCGGGGAACGAACGAGCCCTTTCCTTGGCTCCCGAGCTTTCCTTGGAATGAGCCCTTTCCTTTTCCTGCGCTCTCTCTCTGCCCCGAGCCGTGCCCGGCTGTTTCTGCCTCTGCTCGCTCGGCCGCCAGCAGCCGCCCGGCGCTTGGCACGGGGCAGGGGCCGGGCACGGCGGCGCCTTGGCCTCCTCCTGCCAGATCTCTCCTACATCCGTGGAAAACCCTTCTCTTGAGGCGCTGCCACCGGAGCCCAGCTGAGCTGGTTGGAGAGGGATGTCCCGCCCTGTTCCCTGGGAATTTGGGGACCCTCAGGCTGAGACAGGAGCTGTGCTGCCCTCGTCGTGCTGCTTTCCATGGTGCAGATAGCCTGGCTGGAGCGTTCCGCTGCTCTGAGGTGCCTTTATGGCCCGGGCACCGCAATCCCCAGGGCTGAAGGCCCTGCACATCTCCCTGGGATGCTCCCAAACCCCCTTATTGCCCGGGAGCAGCGCTGTGGGCTCCGTGCAGCCTCCTGCAGCGCCGTGTCCTGCAGGTGAACGGGGTGTGCGTGGAGGGCAAGCAGCACGCGGACGTGGTGGCGGCCATCAAGGCCGGCGGCGACGAGACCAAGCTGCTCGTGGTGGACGTCCTCACGGACGAGTTCTTCAAGAAGTGCAAGGTGGTGCCCTCAGAGGCCCACCTGGAAGGTGGGTGCCTCGTTGGGGGGTTCCTTGAGGCCCATCGTGTTCGGAGGGGGGTGTTGGGTGCCCTTGTCAAGGGGAGGTGGCCCTGGGCTTGCAAAACAGCATCTGTGGGCTGTGTGTTGACCACAGAAGCATCGGTTCTCACTGCATCCAAACCGAGGACCTGTGCAAGAAACGGTGGGTGAGAGGTCTCCGGGCCACTCATTGCACCCAAGGCCCAGTACAGGGGTCTTGCTTTAGCTACGGGGTGCTGTGCAGGGTGGCACGGGAGGCTCACGGCCTCCAGGGCACTGCGTGCGTGGGCAGGAGCACTTTATGGCCCCGTGGTTACAGTTTGACAGCGTTTATGGCTCGGCGAGTGCAGGGCGGGCGCCCTTCACCCTCCTCTGCAGCCCGGCACTGGCCTTGGCCCCTTCCCGCTGGGCCGCGGAGGAGGATTTCCCATAGGGAGCCCCTTCTTGGTGCATCCGGAGCTCGAGGCCTGGGGTAAGAGCCTCCCTCCACCCCTGTCCTCCAGCCATCAGCAGGACGGGGCTGGCTGGTTTAACGGGGATTAATTATCCTAATCCAGTCTAGCCGAGGTGCAGGGAGGGTGGCACTGCTTCGCCCATGGGTCCTGGGCACTTTTACCGCCTGGGGTGGCCAGGAGCAGGCAGAGCAGGTCTCTCCTGACCCCACACCCCTATCTCGTCCCTGCAGGTCCTTTGCCAGAACCAGTTGCCAATGGTGACGTAGGGAAGGTAAGAAATTCCCGTCTCCTTTAGTCCCCCCGTCAGACTGTGCACATGGACCCTGCTAGCACTGGGTTCCTTCTCGCCCTTGGGGGGCCATTTGAGCCTCTGGCCAAGGGGGCCATTTGGGATGTTGAGTGTCCTGGAGGTGGCTGTGACTCCTCCATCCTCCTGCCTCCACCCTGGAGGTGCTCAGGGGCTGCAGAGCTGCTGCTGCTGCTGCCTCCTCCTCCTCCCTTCCTCTAGTGCAAGGGCTGGAGAGTCCAGCTGGGCTTTAATCCTTCCTGGCCGGGGGCGGAGCGCCCGGGAGGTTTTTATTAGCGTGGAGCAGTAGCAGATTAGGTGCTGGGAGCATTTCCCAGCCCCTGCCCCATGGAGGGGGCTGCAGGAGCCCCTGGACAAGATGCCCTTCCCAAGCCCTGCAGAGCATTTCCTGGGGTGCAAAAAGCACGTTTGGGTCTGGGGAGGCTCCAGCTCGGGCTGTGGGCAGGGGGTGGCACGGGGAGCACAGGGGTGGTCCCCATGTGTGTGTCTCCTGTGGGGAGGGTGCTGCGGTGCGGGGCTGTGCCCGGACCCTCGCGCCGCGTGCGGGCGCCGGGGTGGAGGGACCAGGGTGCCGGCGCTGGGGTGGAGGGACCAGGGTGCCGGTGCCGGGGTGGAGGGACCAGGGTGCCGGTGCCCGCTCACCCTCCTCTCCCTGCAGGAGAGCGGCGCCGAGCCGCGGCCCAGCTCCATGACCGACAGCCCGTCCAGCCCCGGCCCGCTGGCCACGTCCCCCGCCCTGAGCGAGGGCCACAGCGAGGTAGGGACGGCGCAGCGGGGGGGACGGGGGCTCGGGCCGTGTCCCCCGCCGCGGGGACAGCAGGAGCGGGGGATGTGGCGGTGCCCGCGTGCTCACGCGGCTCTCGTCCCCCGCAGCCCAGCGAGGCCGAGAAGCGCAACTCGGCGCCCGGCGCCCTGCTCGACCTCGACATCCCGCTGGCCGTGGCCAAGGAGCGCGCGCACCAGAAGCGCACCAGCAAGCGCGCGCCCCAGATGGACTGGAGCAAGAAAAACGAACTGTTCAGCAACCTGTGAGGGCCCCGGCGCTCCCGCCGGCACCTCCTCCTCCCGGCACCTCCCCGATGCCTGCCTTGGGACGGAGGCTCCTCCACGCCATGGCCCAGGGCACGGGGGCTCCCGGCGCCTCTCCAGGCGGGTTTTGGCCACCCAGGTGCTTCTCCGTCCTCTTGAAGTCCTGTGAACCCTGGTAGACATAAGCAGAGATTTGGGAGTAACCAGTGATTTGGGGTGACCCCAAGTGATGCCCAACACTTCTTAAAGTCTTATTTCCTCCTGTTGTTCCTTTTGTCCCGTCTGAAATCCGTGTCTATTCCAGCCCTACCAAATCACCCTTGATCTCTGTGTTGCTGCCTTGGGCTTTTAGTGACTTGTAGCCGTCCCCACCAGCTGTCTGGCCAAGGAGCAGACACGATCCCTGCAGGAACTGGTGCTTTTGGGCTCTGCCCATCCATCCAGGATGACCCCACTTGTGACATGTCCTGTGGCCACCCGTGAGGAAGACAAACCAGCTGTTTGGGGGGGTTTGGGGAGTGGAGGGGGTGCCTGGACCCCACACGAAGCAATAACCACCGCAATACGCGCTCACTCCTGGAGACAGAGCCCATCAGGGTTTAATCTGATGATGCTTCATTTAAAGTCTTCTCAATAGACTCTGTCTATTTTTCCAGAATAAGAGGTTTTCCAATCACACCTTTTTTTTTTTTTTAAATGTATTTTGTGGAAATTTTTCCTGTGGATGTTTTATTCCGTGTGTTGTGATCGGGTGTTGTCATACTGTCGAGCTCGAGAGAAATTCTATTTACTGGAATAAACCTTTCTGACTTCACCCGTCCGTTTGAAGGGTGAATCCTTCCCTTGGGGCAGGGTGCGCTTGCAGCCGGAGTGCCAGCGGTGCCTGGGTCCCCTCTGAGGCAGGTAACGCTCCCGCTCACCCCGTTCCTTCCTCAGGGTAAGGGGTGATGGGGCTGGTGGTCCCTGTGGCCGCAGTGATGGTGGGGCTGGTTTGGGGGCCGGCGGGGGGGATTTGGGGACAGCCTGGCGGGTCCCCATATGGGTTGATGCCTGGAGGTGATGAAGAGGCTCCAGGGAGGCTGCAGGGAGCTGGAGCTGGCTTTGTCGAGGGTGGCAGCTCTGCAGGAGGGGACCCGGTGTCCTCATGTCCCTGATTGCCCAGACAGCCCCTGTCCCCTCCGTGGGCACTCTGGGGCACGTCCGGCAGCCCCGACTCCTCCCAAGTGGGATTTTTGCCCGTTTCCCCCTGCCCAGCGCAGCCTCCCTGCGTCACCGCTATTTTTAAGCCCACGCGATGCCTTAAGCGCATCAGCGCTAAGCCCCGCTCCGGCAGGGCACGGCGGGGCCCCGGCGCGGATCGGGACGGCCCTGCGTTATCTCCGTTGGGTTTAACTTTGGTTTGGTTCAGTTTTTCCTTCTCTCTCTGTTTTCACGCCGTGGGGCAGCCGGGCTCGGGCACAGACCGCACTTTGTGCGGGGCTGCCAGGCCCTGCGCTCGCTCTGGCGGAGGTGGGAGTGTCCCGGCGGTTGCCTGGGACCCGGGAATGCCGAGCCGGGCGCTTGGCGGCTCCGGAGCAACCGGCAGCAGCAGCAGCGAGGGGGCCCTCGGCCTCCACTGAGGGCAGCGCCATGGGCAGAGGGGCTGTTTGTTCGGGGCCCCCTGCGCTCCATGGGGCTGGTCCTGGTGGTGACACCCCGGCATGGAGCCCCCGTGCTGGGGACACCAGGGCTCCCGATGGGCCGCGTGGAGGAGCGGAGCCGGGAGCCGCTCTCTTGCAGCCAGATGGAGCAACAGGAAGAGCAGGGTTGGGATGAAGCCGCATCCAGGGCGGCTGGATCCCTCCCGCGGTTCCGAGCCCTCCTCGTGTGCAGCCCTGGGGTCCTGCTGGAGCTTGGCTTGTGGGCAGCAGCTTTCCCAGCGCGGAGCCCCGGGAAGGCTCCCTGTGCTGCCCGTTGGAGGAGGAGGTTTGGAGCATGGCCAGCGCTCAGCACCGGGACAGCAGGATCCCTCCTGCACCCCGTGCACCGGGTGCTCCTCCAAGGAGGCCGCGGCCCCTCCTGTGCTCTCAGAGCAGACCCTGGCCCAGCCGGACACCGGGAAGCTGCACGAGTTAAAGAAAAACACGAATATGACTTTGTGTCATAGAACAGGAAAAAAGCTGCAATTTTGGCTCCGTTTTTTTCAGCTCCAGCACTAGGGAGAGCTGCAGCCTAGCAGTTCAGCAGGCTGATGGTGTCCTGCAAAGCCACCATGGAGTTTGGGGAAGAAAAAGCCCCATTTCTCCCTCAGGACCCAATGAAGGAGCCCTGTCCCTCCCTAACCTTACAACATGGACAAGTTTGTTCCTCTGCCCCGCTGCACAGCATTCCAGGGAGTCTGGCCATTGCCTTTAAAAGCCCAAAAGGCAGCAACGTGGAAACGGGCACCTCAAACCACAGGCTCGACTTTGCTTCTCTACATTGGGCCAGTAACGTTCCTGGCCACTTAGAAATACTGGTTGTGGGAGACTAAAGTTCATTGCGGATGGGATCAAGAGCACAAAGATTAACAGCCTTTATAGCTGCAATGCCAGCTCTAGGTAGAGTTGCTCTTAATTCTATTACTGCCCAGAGGTTTTGCTACAATAAAATCCGTGTTAAATACTTGTAGGTTAGCGGGGAAAACACGCTGGGGTTTCAGTTGTCCTCGTTACCTGCTGTTTCCTTCCTTTCAGCAGGTTTCTGCACTATGGACAGCACGCTGAGAGGGGTAGGGAAGGTCAAGTTAAATCATTGCATTAAAGTCTGTCCAGCGTGAGATTCAGTCGACTGCCTCTCCCTGAGCAATAGATCTCGATACCGCATCACAGGGCAGGGCGGCGGGCTAGTCCTCACCCCAAGGACATCTGCTCCCAGTCCAGGGTATTTTTTTACTGCATTCATCTTAATAGGGAGCAGTGAACTGAGCCTCCCAGCTCAATAAAGCAAGTGCTGAGCTGCCCTGAGGAATGTGCTCGCTACTGCGTTTCTTTTTCACGTGTTTTCCTCCCACCAGCCTTCATAAAGGCAGGCAGATAAAACAGGAGCAAAACAGGGACCGGGACGAGGCTGGGTCCTAGTCTCACTGTGATCTGCTTGGCAGATATCGGGTGATTTTGAGCACTTTAACAGACTGACTTCTTCGTCCTTTGTGGATCCCCAGCCTCTAGGTAGACCTGAAGAGTTGTGATCCCCTCAGCCTGTCACCTTTACTTGGGAGAAGCCGTGGATTTAGCTGAGCAGAGGGATGTGCCAAGGGATCCGCAGGCCCCAGGAGATGAGTTTCTGTGTTGTCCTCTAGCACTTCTAACTACCCTCTCGCCACCCAACGCAAACAGTCAAACTCCTAGAGCACACTTGGACATGTCAGATTTTTGTCAGGTTTTTTATTCAAGAGAAAACGACGGAGCTACCAGCGCATTTGGACTCCCTGTGTGGAACTGATGAATTCTGCCCCAAAAACAGTGCAAGAGGAACACAAGGTGCTGCTCGTCCAGAGGCTGCGTTAGGAACCCATTCACTGCTGGTGTTTCTGGCTCTACTGGGACAGTCAGGTATTTTCAGGTTTAATAGAGCCATTCCTAGTAAAGCCTGTGAATTGGAGGCCCTTCTTGAGGACAAAATTTAAGGCGGTATTTCTGGCAGTTGCCACAGAGTGCCAAGTTGATAAGATTGCCAAGTAACCAGCTAGACAGACGAAAACAGTCAAGTGCAATGAGGGCCTCCTGCTGTGTTCCACGCTCCGACCTCCTTGCAGCAGCGTCCGACTCCTCATCCCGGCACACCAGGCCCGTGTCTGGATGCGTCCGTCAGGTCCGGGGCGCCTTCAGGTCACTGTAGCTCTTCTCCTTCACGTGGCTTGTCTGTTCCAGGAGCCAGTGTTTCTCTTGGTCGGTCACATCCAGCCTCAGCGTCACCTCTCGGAAGACGCTGTTCACGGCTACCTGTATGGTGCACAGGATAATCGGATCAGTCCCAGGCACGGGACAAGCGCCGCTTATGTTCTCCGGGCAGAGGACAAGCTGTCACCCCACCTCCTTGAAATGGAGCTTTTGGAACATGCTGATACTGGCTTCATTCTCCTGGCCAATCTTTGCCTCGAATTTGGTGATCCCTAGGTTTTTCACCCCTGCAAAATAAGGCAGAAAGACAAACACTCTGTATATGCATTCCTGCTACCTGCTGTCACATCTACAAAGGGAGAAACCCCATTTCTGGGGCGGATGCGTCCCTCATGAGCCTCTCTGTATCACTAAGAGTATGTGCTTGTAGCTCTCCTCACGACTCCACCACCGTTCTCCCGCGTTGGGCCACCCTTACCATAGGACATCATCATCAGAGTTGCCTCCTTGCCAAACCCTCTGCCACGGTAGCTGGGCTCTGAAAGAGACAGCCACGTGCAGAGGTCAGCACAGAGCTACGTCACACAGATCTGCCACGCTGGGCATTTTTTAGAAGATATAACGACCCAGAGCAGCAACAGATGCAGACCAACACGGGGCAATTTACCCGCGATCATGATTTCGATCTCGCCCAACGTGGGATCCTCCACGTCGGTGAGGAAGAGGTTCACGTCCCCCACCATGCAGTCCTCATCCACGCGGGCCCGCGCCGACCACCGCTCCGTGTCCAGCACAATGAACGTGCACTCTGGGGAAAAGGCAGAAGCAGCAGAACCTTCAGGGCGTGCTAAGAACTGCACAAAGACCAAGGACGAGAGCACCGAAACTTTGATCCCTTGATGGAGGTCCCTCTGCTCCACCTCTCTTTGCAGGACGTTTGGGCAAGGAATTGTGTGTGGTGCAAAGGAGATTGAGACTTAGTGATTCACTTAATCCATCTCACTGCTGCTGTCGCTAGGGCTTTTAATGCCAGCTAAGACAAACGTTGCCAGGTAAGCTCCTCGCCAGCCTCAGTGTTTTGTAGCTCACCGTATTTCTGCTAGGCTTTTACGGGCAGTGATTCATCACCTGCGGGAGAGGCAGGGACCCAGCGTAACTCCCTTACGGCTTTTTATGACGGAAAGACCTGGGAAGCGCTGAGTGTGCAGCTGAGCGAATAGCTCCGCGGAAACTAAATCACTGTTACCGACGAAAAACCGGGGGAAAAGGGGTTAAAGTCGGCTTAAAGCGCTCACTGTCGGCGTCCTCGCGCCAGCTGCGCTGCATCTCGAACTCCTGCTCCAGGCTCAGCGGCTCGGACGCCGTCAGGCGCCGCAGCTCCTCCGACCGCATCCACTCGTGGTACCTGGCAAGAGCGGGAACCCCGTCCCGGGCCTTACTACAACGCCACGGACGGGGCGAAATTCCCGCCCTGCCGCCGCGCCGTTCCCGGCGGGAAGGAGGCGCCGCAGCCGGGAACGGGGCTCCCCCTGCGGGCACCGCGCGCTCGCGGAGGGGAAGCGAGCCCGCCCGCCGCGAGGCTCGCACCGGGGCACGTGCGCGGGGGTGTAGGGCACCAGCGTGGCCCGCTCGCCTTGCAGCACCGTGTCCTCGTTGAGCTTCATGGCCCCGGTGCCGGTAACGGCCGCGGTGCGGGGGGGAGGCCCGGGCGCGCGCACGCGGAACTAGAGGTATCGGGCACGCGCGCGGCTCCACCGGCGGCCACCAGGTCTATCCGCCGCAGCACCAGCGCGCATGCGCGGAACCTCCGCCCTACCGGCCGAAGCGCGTCACAGGGGGCGTGGCCACACGTCCTCGCTCTCTGCCTCCGCCCCCTTCCGTCGCGCACGTGACTCCGCGGTCCAATGGCGAGCGCGGAGCGAGCCCCGCCCCTTCCCGCCGCGCGGAAGAGCGCCGTGCGCGGCGCGTGCGCAGTGGGCGCGGCGGGAGAAGGGGTGGGGCCGGCGGAGCTGGCGCCTCGTGGGGGTGGGGCTACCACACGCGCTGCCGCCACCGCCGCTGCTGCTGAGGTAACGGGGCCGGGGGCTGTGTGGGGTGTCGGGGGGCTGTGGAGGGTGAGATCTGGAGGGCCGGGGCCTCCCCGGGTTGGGGAGATGCGGAGGGAAACCGGAGTGGGAGTGCTGTGCTGTGGGGAGCGGAGGGTCCGGGGGCGGGCGGTGTGGGGTGGTCGAGGGGCAGGTCTGTGGGGAGGAGGGGTGCGGGTGCCCTGGGGAGGGTCCCTGTGAGGAGGAGGAAGAGGGTCTGATGGGAGGGTCCTGTGTGTGCAGTGGGAACAGCTGAGGGGGGTGAGGTGGGGCGCTATGGGGTGGGTTTGGGGGCATCCTTGGGCGGGAGGATGTGGGGAGGGCCCCTATGTGGGGAGGTGCTGGGGGCACCCCTTGTTGGGGGTGCTAAGAGGTGTCAGGGCCCCTTGTGGTGGGGCAGGCAGGGAGAGTGAAGAGGGGGCTCTGGGGTGGATGTGGGAGCATCTCTGGGGAGGCTGTGGGGAGGGGGCTGTGAGGTGGCTCTGGGAGGACCCTCGGGGTGTGGGCTATAATGAGAGTGCATGGGGTCTGCCAAGGGAAGGGGCCTATGGGGCTGGGGATGTGTCTGGGGATTCGGCAGCATCCTGAGGCTCCCGTGGGGCTGGGTACCTGCAGGCCCCAGGGCGGTGGCAGGGCCTGGAGGGCTCCATGTGCCCCCCATGTGGTTACGAGGTGGCCTCCCTGTCCACAGAGGAGCAGCGCAGGCAGAGCAGGGTCTGGATCCCCTTGCAGGGTCTGGATCCCCTCGTCATAAGTGAAAGAAGTTTTCCCAGCTGAGGCTCTGCTCTGCCTGGTGGCTTTTATCCCTTGTGCTGTGCCCGAGCTGCTCGCTGTGCCACGGGCTCTGTTCTTGGCAGCTTCTTGTCTTGGCCTCCCTGATAACCCGGTCCTCCCTATCCTCCCCCCAGTCCCTTACTCAAAGAAGTGTGAACGTCCTTGGGAACCTTCGCCCAGTCTTTCTCATTGGTGCTTGCAAAGTAGCTAAAACACGTGGGCAGGACCTACACTACGTGAGCCATGTCCCTGAGGTGTCTGTTTGTGTGCTAGCGGCCTTGCCCCTTGCTCGTGGTTCTTGCCTCTGATGACTTGAGCTTAAATCAAGTGAAAGAGACTGTCTCCTGAGGGCCAGCCTGGTTCTAACCACGCTGGACTGTAGCTGCTCGTTGATTTCTGTAGTTTTGTGGGTGAGGAAGTGAAAAGTTTACAACCTATTTGCTCTTTGAGCAGCGTTCTTAACATGTGAGGTTTGTGCTATAGAAGTATAAAGAGTTTCATTTATTTCTTAAATAATTCAACAACTTCTTCTTTGAGTTATAAATATTTTAGCACACTAGGGTACCTTCCAGTAGTTTTTTGCAGGTGACGTGACATTCAGTGAATGCTTCTGCTGTGAAAGCCTTTGTATATGTAACAAAATATCTTGTTTTCCCAGGTCCAGTGATCTCACTTGTGTCTTTGTTTCTGTGTTGGAGATGATGAGAAGAGACTTTGGGCTGCATTTTGCCGCTTTGTTTGGCAGGAGGCATGTGCAGTTTAGGAACAACACCTGTGTGAGCAGCACGAGTTGGAAATCACCCTCAGGGCAGACATTCTTCCTCTTGAGGTTTTGGTGTCTGAAACGGCCCCTCTGGCTATTTTGGGAAAATGAGTTCAGGTCACTGTGTACTGGAAAAGGACAGGGCTCTCTAGTTACCTCTTTAACCAGTTTAACAGGCCCAGAGAACTTTTTGCAGGTGGTTCAACAAGGTGTTGCATGTGAATGGGGTATTCTCTGAGTGTGGTCCTAAGTGCAGCGTCTTTCTGAGATCCTCTTTCTTTCTAATGTCAGAAAAACTGTGCAACCGTTGACTGTTCCTACTGTTCCTGAAAAAGATGATGAAACTTTATGATGTTTCATTAGGTTAAATGCTGAAGAAGCTGAAAACTCCCCGCTTGCTCTGGTCCAAACCTCCCTGCTGTCGTCAACATGGCTGGTGGCATTACGGATACCGGAGAGCTTTACTCTCCTTATGTAAGTACTGCTCTTTTGGCCCATGGCTGGTGCTTAGGTTTCTGCCTACTAATCTTTTCAAAATCACCCTCTCTCAGCATTATTTGTATTTTCACTTCCTTTTTCCCCATGGGCATAGCATCAATGTTTCCGGAGGTAATGGATGATGGAGTCAAAGGGTGGTAAAATAGCCTGGTTTCTTTCTCGTGTTCTTTCCTGGATAGCTTCAAATCCTGTATCAGCCCTTTTTCATGCTCTGTATGTGTTCTGCAGTGTTTTCATCAGCCCAAATTGTCATGTGAGGCTAGAATAAGGAGGGGGGATTGTGACATGGAAAATGTCCCATTTTGCTTTTTCTGTAGAAACAATTAGTATTATACTGTTTTAACAGAGACACTCATTTAATTGATCATAGCAGCTGGAGTTGCACAGCATCAGTTCTTAAAAGCAATAAATAATAAAACCAATATGGACTGAAGTAAGCTCTGACATAAATTCACAGATTATTTAAGGCAGACCCAATGCTGATATCTGTGTTGGCTTTAGAATACTTTAAGCTTTTGTCTCCATATTCATGACTGAATTTGAAGAACTGAATATTAGACTGCAATAATAGACTATAACCAAAGAAGGAGAGAGAACAAGGCAGTAACTGGGGCATCTGAACCCTAAAGGATTAGTGTCACCTGCTCTTAATGTTAAGTTAGTACTGCAGAAATCTCCTAAAGTCTCACCAAAAATACTATAGTTCTCTTTCCTTTTTCCTGAAGATGTCTAGCCAGGTTGAATACACAGGCATCATTCTCGTCTCTGTGTCTACTTGACCAAAGTCAGGAAAAATCACCTGAGCTTTTACTTGAGCGACCTTCACTGAAAAGTGAGTGATGGCCCTGGGCGTTTGGAGCAGGAGATGTGCTTGGGAAATGACAGCTCTGCCAGCTGAATGAAAGGAACTTTGCTGCAAGCTGCAATGGCTGATTTTGGCCCTTCTGGGAGACAAGTCAAAAAGTGAATTTACTGTGCTAATGTCAGCGAATGTAGGGCAGGAATGCAGGAGGATCTGTGAGTAAAAACATCTCCTGGTATTAATTGTTCCACACCAGGAAAGTACTCAGAGTTCTTTACCAGATATCCCTTGGAGAGGCTCTGACCTATATGAAGAACTTTGGGGGCATTTTTTTAATCCTGATTTTAGCTAAATTTGTCTCTTTCGTTTTTGGGAGTGGGGAGCAGTTCTGCCCAGTTCTGTCCACAATTATATTTTATCCTGGTCAGAAAAAAAATAATTGCAAGAGAGGATGAAATCCTTCTATCGCTTATGGAAGCAGATACCCCCTTTTCAAATGTGCTTAACTGCTTCCTGATAAAATGACAAGCAGGCTTTGAGTTGCAATTCTCTTTGCCTTTTTCTTCTCTGCAAAGAAAAAGAGATTTTAATAGAATCTTTAGTCATAACTACTCTAAGGTCAGAAAATAAGGAGATTCAGGCCCTTATTATAGATTATTATGGATACATGACCAAATATGACTTCAAGATCATTACTAACAAGATTACAAGATTATCTACTTTGAAAAGAAGTAGAAGACTGAAGGGGGAATATCAGTTTCCCCAGAAATGTGCTGAAATTCACTTCGTTCTGTTAGGTTATCAGTCCCTGTCCTTCTGTATTTATTTCTAGTAGATTGCTCTCTCTAAAATTAGTATGACCAAGGTGTCTTGAACTATCTTTGGGACAGCTACAAACTCTAATGTTGGATTATGTGGATGATTGCAGGTTGGTCTGGTTTATATGTTCAACCTCATCGTTGGGACGGGAGCCTTAACCATGCCAAAGGCCTTTGCAACCGCAGGGTGGCTCGTCAGCCTTGTTCTCCTAATGTTCCTGGGCTTCATGAGGTACGTGTCGAGCAGGCTGCAGGTTTCTGTGAGGTGCAGCTGTGAGAACAGTGCTTAAAGTGCTACCTCTCTGAGTGATTTTGTCCCTCTACTGCTTATGCACTGAGATGTCCACAATTGTCTTCCATGTGGCCCTTATGTGGAGGGTTGCATTTTTGTGGAAGTCTGACCGATGTCCGGGATATGGTGCTTTGTCCCCTCTCCTGCCTCTAATGAAAGACTGTCTAGTCCGCAGCATTCTAGAACCTTTTTCCCAGCTTCTGTTTCTGAAATTGTCTTCCTCACGGATGTATCCCATGCCTGCCTCTGTCACTGAGAGATTTGCCAAACACTGACCAAGTCACAAGTGACACAGATTCCTTTCTCTGCCTGTGATTTGCAATTGTGAAACAGACCTATTGTGTTAGTTTTATCTTGGTGTCTGGCAGTATTCTAGACAGCAGCAAGAGTATCAAGAAAACAAATTACCTTGTAGCTGGGCCTGGCTTATTCCTGTTTCTGCTGCTCGAGTCCTTGAAGTTGGTCTCATGATTTCCATTCAGGTTCACTGTGAGTTTCTGCCCAGATTCATCCCTACTGGAGCAGCAGGTGTAGCTGAAAGCAGCTTGAGATTCTCCAATTATTAATAGCAGTGCCATCTTCCTGGTGGGTTGTGAATCCTTGCTTAGATCTAGCTTGGTTTTGAAAAATCTCGTGCCTTTGTAAGAACAGGATGTAAAAATTCCTTTCTTGTAGGTAGTCAATTCTGTCAGCCTGAATTTACCTTTACCTTGGAGAAGGTGCTTTTCTGATCTGTTAGATGCTGCTATATAAAGGTAGCCAACTCTCAGTAGTAAACGTATTGATGCTTGGAAGTTCCATACCTGATCACTGTATGTCACAGAGGCTTGGTGAAATGTGAGTTGTGGAAGTGCCAGCAGTTGGAAGATTTGCAAGCAATTCATCGTAGATGCATTTTTGAAGTGTGAAGTCATTGCATAAAACTTAGGGCCTTCTGATATGACTTTGCTGGGTTTGATCCAGTACAGTGCTGACCTGAAAGGGTTGTCTGGTGGTGCCAAGTGCTCTGGGAGCTGCATCTCCTTGTTGCTTTTGTTCCTGTGCTCACTCCTGTGCCTGTGATTCCCTCGTGCCCTCCAGGGATCTTTTCCTTACTGTGAGAAGAATCTGCAGAAGTTGCTGCGTGAGCCTCAGGATGGGGCTGCTTTCTTTTATCCTGACAAAACTAATTTCTCACTTGAACTTGATAAATGATTCTAGTTCCTCAAGCAGTAAGAAACTGCTTTAAAGCCTTAAATAAGATTGATTTGAGGCTTTTATTATAGGGCTGTTTAATTGAGAGAATGCCAGTTTGTCTGTGGAAGTGTCAGTAACCATCTCCCTAGACAGGTCTTCCCGTGGTCTTCCAGCAAAGTATATTTGTATGCATTTGTGATCTGCTTATTGGTCTTGTGTTGCTGCTTTACTTTTAATGTTCTTTTTAAGATTCTTCTCTGGATAAACTTCAAAACAGTATTGTATTAGCCCTGTGACCTAAAAAGGGGGAAGGAAGCTTGCTGCCTAACAAAGAGGAACATCCTCTTGCCTTCTGCAACCCTTGGAACCACTAGCAAGGTGTCTTCCAGATATTCAAGATGCTTCCTTAATCTGAAGGCACGTTATATTTTACTGTGTGTTGTATTTTGTGTCCTGATTGAGCATCTTAGTCTCAAGGTCAGTGGGGAGTAGCAAACTGGGTTGGAAAAAAAAGTGTGTGAGGGGGAAAAAGAGATGGTGAAAGGTTTTGTAGAAATTTCTCCTTCTAAAAAGCAGAAGAGAATAGTCCCCTGTGTTTTTTCAACTCCAGTTCTTTACCACTATTAATATCAGTTGAATTTCTCCCTCTAGCTATATGACTACCACCTTTGTGGTAGAAGCCATGGCTGCTGCAAATGCCCAGCTGCGATGGAAGAGAATGGAAAAACGCAAGGTTTGTGCAGGCTTTACCTTTCAGACTCCTACAATTTTCTGATCTGTTAGCCTCAGATCCCTCTGCAGGCTTTGCCTTGCCTTGTTAGTAACTCTAATAAAGGAATAAATTTCTACTGTACTTAACTTTGCCATATAAAATATGTCTGTTAGTTCCCTGTGGGGTTGCTCGTTAAAGTCAGGAATTTCTGCCTCTGCCTTGAGAAATCTCTTGCGCTGCTCACGTTTCTTACTGACTGTGCTCTGCCTGCCCCGAAGTGCTGCTCAGTGAATGTGGAGAGGTGGCAGCCGACACATTGGGGCCATTTGGAGTGTGCTGAGGTCTATAAATCCTTGCTGATCTCAGGTCATTTAACTGGGACAAGCTGGAATGTCCTTGCTGTCACTCGCACTGTATCCCAAGTAACAAACATTCTTGGAATATGCCCTTGCTGTAAAGCTAAGTTCTGTTTTATTGGATCCTGGCTTCAGTGGCTTTTCTGGAGGCATATGTGAGTCATAATTGTTTGCACTGATTTAGATCCCTGCCTGCAGGTGGGTGGGTTGGAATAATGAGATAAACATGTCTGCTCTGGCCAGCTATAACAGTGAATGTATTTGATTATTTTTTTTAACCACTTCTGCAGTCCTACAGATCTGACAGTTCTACAGGCTTATTTCTCACTTCTTAGGGCCACTTACCACAACATCAGCTAGGCAGTATTCCTGTGCATGTGCACCACTAGGACAACACAGTCTATCATTCTCGTTAGCCTATTTTACTAGTGCCCTTGTCTGCCACCAGCATGTCCTAAGCCCAGGTACCCAAGCCCAGGGCTCCATGGTACTGCCTGTATTTGCTTCCTTCAGAGCCTTCTCTGAGGTTATGAAAGTGAGGCTGTGGTACTCATGATGCCACTTGTGCTGTGGGTAGCAGAAGTCTCAATATTTTCTTTCCTTCTCTGCCAGGAAGATGATGAGGATGATGAGGATTCTTCCTCTGGAGTATCTGACAGTGATGTTCTCCTCCAGGATGGCTATGAGCGAGCAGAGACACGACCTATCCTTTCAGTTCGTAAGTACCCAGTTCAGGCTTACGCTGATTCGGAGACCTCTTCTCTGCAGGCAGCATCCCAGTAGATTCCAGTAAGCAGAGGCAGAACTCTTCTGTCCATTTTGCCCTTAACTCCGTGTGTTTGCATCTCAAAGTCCTTAGGACTTGTAAGATAAGATTCTTTGCTAATTCTCTTTACCCTCTCCTGTCTGATAAAGATCTTTTCCTTCTAGGCCACTGAGATGAGACTATTTTATTTTGGAAACATTTTAACTACCTTCAGGGTTGTTGAACAGATGACTTTGCAGATGTGGAGTGGTACATATTGTCTTTAAAGCTGTTGCAAGAGCTTTTGGGTGTGTTCAGATAGTCTGTTCTCTGATTTTATTTGAGTAACTGTTTTTAACACGTCTCATTTTCAATTTGCAGAGAGACGTGGCTCACCCAATATCTTTGAAATCACTGAAAGGGTGGAAATGGGTCAGATGGCTTCCATGTTCTTCAATAAAGGTTGGTTTTAATTTTCAACGTTTTAATGTTTTTAAAAGTCCCTTCAAGTCCTGCTGCATCCTTAAGTCTGGATGCATCTTGAGTTTGTGATGTTCCACCCAATAGTGTCATTCCTTCTCTGTAGGCTATATTCGTCCTCCCATGTAGTAATTGTGTGGAGTGTTTTGTACTTGGATGGACCAGAATCTGCCTAAAAAAGGGTCCAGTAGCAGAAATACAATTGCAGGATTTAGGCCCTGTTTCTTGAAACAGATAAGTAAAAAACACCGCTGCTTCTGACTTCTGTCACTCAATCTGGTTCTGGGCTGCATAGATCCTCTGTGATCTTCACTGTGTAAGCCATTAGAACCAAACTATAGAGTACACAAGCTCCACTTGGATGATAATATTTGAGAATGAGGCACTCAGGTCTTCCTGAAGCCCCTAAGTTTTGGTCTGAAGAGGAGAGGCGACTGGAGAGAACTTGCTGAGAGTTTTGTGTGTCAGGGAAGGTCATGTAGAAGAAGGGCTGCCTGGACACTTAATCAAAAAGGGTCCATGGTGCACACTTGAATAGACAGATGTCTTATTTGTGTGCTTTTAAATGCCTTTTGTTGCATATCAGGGAACAAGCTCATAATTATACTGCAATAAAGTCATATCCATTGCTGCATACAATACAAATACAGCTATAAAGTTAGGCGTGCAGATACTTGGAGAAAATAGATTTGAGAAACACTAGGCAGAACCAGAAAACCATCCAATGCCATAGCTGTACAATTCTGAGCTCGTCAGGCCCCATTTCTTGTGGAAAATAGTATTCTGTTTTGTTCACTAGCCACATTATAAACGCACAATGGGCCACTCTTTTCCACTACATTACACCAGCTTTATGCCTGTGTAGGCCCGTTACCATCAAAGGTTTAAGGAGTAAGAACTCTTTGAACTTTATTTTTGCTGGTTGAAAAGTTCAGATAAAGAAGAAAGAAACTTTTTTTCTCTTTTTCTGGACCTTGTTTTTTGCCGTATCTGTTTAAAGAGTGGGGGAAGACTTCACTCTCTTTCCAGTGATGCAGTGGGGAGCAATATTTGGGAGTGCTTTGAGGGTGAGCAGCATGTACCACTCCTTCGCAGTATCACTGAGTCTGTCACAAGTCTGTCAGCCATAGATGGGCTGGCGGAACCCATGTGGAAGAGTATTCCCAAAAACTAGTTTCAGAAGGTCACTCTTTACATGAATTTAATAGATGGAGATAAGGATCCCTCCAGCCAAGGCTTGGCAATGTTGCCTTCTAGAAGATCCCTCTGCCTTGTTACTAGCTGCTTCTCAGCCAGCAGAGGGTGCTGGAAATTCATGTGCTCCCTTCTGTGAGACGTTCGTACGCTTTTCCTAGCAAAGTGATATAAACGGCTTAGTACTGTAGATCTTAATCCTCCTTCTTAATGTTGCTTTAGCCAGGGATATCTGATTTCTGTGTTAGGGATCCTCCTCTGGACCCACACAGTCCGCTGCAAAAGGATAATATGAAATCAGCTGGAGCAGCTGCAGGCCGTAGCACGAAACTGTGATTTCCAGCTGAAAGGAAAGGTGCATGTAGCTACACATTAAGGCGTTTGTCACTCGTTTGCTGCTTTCCATTCCTCTGTGCTCCGAAATGAGGCTCCATCCCAGTGGTGTTGCAGAGTCCCAGTTCAGAGATGTCCTCTAGTCTACTGAACAGTTGCAGAGAAGAGACGAGGGAAGTGCAACCCTCTGCAGATACTTCATGAAGTGCTTCCTTCTCGCAACAAGGCAATTGCTCAGTCAGGTACAGTGAGAAACTGTCCTGACTCCAAGCACCAACCTCTGCAGTTTCACAGCTAGTGAATGTCTAGGTTGGCTTTTTTTTTTTTTGCTTGCAGTATAGAATGGGCGTCCAAAGATGAGATGTCTGAGAGCTTTGCAACCTTCAGAGGGAAGGCTGGTGGGGGCTTTGCAACAGACCTCAAACCCTCTCATTTCTAGGGAGTTATCTGTTTATTTCTCTTGATAGATTTCAACAATCTAACAGGATTTGCATCTGCAACTCTGAGAGTTAAGCTGGGGATAAATCCCTACTTCAAACTGTCTGCTTTCTTAAAGGGAGCTGAGTTTAGTTTGTGAAAGGCTTGCAATGTGCTCTTCCAAAGGACCTGTCTCTAAATTGTGACTTTTTTTCCCCCTTTTTCTTTTAAAATTGCAATGTTGGATGCTTTCCTCTGGAATCCAGCAGTCATTTATTGTAATAATGGATTCTGGGCATATCTGTTGTGCTGTGTCCTCACAGGAAGTCATTGATTTTTCCTGTTTTGTGTCCAGTAATGAAACTATTGATTGGGGAGGGTCAGTAGCAGTTTGTAAAAGAACTGACACTAAAGTTTCCTGCCTTTGGAGAGAGAGGATTTTGGAGAGGAATATCATCTGGATTTTGTAGAGACAGAAGTCTGCCCTGGAACAGAGGGAGAGCGAATGCCCAGAAGCAAAGCCCCAGTGGTGCTGCTGTAGATTTGATTCTTGTCTCACTGTTATTCTGGCAGATGGAAGAAATGCTAAAGTACAATTCTCATATGTCCTCATGTGCCCAATGTGGGAAAGCTTTCTGTTCTGCAAAGGCAAAATGACAGTCGGCACGAGGAGGAACGTTTTATCTTGAATTCTTAGTTTGTCACGTTAACCTTATTTTATGAATGGAGCAACTGAAGCCTGAAATCAGTAGCAGGTCACCGAAACAAAATCTATAATTGTGTCTAGCCTAGTGAATCCATGCTTAGTGAATCTGGAGCTTCTGTCTTATGTCAGAAACTTGTTCTGATTTTCAAATTCCTTTCATAGGAAATTGGGGAAAACTAGTGAGTAGTTCGCTGCCATCTTCAGAATGATGCAGAGACTCCTAAGGATGTAGCCATCTTCAGTCCTTCACAGAGGAAGGAAATAAGGGGAGATTACGTAAAATGAGCTAACTATTTGTAGAAGAGCTGAAGATCTCTATATGTTCTAGTTTAGACAAACTAGGAGCGCTTCTGGTCCATGCAAGTGTTGGCTTCCTGTATTACTTTCTAGAAGTAGGGAAGTTGTATTGCTGCTTTCCCAATACAGCCCCTTTTAGAAATGCTTTTTATTAAGCACACTCAGCATATTGAATAATTTATTTAAATGAAGGGGAATGACTATTAATATTTCCTGACATCCAGAGAACCAGGAGCAGTAGGATGGCAAAGTCCATGGTAAAATTAAGGAGTACCGAGCACTGTAGAAATAGAGTAATTTTCCTGTAATATTAACTTCTTAAATATACATTTTTTTTCATAGCTCGCTCTCTGAACTAAAGAATGTTCCAATTTGTCTTGGAGTCCAACATCTCATGAAGCATCTTTTTATACCTGTTCATTTTGGCCTTTCTCATCCATGTATTGTTGTGCCCTTATAAAGAAAGCTCTTTTATCTGCCTAATTAAGACATTTTTAATCTCTCAGCTGAAAGCAGAACAAGCTTTTTTTCCCAAAGCAATACCAGAAAGAAAGTAAAAAGCAGGGCAGCAAAGACTTGTGTTCCTTGCCTGCGGCACTGGTATAATAGAAAGCTTTAGAAAGGAAGTTTTAAACTTTGCAGGTTTGAAACTTGGCTTAGGATGCTGGTGTTCTGGGATCTCCCAGAGCAGCTTCATTTCAGCCCTGCAGACCTTGAGGTCTGTGAGGCCAAATCCCTGACGTGGGGTCATGCAGTTTTACAAGCACAGAGTTTAGAGTCAGCGCAGCACTAAAGGTGTCTTCATTTCACTGTTTCTGAAGCTATATTGCTGCTAGGTCTATCAGCATCTTCTAGATGCTTTTCTGGGGCTCTTCCAAGCTGACAAAATCTGGTGGGTGGTTTGTAAGACCTGTTGGTCTTGGCCAGCTGCTAGAGGATGAGTTTGAACCACAGGGCCTAGTATCAAAGCTAGATATTTAACAAGGCAGAGCTGATTGCTGAGGGACCTCGTGTCCTATCAGTTCCTCTGCTATAACCACGCTGCTGCTGTGACCCTGGTGTGCAGTTTCCTGCTGAAGGAAGTTCAAACAGTGAATCTTTTTTTTAAGACCTTGGAAAGGTTTGGTGTGAATTGTTAATGTAAAGTGTAGAATTGGGAGTCCATGTGTACTGTCATCTCTGTACAACGTTTCCTTTTCCTGCAGTGGGTGTCAACCTCTTCTATTTCTGCATAATTATCTACCTCTATGGGGACCTGGCGATCTACGCGGCGGCGGTACCGGTGTCTCTCATGCAAGTAACCTGGTAAGTGTGCCTGCTGCCATGGAGCTGTGTGCTGACAGGGAAGCCTTGTTCTAGGACTGGTGCCTTTCTCATAATCAAAGCAGCAGCTAATGGAAGAAATTGTTTTGATCAGATCTGTGCTTGGATGAATTTGCATTCATGAGTTGGAAATGGAAGCTATAGTGAAGCCCACATGACCTGCAAAGCCTGATGACCAAACTTCTCAGCAGCTGTGTGTGATCTGAGATTTGCCTTTAAACACCCATGTGACTTTGGTGACTTATTTTTGCTGAACTGTGCGATTGAGCAATGAGTGTGTATTTGTTGCAGCAGGAGGGAAAGGGATAAGGATTGGACACTGTGTCTCTGAGCATTTCTCTCTTTCTAATGTAGGAACAGGGAAGATATTTGTTAGGAGTGAATAACTTATTTCTCCCTTCTTTCCAGTAGTGCCACTGGCAACCATTCTTGCAATGTTGGAGATGGCACCAAGTATAACGATACAGACAAGTGCTGGGGACCAATTCGACGAATTGATGCATACAGGCTGTACCTGGTGAGTTTCTGAAACTTGTATGGCCACAGTTTCCCTTTAAGGTTTATTTTTGCTAAGAAATAGCATGGTTACATTTTGTGAGTGGTTTTTTTTTTCTTGTAGGGAAAGTGGGGTTCAAGTAAACAACAAAGGTGTGAAGCTCTTAACTCGGTCCTGTTTCATTGCTTGTTACCTTTGCTGTTGTGTTGGTGACGTTGCTGTATTTCAGTTTGGTGCCTATGCTGGCCATCAAAATCGTCCTTTTGGTTTGGGGTTTGTTAAATAACGTTCCATCATTGATGCAGTGTTTTGCATTGCTTAAGTAAATGACGTGTCCGTGGCAGTGTTGTGTAGGTTTTTTGTTGGTTTGTGGGTGTTTTCCTTTTTTTATCAGTGGCAGGCTGAAGTAAGTTGCTTTGAAGTAATTGTTTTCAATATACTCAAGTATTTTAGGCTATCTAGAGTGTGTTCTGTGTGTGAATAAAATATGTTTATGCTCCAAGAGGATGAGCTTTTTGAGAGATGATGGAAACATACTACTTAACCAACACCCAGTGCTATACGCTGCTTTTCTAATAGCTTTCTGTCTAGTTTAGGATTGTCTATTGCATCTATTACTGCACAGTGGCTCTGCTTTGAAACCAAGGTTTTCCCAAAAGATGATAAACAGAGCTTGTCCTGAGCTTTGTGGGCGTTGAGCGCTCATACCTGAAGACAGATGTCAGTAGGGCTAAATGAGAAGAGAAGTATTTAAGCGCTGCATAGTTGCGTAGCTGTGGCACTAAAATCAGTGTGGCTGTTAAGAGCTGTTAAGGTTCCAGGTGACAATCTTAAGGGAAAAGAAAAAAAACCAACAGAATAAAAAGGCTCTTGGTGAAGTCCCTTTCGTGTTTGCAGAGAAATTCAGGGATAGAGGCTACAGGAAGCTTTTTTTTTTGGTTGCTCTATTTTGTGCATGCGGTGGATCACATCCCTGAGTTCACTTTTCCCAGCATTATTGCATAAGTAGGAGCTTGGGCCTCAGAAATATTAGTGAATGTCAAAGCCTAGTTAATTATTTAAGAGAAATATTATTGCTTTGTTCAATTTCATCTTGGTCTATTTCTTTAAAACTTCCACATGATTGAGGATTTCCTCCCTGCATTTCAATAACTCTTCCTGATCTAGCAGAAGGAGTTAGTCAGAAAAGGCAGACACGCATTAATTACTGCCTGCGTCTTCCAGATATTATGCCTATAACTCATGACAGTAATTGTTGTTAGCACTTGAAAAATTAAAAAAAAAAACTATATGAGCGTTAGACTTGTTTTTGTTGTCTATGTTTACATGACTTTCAGAGATGCCTTTCCCTGCCTTGTCTGCTCTTATGGATTTGGATAATAAATACTTGCAAAGTCTTTGGTAGTGGTTAATCCTTCCTTGCTCAGTAATTGAGAGGAAGATTTCAATACTTTTCTCAACTCCTTGTTAGTAGTAGGGAGAGAGTATTTGCATGAAAATGTTTCATTAGTCTGTGGATAACTAGGGGGAAATTGTTTCCATGTTTCCTGTTTTCAGAGGACTGTCAGCATCACCTCCAAGCTGGAGTTTTTATTAAGGCTGCTGAGTTTTTCACTAAATGAGTATGCAGGTAGACTGGGACTTAGTCCCTCCTCAGCTCTGCCGATCTCACTTGATGCTCAACCTGTGTCTTGTTTTATTCCCCAGAAAGCAAAGATGATGATGACCTACTTACCCAGAGAGGGTAATCGTTCCTAAAACACTGAGACCTGCAGCACTGACATTGTGTTAAGTTTGAGTCACTTCTGAAGAGATCGCGCTGGTTAATGTTCACTGCTTCATTGCCGTGTTAAGTCTGGCAGTTATTTCTTGGGTATATCCTGGAGCTTTCTGGGTCCTATTACTTTTTACAGCGTGGAGAACTGTAACTCTGCAAATTTTGTCCAAACTTGTATACAGAGTGAGGTAGCTGAAAACTAACTGTTCAAAGGGGAAAAGACAACATGAAAGCAAAGCGGAGGAGTGAGATGCTGCAGGAGCACAGGGATTTCCTCTCTCTCTCCTGGGGGATCCCACTTCTAGGGAATTTATTATATTTTCTTGACTTTCTTTTTCTGTTTTAAGTTCTCCTCCTGAGTAATTTGGGTTCCACATTTTAGTGGACAAACAGGACTCTTTTTGCCAGCCACATTCCCCTGTGGCAAGAGGACAGATGGACACTGAGATCCCCAAAGAACGCAGCCCTGGTTTTGGATCGACCCTGCTGTCCTCTGCTTGCCTCCAGACTTCTTACCTTGTCCTCATGCTGTATCTAGGCTTTTCTTGATCTCAGGAGAAGGTGGGTGGATTTAACAGAAACCCCTTCCCTGCTCCAGTGCAGCAGGTAAGGCATTAGCAGGTGATGCTAAATGCCCGCCTTGTGCAGGGCTGCACAGAAAGCTTTTTAGAGGCTGGGAGGGAAGAACTAGCAGGACAAATAGTCTATTACAGGTTTTCTGGGGAAATGCTGCCAATGGGAACTCGTTTGTGCCAAGTGCCACCGCTCTGCCAAAGATTTGTCCTGCCTTCCTCCTGTCAGTTCTTTCTGCCCAAGCACCTTGTCGTCTTTTCCACAATAACCGTGTCAAACGTTGACTCTTAAAGCTGGGTAAGGCGGGGGGGAAAAAAAGAATGACTGATGTAAAAATCCTATTTCATGGTTTAATGTGCAAAAAGGCCTCTGGAAGCTGTCTCGCTCTGATCGCTGTGAATGGAAGCTGAAAACTAGGTATATAATGAGAATAGTTAAAACAAATTAAATCCCTCTCTGGAGACTTGTCTGTGCAGCATCTTTATTGCTGCTCCAGAATTTCACACCTAAGAGCAACCGCAGAGGCTTCGGAGACCACGGGACCCCTATTAACCTTTGTCTGAGCAAATGGCTACCTTGCTGCTTGTTTGTAAATTGGCTGTGAAAATAAAGGGCTGCCAAATAAAGAGCTGGAGGCAAGTGCAGGAAATACTGGAATAAGTTTTTGTTCCTGGTCCATCACTTGTGGCTGATAATCACTGCCTCTCTTTTGGATTTTGGGGTCTCAGGTGGGTTTTAGAGGCTGGCTGTGCAACGTTGTTTAGGCTTGTGGAATACACGGGGCAAACTGGAGAGCAGAGAGGCGTGTGTTGGATGGCCCAGTGACCTTGTTGAAGGCAAGGGCTGATTACAGTTAAAGCAGATCGATGTCTTTCTATCTTCTCTGCAGATCAGTCACAACAGTCGTGTTCTTGACAGCTGAAGCGACTGCCGAGTCCCTTGGCTGTTTTGATGGCCAAGTTAAGAGCAGAGCAGCATTCCCTCTGCGGCGGACGGGTGCTTCAGAGCCATTTCTCTATCGTGTTTTCCAGGGCCAGCTAGAGAACGTGCAAACTGAGGGGAAGGGGCAGTGGACTTAAGTTTCAGATCTCTCTTCATAATACTTCCGTATTACTTTCTTGTTTTCTAATCCAGTGTTGCTCTGATGTAGAACTGTGACATGATAGTCCTTGTTTCTAGAAAGCAAATAGGAGATTAAATCCTGGGGATCAGCAGCCATCCAGAGTGTCTGATCCAAAACGCATCCCTGACCTGGCAAACAGCAATTCTGTTCTGCACTGCGGCCGCCGTTGTCGCTAAAACCTTCGTGCTCTGCTCAGCCCTCCTCTTCTGGCAATTTGGGACGCAGTGCCTTCCAAGAATGGTGAGGAAATGGCTTGAATTCCCAGGGGAAAGTATCCGTGCTTCCGAGGAGAAACACTGGCACGGGCGCTCCTGGTAGCCTTAGCCGTGCGTTAAAGCTCCCAGGTGCATCTGTTCTGTCTGAGTCTCCGTTGGATTTTAGCTGCTCGGGAAGGGACACGGCATCCGCTTTTGCAGGTTCACAGATGCTGCAGTATCGCAGGCAGCGCAGCGGGTGCGGGCCGAGCGAAGAGGGCAGCGCAGATGGTTTAATGGAGATTATCCCAGTTGGAAACGCGCTTGTGCAGTGAATAAAATGAGCGGGCTGGCCGGCGCTCACCGTTCCCTTCAGGAAGGGACAATGTCACCCAGCCTGGCGCTCTGATCTCCAAACAGAGCCACCAGCACGGGGCCATGTGGGGGTCGAGGGGTGCTCCGAGGACACCTCGGTGCCAGCAGAACTTAGTGGGTAAGTGTGGGGGCTGAGCTGCTGAGTGTTGCTGTGGATCCTGCCTGTGTGTGGTGCTGCCATCCAGGGCTGCTCCCTCTCTAGCCCGGGGCTCCTTCCACATCCCTCCACATACAGGCGCTCTCCCTCTCCTTGGCACTTCTCCTTTCTGATCACATAGCGCCTGTGCACACTCTGAGCTCTATGGAGATACCTGTCATTTTATTCTCAAAGTGGATCTACATAAGGCTGCCCTAGTGAGGGCAAACGTATCATTTCTTTTCAACGCACAAGGTGAGTTTTAGCCTCTCTGTGCCTCCAGCTCAGGTTGCCCTGTGGCTTCTATCTTTTTACCTCCCAGCAAATACACGAGGGGAGCTGGTGTGGGGGGCCTTGCACAACCGTGCCTGACGGAAGCTGCCTCTTGCCACCCAGGAGCAAAAGAGATGCTTGGAGCAATGCTGCAAACAGGCTGCATCTTCCAAGGGCACCTGCCTCTACCCCACTCATTCCCTTTGCAGCAAGCGCTTGTGCTGTGTCCTGCCTTCCTCAGCTGTGCCCTGCGGCAGCATCCACTAATAAATGGGTCACAGCTGCTGTCTCCTGGATATTTATTCTTACAGGTCTCGATGTCTAGAGACCTTGAGACCCAGCGGTGGGGAAGGAGCCACTTCAGCAGCAGCTGCCTAGAGCAGGGAGGGCTGATTTCCCAGCGCATCCATCAGGAGAGGTTGCGGGTGCTCTGGGATGAGCCGATGGGAAGGAAGGGAAGCTGATGGAAGTTTACCTTGCTGGCCTGAAGCCAGCATCTTGTTTAAATAAATCACTTGCAGATCTGTGGCGTTGTTATGTTCCAGGTTACCACAGCTTACGGTAAGGATGCTGCCGGACCAGGGCACTGTTAGCATATTGTCCTCTATACCCTGTAAAAAGTTATTTATAAGACCTTGCCAAAGGTGTTGCATGCTCTTCACTAGCGTAAATACTCTAGTGTGTTTTATTATGTGGAAATAGAAACACATGTACAAAAAAATCTGCTATTCTCAATGCATAGTTCTAGTTCTGAAGGACTTCCTTATTGAGAATCTGGAATATTGTGCCATTTCTGTATGTACAAGCACCTGAGCTTGAGCCATTGCTGTGACAGGAGAGGAATTAGCACTGCATTAAGCATAAATATCAGTTGCCCTAACTATGTTTATTGCAGATGCCTCTGAAATACAGCTCTGGATAAAAGCCCAGTCTTGGGGGCTGACTGGAGTCTTCTCATGCCTCTCATCCAGAGAGGTTCCAATAAGTGAGGTCAGTTAAGTTGCTCCTTTGCTCTGAAGTGGTTGAAGAAGGACAGGAGCCAAGTTAATTTAAAATAAATGGTGTCTGGGTGTGGAAGAGGAAGGCAGTTCTTAGCTTCTTTTTATTGTGAATCTAATAAGGTTGAAACTGGCACATAGCCTTGTTAATATGGCATAAATCCTGCCTCCTTCATCCTGGTCCATTCTTCTTCTGTCGCCTTGTCAATAAATTCTCTCTATTGCTCACTCATCATCTGCCTGTGACAGATAAACCAGCAGTTTTGAGCGTTTCCCACAGCCTTTGCCTTTTGAGCTTAGAAGGAACTTGCAATAGTAACCAGCCCGTGAGCACAAGGTTCCTCTTGACCTGGCAGGAGGAGTGACAGGAGTGAGTGAGTATAAACACGTACTGCTGCCCCACGAGCTCAGCTCTTGGTGTTTGATTTCTTTGCTCTCCTTAAGCACCCAGCCCTCCAAATGAAGGAAGGGTCAGCTGGAAAGCGAGCCTCCCTGCTGCTAGGGCTGGGTGGGAGATGGATCCCTGGGTGCAGTGATGCAGGAACAGCCATGCTGTGGATTAGAGCAACTGGCTTTAAAGGATTAGCTTGTTTATTTTTGCAGAGAAATCAATAGTACAGGGGCCTGGAATGTGTTTTTTACATAGAGCAGGGCTGTTTGCTCCACAATGAGAAGCATTTTTTGTTAAAATAGAACTTGAGTTGTATTGACGCTTGGTCCAAGCTTTTCTGGAGCCTGGCTACCAGATGCCCAGCCCTTCCCTTGGTTGGGTGGCCAGGGCTGTATAGGAGGCCAGGGTGCTATGCTAGTTTCTGGGCATGGATACAGGTTATCTGTCTGGCCAGATGTGCTGCAGATGTTACCAACCTCTACAAGAAGCCTGGCGTGACCAGCAGAGGCCACTGGCAAGACCTAGAAACACCTCGGGGTAAGAAGTAGCTCTAGATATGACTGTTCCTGTGCACACTCTGCAGTTGTGAACTTGCTGAGCCACTTTGGGAGGCTCAAACTGCAGCCCTGGCTGCCGACAAAGCCACCCCTAGCAAGAGAGGACCCATCTGTCCTCTCCCTAAATCAAGTTCCTTTGGAGTGAGCTCATTTGGGCAGACCCAACGCTGACATTTTTCAGTCTCAATACTGAAGACCCGTTTCTCCTGGAAGGGGCAGGTTGCAGAACAGGTCCATTCATGAGCACCCATTCACTGCACAAATCGGAATTGCTTAAAAAGCAAGTTAGGAATATATTTCCTCTGTGCGCTGTTACCTTGTGCAGTGGTAGTGACAGCATCGTAGAAACTAGAGCTGGAGGATAGCTGTGAAGTCGGCTAAGCAGTCCCCTGGGAGTCTGAGTCCAGGCTTTTTCCTCAACAGCATGTTTTCCAGTGTTTGTTCAGTGCTTTAACACTCATCTTTTACGCAGAGCTCTGCCTGACTTCACAGCAGCCTTTTTGTTGAGTAGAGCAGCAGTCCTGTTCTTTCCTCTCCTGAAATTGTCACCAGTTCTTCACTGTGCAGCTGAAAAGCACCAGGCTGCAGAACTGAACAGCTTTACCCCTCTAAGCATTGCCGGGAGTTGGTGCAAGGAAGAGCTCTGGACAGGGTAGTATCTCTTCATATGCTGAAGTAAGTCTGCAACTTTTTAACAGCCTCCTAAATTGCGCTTTATCTCTGGGTGAGATCACTGACACTCTTGTCCAAAAATGTGGATTTTTGGACTACATCAGCAAATCCCACATGTGGCTCATGCTTCAGTAAGCAGGACTATAAATACAAATAATGCAGCTGGGATTTAGCTTGTAAGTTGAAGTCGGTCTAATGCTCTCTGCAGAGCTCATCTCCGAAGCCTGTTGCACCAGGCTGCCTGGCACAGGCTGTGCCATCAAGGTTGCCCTATGTGACTGTGTCACCAAGGAGGTAGAGCATGGGACACAGCTCCTGTGACACTGCACAGTGAGCGGGATGATGCTTCACTGCCCAAAGTTGTGGAGAAGGTCGATGGGGGAATGAGTCCAGAGCGGCTCCGTGCCGGAGCTGGTGTGTGTGTGGTGGCACATGAGGAGTTAGTGGCCTTCAGGAATGGTCATCCTTGTAGAAAGCAGCTCCTAACCCTGGCGCTTCGCAGCTTGACATGTTTGCAGGGCCCGTTGTGCATCAGTGTCACGTAAGTCCCTGTCTCCCTGGCTTTCGAGCTGTCTGACCCAGGGGCTTTTGGAGTCAACATAAATAGTTTTAGCTGCCAGTGCCCAGCCAGGAGACTTGCAGGAACTCGGGGCAGTGTCTGCGTGATAACAAATGTGCCTTCCTGTGCTTTTGAAGGGAACTAATGTGTCTCTTGGACCATATGAAATGGCTTGGGGAAGGAGGGGAGGCCTCCACAAGGTTCCCTGGTGCCAGGAAGGGGGAAGGCTCTTGCTTTGGAGGCAGCGGGAGGCCGGAGCGAGCTGGGGTGGGAGGGAGGTGCGGGCAGCCCTGGCTCTGCGCCTCTCTGCCGTCCTTCCAAGTGTCACCGGCCAACGATGCAGCTCTCCCTTATCTACCGCTTCCCTCCCGCTTGTTTGGATGCAATTAGAAGATGCAGAGTAGGAGGTAGCCAGGGGTCAAGGAGGCCCTAAAGTGATTACAAGACGCTGCAAATGGCTGCACCATAAATACTCCAGTGATGAGAAATTAGATGCCAGTCACCGTGGGGATATTGCAGGCCTCCATCTTCTCCTGTTTGTGAAAAATGATTATGGAGGTAGATTTACCCTAGAGAATGCAAGCTGGCTGCTGGCTGTGCTCCTGGACCCGTGTGTGCCAGGGACCACAACCCTTGTGTTGAATGACTTTCTAAAAACACTTTGTGCTTGGATTTTTTTTTCCAGTTTAAGAGGAGAAAGAATGGTTGTTTTGGGGTGCTCCTCCCAAAGTGAGAAGTTCCTACTTCAGAAACCATCCCCGACCCTGAGTCAGGGTGGGGAGAGGTGAACAGCACCATCCTCTCTGTCCACGTACCTTGACCTCCTCAAGGTGCGTGCAGAAGCTGCTCAGTTCCCATGTAGTCCTTAGCATGTCAGATGCCCAGCAAGATCAAAACCTGTAGTGACATTGCCTGTGAAATGAGCACTTGTCTTCTGAGTGGGCAGTCAAATGCGATCAGCTGGTGCTGCACTAGAGCCTTGGAAATCTGTAGCTCATGCTCAGATCCACTGAAACAAGTAGCTTCGAGAGTGCTGTGCTCCTTTCTGTGTCTTACAGCAGGTCTCTGTCCTGAAGGAAATAGCAGAATTAAAGCAGAGAGATCTCTCAGTGTTGTGGCAAAGGAATCGTGAGAGGAAGTACTCAGCTTAGGGTCCTGTAGGGACAAAATGCCACTTGCTTTCTTGGCAAAAGTTGACCTTGAAGCAGCTGAGATCCTAATTTTGGGGGTGTCTGCTCTGTGTCCACCGAGACCCAGGACTGAGGTGGGTGAGAGCTCCTTGGCACCAGCAATTTGCTCCATGTGAGTTACAAGTCCCGGGAGCTGCAGAGTAAACAGAGCTGCTGTGGCACTAGATGTCTGCTCTGCTCGGAGTGCAGCCGGCCTCATTTATTTATGGTTATTGCTCGTGTGCTGTCTGGAGCCTGCACGTTTCCTCCGCTGCGACTTCATTGCTCTATGGGGCATTGGGAGGTTAAACTCCCTCTTGCCTCCCAGCGTCTTTGAGCAATCCTTGTTCTGCTGCTGGATTATCTCTTTTCAACCAACTTTAAGAGCTTCATAGTCACTTGTTTGCTTATAACTCACTGCCTATCAGTATGGCCCCTGCTGCAGCAGCCTCCAGCCTTCAGAGGCTGCAGATCTTCAGCTTTGTTAGTTTTTTGTTTCCTTTCCTGCTCTCTAAAAAGCTCCATCCTGAATGATCAGACTCCTTTCATGTATTTATATTTGTACTGTCCACTGCAAGGGGTAAAGCTTTACCAAAGAAAGCTTGGATCGCAGCCCTCAGTGATGTGCCATCTGGCTCTTTAGCTCGAGATATGAGCTCATGCGGGAGAGAAACGTGGCCTGGTCACAGGGAATGGAGGGGGAGGAGGGCTGGCAGAGAGGGGCACCGTGCCGCACGTGAGATCCTTTCCCCTTGACAGGTTTTAGCTGAAAAACACTGAAGTCCTAGCATGAGTGACTGGCCCCACTGTTGGAGAGCGAAGCAGTTGTCATGATTTGAAGTGGACGTAGAAGAGCTGTTGCAGCAATGTCAGAGACTGCTGGTAGATGTTGGTGTGGTTGTTACTAGCTTTGAAACGTCTTAAAACTTCGTTTTTCCTTATCTCTGAGCAGCAAACAAGAGCGGGGAAATATTTCTGTCCAAAGTCAGTCTTAAAAATACCCTGAGGACACCAATGGGCTTCAGGAACATGAATTCAAAAGAAATGACTGTACTGAAGCTCCATTTCAAGCTTCCAGTCAGGGATGAAACCTCTGACCAGTGTCAGCACTGGTCAATCAAGTTTTTCTCCCAGATGCCTCCTCACATGTACTCTAGAGGAGAGCACCTGACATGGGAACAGAGCAGCCAGTCCCTGGCTCGTGTAACATCTTGTCTGATCTCCCTATTAGCACAGGCTGGCTTTGGTTTTTTGTGTGTTTTGTCTGTCCCTTCCAGCACTCGTCTGCATTGCGAAGGGGCTCTGAGCTCAGGGACATCTTGCAGAAGCAGAGCTGGTGTTAGAATTGCCCTCCTGACAGCGTGTCTGAAATGACTGCTTTTTCCTAGTGCTCCAGGAGACTTTCTTTGCTTCTAAACACTGAATAAAAGAGCGAGAACTAGTGGGAGCTGCTGGTTCAGGAGAGCTTGCATCTGCCTGTCAAGTCTTGCCTTGGCTGGGAATGCTCCATACCTGTAGTCTTGGACCTTCTGTAAACACTCAACTCGGAGCTTTCCAACCTAGATGGCAAAGTCCACCAGAGCCATCCCTTGTGTGAAACTGGTAATTCTTCCTTTTTAATTGTCAACTTGCTGCTCATTAGAGCTAAGTCATTTGTATTACTGCCTTTACAAGGGGTATGGGGGTGAGAGATCAGAGTTGATTTTGTCCTGAGATGAAGTCTGTGTGAGATGCTGGCACTTCTCTCAAGGTAAAGACTTCCAGGAAAGGTCTGTTTTTGAGATGAGCCCTGGTGTGGCAGGTTTGAAAGGCTGGCAGGAGAAAGGGAAGGGGTGGCTGGAAGCGCAGCCCAAAAAGTGGCATTTAAGGAGGAGATACTGTAATTTCTCTTCATATTAGACTAAGGGATCCTTGGCCTGATATTTGAGCTTCAATATCATATCTGTGTTGATATGATAACTTAGCACTATTTAGATAGATTTGTCCAAACAATCTTAGACTGTCATTTTTGCTTTATCCCTGGAGTAGTTGCTCCATTGAATAAAATTATTCTGTGTTGTCTCGCTTGCTTTCTGCAAATATCCTATTTCTACTCGGTCTGGCTGAGAGCTTCCAGGCTCTAAATCAACAAGAAGTGGTAGGTTCACTGTTCAGTGAGCACCAAATACAGATGTCATTCTTGTAGATGGGTTTGTGGAGCCTGAAAACGAGCAAGTTCTAGTGGCAGTTATGAATGAAGCCAATTTTCAGTTGGTTCTCTTGCAAATGTATGCGGGTTTCAGCTGTAAGGCTGTAGTTACCACATTTAGTGCAGGAATCATCAAAGTTTGGGACGATAATTGTACTTTCTGAGCTGATTTTTTTTTTGTTGCTTTTGTTTTTGTAAAAGCTGCATGCTGGGAAGCAGATGAAAGCTGTTGAACTGTACTGGTTCAGAGTGATTTAAGTACCCTTCAGGTCAATAAAGAGCCTGCTTATTCAATACAACCCTCTCACTTTGGCATAAGCCATATTTATATGGCCAGAATTACCCTTGACTTTAGATGCCCATGGTTGAGTAGTTGAGAGCTCTCTTGGTGGTCCTCCTGGCTGAACCTAAGCTGATAAAACCAGCCAGATGTCCTAATAATACTAGGTCCTACTCATGCTTTTAGAGATAAACCAATAAACCAAGTTATGTAACCAAGTTTTAACATAAGAGCTTTAATAAAGGATACTTCTGGAGAGATATTTCTGGTGATGGTGCGCCCCAGCTAGATTCCCTGGGGCAAGAAGACTCGGGTTGCCTGGGCTGTGCCTGGCTTTGAGATGCTGCGAGCTGACAGGTACAGAGGCAGAGAGCACAGGGCAGCAGCACCACTCGCTGGGACAGCCCCAGCCCGGGTGCCTTTCTGGCTGCTCAGCTGCCCTGGGTTTGTTTTTAGGAGAGGAGTGGGTTTAAAGACCCTACCAGGGTTGAGCAGGCTGGGCTGCTGCTTGTGGGTCCTGCCAGCCTGCGAGGGGGAGTGTAATTCAGGGTGACAAGCTGCTGTGCTTCCCTCTGTGCTAATCAGCTTCTGATTTTCTTCTCTTTTTTTTTTTTTAACTGTCTGGAAATGTAATTTTCGGTAAAAGCCACAAAACCACTGCTCTTTTCAGACAGCGATGCGCTGGGTTCTCTGCTTTCAGCATGGAAAAGGAAGCTGGAAGGCAAAGTAAAGCTTTTACATGTCGTGTTTATATATTGCTGTGTATAGATTCGACAAGAGGTCTGGGTTATGTCTGGCCTTTCCTTCTGGATAGAGGAAGTCAGGAGAGAATTTAGGGAATGTCTCTTAACAGCCAACCCTGTGCAGAAATAGTAATAAGTCTCTCCCTCTCATCCTGCTGTGAATGTAAACAGTGCTCAGTAGAGCTGATGCTCCTTGTTAGCCAGAGGAAAGATTCTCTTACCTCGTTTAATTAAAAATTAATTAAATAAATCAACCGTGCACACCTACCCAGAAGCCAATTCAGTAATGGACAAATCTTTATTTGAAGTAGACTGTTCATTCTGCCTTGAGTTAATGTGCAGAGGTTTAGGAAGAGAATGATAAACTCCTAGGAAATATTTTAAGCTAGATCAAGAGGTGAACTGAAAACCTCTTGATCTGCAGGAGCTCTGCATGTTTGAGGTTTGACAACGCAAACTGGCACGGGTTTCCAGGTTTCGGGTTGTTTGAATTGCACATGTAATGAAGCAGTTTGTAAAGTGTATCCCACTGGGGAAAACCTGAGCTTGGGAAACACCAGGTAGAAGTTTGGGTGTACATTTAAGCCCAAATAAGCACATGAGACATTTTTTTTCCCCGGAGGAGAAACTAAATCCAGAGTAGGAGGAGGGGCACTTAGATGCCTGACAATGAAGCAGGAACAGTAGATACCTTCCTTGTAAGCATTGCAGTCTTTTGTTGCCCTTTTTGGATGCATGAGGGAGGTTGGGGTAGGTTGAGAGAGATTTGTTACAAACTTCCAGTTATAAAGTTGGTTCTGCTTTGGTTTTGCTCTGAGTCTTTGATATATACCCCTCTTGTCATTCAAAAGTTTTAGTCCTTCGGGGTTTGTGCGTGTCCTAGGGCATAACAGCAATCTGTGCATAGACACTAAAGGATGAAAACTTGGAGGATGAGAAAACAACGATGACTTGCAACTGGTTGTTTTGCTTCTGTATTAAAACTGTAAGTGCCTTAATAGCTAAGGCTGTTTTAGCTCTTAGTTTTGTCAGTTATGCCTGTGATGTAATATTTTCTTGGTGGTTTCAGAGTTTTCTCCAAGGATCCTGAATTGTCTCGCAAATTTGAATTCTCTGTAGAGTTTCTGTCCTTCTTTTGCAAGTAGAAAAAACAAAGTTTGGAGGAAATGGTGGCCCCAGGTCAGAATACGTCTTGACCAAGCGACATGTGGAGCCAAGGGTTCGCTCCTCTGGCCCCTCTCTGGTTTTATCTTGGTCGTCTGAGAATACTTGTGACGTGAGGAGTTTCCAATTTGCCTTGCAGATGTTCTGAGACCGTCTCGAAGAAAGGTTTCTTGGGGTTGTGCTAATCTTAAAATAACTTGGATTCCGTGCTGTCAGTGAGCGCGCCGGGGCCGACGGAGACCTTGAGGCTCTGCGGCCTGCCCTTTTGAGTCTCTGTTCTTCCCTTCTGGTGACACCTTTTTTGGGGAACTGTTCTAAGATGTCATAGAAAAGAGCAATGTGTAAATATTAATGTTTAGTATTTGTCTTTAAAATCCCTTTGGGATGTTGAACAAATCTGAACAGTGTGTGCTGTGGTCTTCTGGACGCTGCTGTCTTACTGGCTGGATCTGCTGGTGTGGTCCAGGACAGAAGGAACAGCCAATGTGTGCTGCCCCCTTGGTCACAAGGCTCTCCTCAGTAAGGTTGTCTCCCCAGTATAGATTACTGCACTGGGACAGTGTCCTGCTGGGTTCTCTCTGTCCACATCCAGATCTCAGTGAAGGTGTAGTGTCTTCATGGAGTAAGGTTCTTTCTCTTCTCCACTTGGACTAGCTAGGACTTTGGAGTGGTGCTGCAGCCCCCAGGAATGGTGCTACATGGAGACCATCGCCCATCGGTCTCTGAAATAGATATCCAAGAGAGGACAGTGAGGAGAGAACTGTCCAAGTTGAGAGGGTCTTTAACAGCCACATTAAATAAAGTTCTTCCTTAGGAGTTACTCTTTGATTTTCCTTACTTTGCAAAATGTTTCAGCTTCCCAGTTAGTAGCTTAACTGCTATGGTGTAAACTTCCTCCCATGAAACATGCAACTTTTAAAGCTTGGGAAAAAAATGGCCTGGAGAGCCCTGAGTCCATTGCCATTCAGCCTAGAACACCTCAAAGCTCGCCCATCGATGCTAATGCAAGCAGACTGGTCATAGTTACTGCTATCCAGGCCTAAATTGAGCATGTACCGGACAAAGATGCCACAGTTAAATATTTAATGTTCTGTAAAACTGCACTGAGAGCTCGTACTGAAACGTGTCACTAACGGCGAGCCGCAGCAGTGATAGCGAGCGGCGCGGAGCCAGGAGGATCCTGCTCTCTGCCTCCGCCTCAGGCATGTTCTCTGATACCCAGCAACTTGCCTGACCCCCTTGTGTGTCGGCCAAACCAGCTGTAAAATTAAGCAACAAAGAAAACTGGTGACAAGCAGATGTGTCTAGAAGGGAAATTTCAAGGCAAGCTTAATTTTATTAATACATTTGTCTTAATGGCAGGACTTCTGTTTTTTAACGTAATGCATGTTTCTGTTATCCTTCCAGGCAGCATTCACTCTTCTCCTGGGTCCTTTCACCTTCTTCAATGTGCAGAAGACAAAGTATCTCCAAATTATGACCTCTCTGATGAGATGGATAGGTGAGTCTTGGCAAACCCCCACCTCTTCACTGTAGATGGAACTGAGTCATGCTATTGATGAATTTTTTTGGCAAGATTCTTTTTGTTTGGAAACATGCTTGTCAAAACAACCTCTTCAAGGAGGATTGGCCAGGCCTGATAAATCTTTGATCAGGAAAGATGTGTTTGTTTTTTCTGGGATGAAATTTATCGCTGAAACTAACACTGCTCTTGGTCAGACTTGCTCTGATAGTTACCGATTTAGCTTCATTTACGTGTGAGAGAGGGAAGTGTTTCAGATTGGTCTTTGTCTGGTCTAAGTACATTAACCGCTAGCTGCTTGTGTTGCAGAGGCTTGTGTTGAGGTTCACAGGAGAGCTGATGTTTGGCACTGATGGGATGGATGCTACAGTACTAGCAGGGTTTCAGCAGAGGAGAACTCTCCTGTTTGATGGGCTCAGATCATTCCAGTGTGGCTTAGTGCTGCTCGTGCTTATCAGTGACCTGCAAAAGGAGGAAGAGATGATTCTCAGACTCTTTCCCGCCACCACACACATGCCTAGTTGACCTGACCTCACTTGGAAAAGATGTAACTTTGTGCAAGTTTGAAGGCCCTAATCCTCTTTGGAAATGGCTGGCGGTCACTGCAGGGGAGGAGAGGTTCTCTGTTCCTGAGAATATCTGAAGTGGGGTTAAGCAGTTGTCACCCAAGAAAATGAGGTTGGATTTTAAGCCTCAGATATTGAGCAGTTTGAGTTAACGAATGCTGACCTTAGATGGTGTGAAAATCTTGAATTTCAGTTTCTCCCATTTGTTGTTTGAGCACATGAAAGGTTTGAAAGCCCCCATGTTCTTCAGAGAAAGAGGTTATCTCATTTAGGGATATTAAAGTAAGTAAAAATAATCTCTTCTCAGCTCCTTGGCCCCTTTCCAAACACCTGGCCTCCTCTTTCCCGGTAGAGACATCAGTCAGATCTCATCCCATCTCTGTGACAACCTGGTGCCTGTCAGGTCTACCATTGGGTTCCTTTTAGCCCTCTCTCTGCAGTCTGAAGATTGCTAAACCTTGCCAAAAAGGCAAACTGCCTCTTTTTTGTCTCTTGATGGAGAGGGACAAAGCAGCATTTGGAGAAGCACGGGGGAAATTCATGCTTTAGCCTGATTGATTCCTGTATCAGCCCACTGGGGAACAGCTGCCCCAGATAATGATATTTAATGACTCTGGCAGTACCTCAGTGGCAACTTAGAGCAATAGATTCCGTATGTGTACAGTGAGGGATAGATTTATTGGGAAAGACTATTTATCAGGAGCCATGTGATGCAGGGAGCAGTGTAATGGTCTGCACTGCAGATTCCGGGCTAAGGATGGATCCAGCACTGTCCACACTTACAAGCTGCCTTCCTGCATGTTCTTGCATCGCCCATCATCTCCCTCCTTCCAAAACAGGTCTCTAAGCTAAGCATGGGTAGCTCTTATGTTGATGACAGAATTTAGACAAGATCCTGATGAAAGCTTTTAGCCTGTGTTTTTAGTCTCTTGAACTTTTCTCGCCTGAAATGGCCAGATATGGGCTCTTCTCCTGCTACAATTTGTCCCTTTTCTTCCCCCAGTTTGGGCTTAGCCCAGCAGTGCTGAAGGTGGTTCTCTGTCTGCAAAGCTCTGAGCAGCAGGGCTGACTGCTGGAGCTGTTCTTCCCAAACAGGTAGTGGGTTAATCAGTTTACCTGTGTCTGCTGGTGTGGATGGGAAGCAGACCCACACTTTGCATCATTATTTGAAAAACCAAACCTCCTATTTGAGCTATGAAGCCATTACAGGCTCTCTCCCATGCAGGGCCACCCCCTCACATATAATTTTCCCCAGCCTGGTGAAAAGCCCCTGGATTTCACAGCCGTGGCTGATGTAAGACTGCACTGCCCCAGGTGTACTCGAGATAAAGATGACAGTGGCTGAGAGGATGGTTCTTGGCAGCAGAGCGAGCTAGCTGTGTGTGAAGGTCATTTCTGCTAGTGTTTGTAACGGTGTCAGCCTTGCCTTTGAAAGTTGCTTCTCTTCTTTCTCCTCATCTAAGTGATAATCAAATGTCACTAGCCTCTTTGCAGAGCCTTGCGCTCGTCACAAGCGGCCCGTCGGCTAACGAAGCCTGCAGCGGTCCCGCTCCACACCTTGTGGAGAAGAAAAATCTCACTACAGTCTCGGTATGAAAAATACCCCCTCTTGAATGTGAGGAGCTGAATTGCAAAGAAAAATCGAGTCAGGTCAAAGATTGTGGAGAGGCAGCTGGATGCAGGGCTGATCCCTCTTGCATTTGTCATCCTGGGATGGGGGACTAACCTGGAGAGGTACCTCTCAAGTCTTGAGGAGGAGAGCACTGAAGGAGGAGCTCAAAAGCTCGAGTGCCAAACTGCCTGAGAGCCTGGACAGATGGAGTTTTGCTATTTGGACCTGCTGAACCCAGAGAGCTCATCTGGAAACAAGGCTGGCATGGTGAGGCGTTTTTGCTGTCAGGACTAATAGGAGCACAGAGGGTGGATCTGCATCTCCAGGTGGAGAGGGGCTGGGAGCAGAGCCTGGGGTTCCAGAGATGTGGATCCAGTGGCAGCGTTCCCAAGAGTAACAGCTTCCGTGCCTGGCTGCAGAACTGGCTGCTGCCTCGCACCGTGCAGGCCGGTGGGTGAACTTGGTGCAGGGCTTGGTTCATAAATTAAAGGGCTTCTCTGCGCTTAGTGATCCCGGTTCCCAGAGTTAGCCAGCGTGTGAGGTTTGCCAACACCGATCTCCCATCTTATATCCGATAGGAAAAGCTCCTCTCCCTGCTTTGCCTGCGCTCTCCTGCTGCTGGGGTCCGAGCTGCCTCCGGAAGCCTTGGTACTCAAGTGTAGATACCCAAGGGGTGTGATGGGGAGGCAGCCTGCTCTGCTTCCATGGAGAAAGGGCTTTAGCCACAAAAAACAGGTAATATTTAAGGTGAGACCTTGATTTGAGTTAGGGATAAAATGAGGACTTGGGCAACACTACTAAGAGCACACCCAAGAGCCAAACTAGGTGACCATGTCACCAACGTGGGTTTTCCCCAACAGCTATTTCTCTTTCCTCTCAGAGGAAACTTGGACTAAGCCATCCCTAGGTTAGACGAGGTTAGACTGAGCTGTTGGGATTTAAAACTTTGCTACTCAGGAGGCTTCTGGTTCTTTTTTTCCCTGAAGGGTTTATGTCTTTGGCAATGATAGACTGCTTGTATTGGAGACTTGGTGTCTACCTGCTTTCCTCTCCTCCTCTCTCCAATCTTGATCAAATAGATGGTGTTAGCAGTGAGCTGCTGCAGGGGACAGCAGGATGGATTAGGGAAGCTAACAACAAGGAGAGAGGGCTTGGTGGAGCTCAGCAGCAAACCCTGGGCTGCTGCTTGTTAATCAGGTAACCTGATTAACTGCAGCCCCGTCACAGCCTGAGCTGCCCGGTGCCATAGGCAGGCACCATTGGCTTTAAGGATTGTGGTAGCGTGATTATTGCTGCTGTTATTGAGTAGTCTCTGGCAAATGTTCCCAGACAGTTCCCGCTTGGGATGTTTGCTCCATGTGCTGCTCTTGATGTTATATTACAGTTATTAAAGTATTGTATTTTAATAAAGAGACATTTTATAGAGGAATAAACTTCGGGGTTGGGCTGCTGCACGCTCAATTCCTTCTCCCTGTAGCGTAGTTAGACTGTGCTGCATCCATTCCACTAACTGCAGCCCTTCCCAAACGGAAGGGTATAAAACTGGCGGTCATTAATTTAATGTCTTGCCCAGCTCTTTCCTTATGCCCAGTACGATGGAGTGAGGAAGGATGGACGAGCAGTGAGCGTGTGTTGAGCTGCCTCCCCTTCTAGCTGCTTGGTGGAAGGTGCTAGGGAACGAGCTGCAGAGAACGGACCCGAGCGGCTGTAACTGTCCCTGCCATCCCTAGCAGCTGAGCTGGCCGTGCTCGAGTGGACCCAGCATAGGTACCTAGAGTGACTCTGCTCTTCTCCGTTAACTATAGACCGTAAAAATTGAAGTGGAGGCTGATGGAGCAGGGCATGACAGTTCTCTAGAGTTCTGTATTTCCAGTATCCTGAGGAGATTAGTTCACAGTATCCACAGTCCTCAAGGACTCTTTGGACTCCTCTTTTCCAGATTAAAAATGGAGCAGTTTATGGAAGGATCCATTAGACCTCTGCCCCTCTCCTCTCATAGAGCAGAACATATGGGAATGACAAGGAAGATGGAACTGAACTGTGAATCAGGACATTGTTGCATGTTGAATTGTTTTAACGGTACTGACAACCTGCTTCAACAAAGTTACTTTATATTCCTATATCCCTTTTGAGCGGAGAAAGCTGCTGCCAGAGCCTAGGGTAAATAATTCACTAAGAGAAGTGAATATATTTATGAAGAGTTAGTTAAAAGGCTGTGCTTCTGTCATGCCTGCTTTCCGAGTTGTCAGTTGAGGAGCTCATTTCAGTGGTGCTTGTGGGGGGCAGTGGGGTGAGGCAGTGCCAGTGTGAAGGAAAGTGCCTTGTTAGCTTCAGATGCAGATGGAGAGTGACACACAGTGCTGGACAGGACTGCTGAGATCCTGCTTGAGGAGTCAGTGTTCCTGAAAAGAGCCCTGTACCCAGGCAGCAGAGACAAACTGATGGGACTGAGAGCTGGAAGCACCAGGTTGAGCAGAGCCCGATGTCTGTGCTCTGCTAACGGGGCTGGATTGCAGTGTCCACACAGATTTTCAGGGCAGGAGTCTGGCAAGCAAAGCTGGTCTCTGCTGTTCCGAGCGTGAAAGGAAGAGCTTTTGGGGCCAGGTCATTAAAACTGTTTGGACGTGGTCTGAGGCAGGATGCAGAAGGTACAGCTGAGGCTGCAGAGCACCCACGTTTCATGACATGTGGGCATGCTGCACCCAGTGCTTCCCAAAGCCTGCAGAGCCCTAGGCCAGGCTCACAGTCACACCAGTGGGTGCAATATTCCCTTCTCATGGAAGAGTAAATTAAAGCATGAAGAGGGAAGCAACTATCAAAGCTAATAGACCAAGTCAATAGCAGAGCTCAGAACTCTGGAGTGAGTCCCAGCTGTACAGGCTTTATGGTGCTTAAGCCAACAGTGACCGAAGGAGAGAGGGCAATAAACTATACGGATGAATTTCCAGCAGAAGCAAACAAACCTCCCTGGCTGCTATTGTCATCCAGTATGTTGAGATAAAGCATCGTGATCAACACCAGAGTACAGAGCTCTCTTTCTCCCTGTGAACTATATTATTGGTATGGAGATGTCCACGGAGACCAGGAAACGTGGCCTGAGAGCAGAGTAGCTCCAAGAGTTGCACAGCGGGAGCTGTTACCAGAGTGGGAAAGTTATTTGTGAATCTGAGTTATCCTGTAACAAACTCTAGCCCAAACCATGAAGAAAAGCAGAGGGATAGTCTCTTTACAGCAGGGCTCTGGGCAGCAGTATTTACAGAATCATAATAGTTGGAAAAGACCTACAGGATCATCAAGTCCAACCACAACATCAGGGATGGCTGCAGAAGGAACTAGCAAAGTGTGGCAAGGTGGGTGAAACAGCACGGGGAGCAACAGTGAAGTGAGACACGGTGCTTCTGTTTCTCAAGCTGCCTTTTCTTGCCTTCTTGGTAAGTTGTACCATGTCTCTGTGGTCGTAACATACCAACGTGTTGCTGTGCTTCCCCTGCTGTATGAGCAGCCTTATAGACTGTGAAAGGTCTTTGGGGGCAGGGAGGTAACTTGTTCCTGCAATTCCGTGCCCTCTACCAGAAGACCTAGCCATAGTGATGCCCCACAGCCTTTCATAGCCAATAACTTTCTTCTGGAAAGTAATTTCTCTCCTCTTCTCTTTCTGACATCTCTCTCAAGAGAATTGCTGCCTTCTACAAACAGATCCATCTTGCTTCCCCGTAGACTCCGCGCTCATAAATCCTTCATCTTTCCAGAGACGGTGCTTCAGGCTCAGTCATTGCTTAGTCTGGTCCTTAACTTACTCCAGTTCCCACATTTGATGGGGCAAATCTGGTTTTCATATTATCCCTTTACCATCCTTTCATGTAGAAACTTCCTCTGGAGCCTGGAACAATTATCAGTTGCTGCTTCAGAGCTTAGAAAGCAAGAGGTCATAAGCAGATGACACAATATGTTTTCTGCAGGAGAAGCAGGGTAACTGAGTTCTAAATTTAAGAATGAATGCCTTCCTTTCAGATATTTTGTTCTGCCAGCGCAGTGAACTTCAGCCATGGCTTAGGACTTCAAATACCACAGCATCCATAACGCCTGGCAGCTTGGAATGCTATGTTGGGCTCTTAAGTTTGCCCAGAGAACTCATGGATGGCAGCTGGCTCTGAGGTGGGGAGATAACAGCCTGGACATGGGAAGGCAACTATCGTAGTGATGGGCAAACCAAGTGATAGCTTGGGATGCAGAGGAGGAAATTGTCTTGATGTGACATTGTGCAGTTCGGTATGTGCAGAAGAGAGAGTCTTGCTATTGTGCTTCTCTTGAAAGAACTACCTCATAATAAACCATAGGGAGTCCATTCCTCAGTTTTAAGAGTGGTCTGATGTGACTTGGTGAGTGTCCAAGACCAAGATTAACATGGGGAGAAAGCTGGATTATAGTCTACAAGCTTCTTCCTTGGAGTCCTTCTGCAGAGAACAGCCCAGGAAGCTCACGAGGATTTCTTCCTCCCGGAATCCATCATGCAGCCTAATGTATGAAAAGGGAAGCAAGCGGGCACGCGTTATGAGAGGGTGATTCATTATCGTTATCTCTTGGCGTGTTGATTCTCCGCTTGGGCAAGACGACTCTGTCACGCCAGCCGCCCGCGCTGACGGATGGCCCTGCCGCAACGTGTCGGCAGCGAAACGCAGCGCCCGCCGGGGCTGATGGCTCCGCGTGCGGGAAGGGGAGCAGCGGACCAGGGGTTGCTCTGCCACTGGAAAAGCAGCGGGGACCACTGGAGCAATGACAGGCAGGTGATGGTGTTGGGCTCTGCTTGTGGAAGGAGAGTAGGGGCCAGGAACTCTTCTGCTCTTCTCTGGCTTGTAGCTGTCTGCCTGTCTTTCCAGAGCCAGATGGCTTTCCAAAGCCATCCTAGTTTTAACAGGGACCGGTTCTTTGAAGGTGGGAGTTTATTGTTGGACTTGGGGAGCTGTATCTGCATTTGACCCTCCTTCCTGGGCTCACAGAGAGATGGCCCAAAGCCATAGCTCTGCAGAACCTTACTTCTGAGCTCATATCCTCCAAACTGTGTAAAAGCACATTTCTCTCCTGCCTATTCCCAACAGTTGGGTCTTCCTGTTTGTTTTCTACACACCAAGAGAGGGAGAGAGACAGGGGCCACCAGGTAAGACATCTAGCAAGCATAATGTAGTGTCCTGCTAGGGGCACACAGGGAGAGGTAAGCCAGGACCTCATTCTCAGCATCAGCTCCTCCTCTTCTAGGAATCTGCTGTGATCAGAGAGGAAAAAAAAGTGTTTCGGTCTCTATCTTTTTTTTTCTTCCCGCAACTGCCGTTTTGCAGAGAAATGAAGCACAAGCATGAGACAGCATTTATCATTTCCAAAGGTATTTGCTCTGATGCTGCAAGACAATACTTAAACTTAGTGAAGATAATTTAGCCATTCTATTATATTCACTGCTTTTCTATATAGCTTGGTTACATTTCTATCGAAACTCACAAAAATGTGCTTTTTAATATCCCCAGACTCCCATATTTTCTGAGAGTTCTGATATTTGGATGTGTTCTCATCCATATTCATCCTTTTTTCATCTGCAAGAAACACAGCAGAGCTGTCTGTCTCTGAAGCCAACACATCCCGTGTCAAGCAGGACAGGAGCTGCCTCCAAGGTCCACTTTGTCCGAGAGGAAGAGCTGCTGTTTTCTCTTCCCAGCGATGGGAGGAGATGTCTGTAAGGAGAGGCAATTGACCAGGGGTCATAGCACATCCCAACTCTCTCTTAAGGGCATCCCCCCCTCTTTTTATTCCCCAGGCTCATTTAAAAGGATACTGAAACCTCTAGAGACCAGGAGATGAGATGGGTGCAGTGCCCTTGGTGACTGGAAAGCCGGGTCAGTGGCGTGTTGGGTTGCAGAGGGTCTAAGGTTGTTGTGGGGTGATGGTTTTTCATCCCTGAAGCATGTTGCTCAGATGCTCTGTGCTGTTTGTTGAGAAAAAGATCAGGGCTTTTTTTAACCAGCTGTGTCCTGCTGGTGAAGGAGCAACATAGGAGCAGTTGATGTAGCCACTAAGGGTGACTTAAAATGGTCCATTGGGCTCTGCCTTCCGCCCGCTCCCGCAGGTGGAGGAGGATGCGAGCAGGGGCCTTGCAAGTGCCCGCAGGATCCTGTGCTGCCTCGTCTGCTCAAAGCTGCCTGTCAGTCAGAGTCTGTCATCCTCTTTTCATCTTGATTTATCATCCAGCGTAACTAGGTTTCAGAGTTTCATTTCAGCCTTGCCTTCTCCCAGGGACAGGGCGATAAATCTAGGATGCAAATGTTTTAACTGTCTGATTCCAGGAGCGGGACAAGAAAAACCTTCATTTCGGGAGTGAGAGAGAACACAGCTGTCGGGGCAGGGTTCCTGTTGTGATGTCTGGGTTTGCCACCAGTTTTCCACCTCCCTCAAGGATAATGCATCCCTGGAGCATTATGATAGGGAAAAATCACAGCATCTCCTCTAGAATTGGGAACTTCTGGGGAAGAGATTGGGTTGTCCCGTGTGCTTGGTTCTTGGGGTAGGAAGAGAAGGGAAAAGCAAACGTGGAGTAATGTTTTGATCTTGTTTGTGCCATTTCTCGTCTATGATAAAGCACCAAAAATAGCTGAGCAAAGTCAGGTTTGTGCTTTGGTCCAGTAGGATCTAAAACATCTGAGGAGATTCTCTGATGCTGTTTAGGAATCTACTTCAGTCCATGAGATTAAGTAGGAGGCAACTCTCTGTGACACTGACAGCTCAGGCAAGCTACTCCTAGACAGGAGTAATTGTCAGAGCACGGTTGTCTCCAGCCCCAGGATTCCCTGGGTCTTGCTAGGAATGACAGGATAACTGCCAGGTGTCTTGGAGAGGGTCTGCTTTCCCAAACTAGTGTGGGAGAGTGGGGAAGGAGGGCTGTGTTAAGGCAGGGCTCACTTGTATACAAGTGAAGAGTCCAAGGGGGGTTATTTTAAACCTATATCCAAGAAAGGTGCTAAAGGATAGAAGGGAAGACCAAAGGAGTGTGATTTCTTTAACAAGAGGAGGGTACTGTTGCACCGGGACAAGGAAAGAGCTGTTGAAGAACATCGTGGTCTCCCAAAGGCCAGTACAACATTTCAAACCATGATCCCAAGTGTTTAGTGAGACATCCCAGCTTGGCTCTTGAAAACAGTATGAGTTTAGATCTTGGTCCTGGATTGTCACTCCTCATACTACTAGAAAGTTTAATTTCCTAAAGAAAATGTAAGAAAAAAGCCAAAGGTCGTCTGAATTGTAGTTTGTTAAGCCTGTAGACCTCTATCTGTCCTTTAGGAAATCCCCTGGAAGCGTGATGCTTCAGGTCTCCCTTCCAGAAAAGCACATACTGGGACAAAGAAGCCTTCAGATCTCTGACTGAAGACAGGGCACAAACTCGGAGGTGCCCTTGGAGTCCAGCTGGTCCTGTTAGCATCAGTGGGAAAGCAGCGTTTTGAGCCACCCGTGAGAGAGAGTTGGGAAATAGGTCACTCTTTATTCTTGGCTAAGCATAGTTGGTAGAGATTTACTTTCTCATGTACAGGGGAAGAGGAACGAGACTTCTGCAGTTAATTCTAGTCAAGATACAGAAATGGTTGTTTTGGGCTTCTGAGGTTGACCAGTTTCCCAAGCGAGAGGGGCAGGAATAGCCTCAGTGTATTTCCAGAGTTACCTAACCTGCCTTGTCTTGGTCTTCAGGGCACCTTCCTCTCTTCTAGTGGCATGTGCAACCCTAGGGAGTGTACCCGATGTCTTGTCACCTGGAACACATCTCTTTAAGGTTATCTTGCTCTACCTGATGTGACTGGCAAGCATTTCTGCTCCGGGGAGCGAAGGGGAAGCGTGGGCAAGCGCAGGAGCCGTGCTTGTGTTCCCAGTGCATCTCGCCAGAGTGAAGGCAAGGGGAATTGTGCACACCCAGAGCAGTGAGCTGTTGCTTTTCCCAGCCCTCTGACTGGTCCTGGTGAGATCCACAGTGCCCAGCCTTCCCAAAGCAGCTTGGCTATCGTGGTGCCTTCAAGAAATAGATGTGCTGTCATCTCCCCAGTCCGGTGTCCGCTTGTGGAGAGCTGTTAGACTTTCCCTGTCACTGGGAAACAGTTGGAAGCTGAGAGGTTTCCTGAGGCAGTAAGAGGTGAAATGCAGAATGTGGATATGTTAGTGCTCAGCATGAAACTGGTGTTTGCAGCATGAGGAAAAGAAGGATTTCTGTGAGATGAGAGAGAGGGGAGAAACTCGGGGAACTGCTGTGGGGGGAGTGTGAGAGAGATGATGATGCTTCAGCTAAGGTTAATCTGGTCTCTCTGGGGACAGCAGAGACAGCATCTGCTAACTGGTCTATAACTATCACTTCTCTAAGCCCGTCCCTGGCAGGGTTTTCCATCTCCAGCTGCCAGTGTCCAGCAGAGCAAGTGAGGATCTTTGCCCCATGGTGAGCTCTGCTTGTGTGCCAGGGCCTCCCTGCCACGGGCTTGGCTGTGGGCACATGTGCTGCTCTAATTTCCCTGCTGTTTTATTTACAACACTCAAAGTTGTCCATATTAGTGGTGTCAGCACTTTTTTTTTTTTCAATACCTGATAATTCATGACTGTGCTTTGATGCCTCAAACCGATGTGGGAGACAGCCCTGTGCAAACTCCAGTGGTCCATCCCTTGCCAACATCAGACTGTAAATCTTGCTGTTCCCTGCCCAGCCAGGCAGGCTTCCTCCCCTGCTCCTTGTGAACTCCAGCAGCTGATGATCGTCTTTCCCACGTTGATGTGACTTCTGTGATGCCAGAATTAGGTTTCTGCTGTTTATGTCATGCTAGGAATAACAGTCTAGCAATAGCTGCTTCTGGCTCAAATTTCCACCGGTTGAGGAAATAAAAGTATTAGCCCCATCTTTCCATTTCCTTTTGTCCATAGCGAGTAGCTTTTTGTGACAAGCTGATAAAATGTTATTAGGCTTTTCCTTGACATAAGTAAAGGGTAGACAAGCAGACTTCATGCCTAGAAGTGATGAATTTTAATAGCAGCCTTTCGGTGCCGTTTTAGTCCCTTCCAGACTGGCTTCTCCACCTGGGATTAACTACAGACAGCCTGTTCTTCTTACCCAGGAAATGGCTGGCTAGTTCTTGTTCTGTTGTGCTTGACAGGTCACAGGGACAGTAAAGCTCTATAGTAGCTGTCCCCTCGCATCTGCCCGTATATAGAGGTGAGATCTTGAAAATAGTCTGGCCACAGACCATACAAGAACATTAGCAGGTTTAACTCTCTGCAGCCAGGTTTGATCTTGTCCTGCTTTGGAGGTCAAGGCTCAAACCTCCCTGTAAGTCACTCATAGATAGTGACAATTACCCAATGTGCCTGGCAGAAGCCTTCATGGCCTGAGACCCTTGAGGAAGAAGGTGATGAGTTTGGACAGTAAGTGCTGGCTGAGGGGAGTAAGTTGTGGTTAATTCCTGTACATCCTGCCTGTGATGTGCAGGCTCCCCAGAGCTGGGAAAGGCTCTTGTGGTGCTGTCGGAAGCTCTGGTGCCAAACCCGCTGCTGCTGGTGGGCGGAGGGTTGTGGGGAGCGTGGACACGAGCCTGACCTGACACGTGCTCTCTCTCCAGCTTTCATCCTCATGATTATTCTGGCTCTCATCCGCATCAGCAGAGGCCAAGCGGAGGGGCACCCGTCCATGGCCCAGCTGTCGGGCATCCGCAACCTCTTTGGGGTGTGTGTCTACTCCTTCATGTGCCAGCACTCCCTGCCGTCCCTCATCACACCCATCTCCAAGAAGAGGCACGTCAACAAGCTCGTGCTGCTCGATTACATCCTGATCCTGGCTTTCTACAGCCTCCTGTCCTTCACTGCCATTTACTGTTTCCGCAATGACACCCTCATGGACATGTACACGCTCAACTTCACCAACTGTGAAATCATCAACGTCGCCTTCATTCGCTACTTCCTGGGCCTCTTCCCGGTCTTCACCATCAGCACCAACTTCCCCATCATTGCCGTGACCCTGCGCAACAACTGGAAGACCCTTTTCCACAGAGAAGGGGGAACGTACCCCTGGGTGGTGGACAGGATTGTCTTTCCTGCCATCACGTTGATCCCCCCAGTGCTGGTGGCTTTCTGCACCCACGATCTGGAGTCCTTGGTGGGGATAACGGGAGCGTACGCTGGAAACGGGATCCAGTACCTCATTCCAGCTTTCCTGGCGTACTGTAGCCGCAAGGACACCCAGCTGGTCTTCGGCACGGGTACCGTTAACAAGCACCTCTCCCCTTTCCGGCACACCTTCTGGATTGTGTTTGTGCTCATATGGGGCTTCTCTTGCTTCGTGTTCGTGACTGCAAACATTGTTCTGAGCGAGTCGAAGCTCTGATGCGGCCGTAGCTCCCTGTGCTCCCTGCAGGAGACTCCGGCTCTTCGGCTTCTCTGGGAGTGTGGAGGGAGCCGAGAGGCAGTGCCAGGGGAAGCCTCCAGGCCCCTGGTTTGGTGGCACACGTCACCCCTGGACACAGACTTTGTTATTTCCACCCTGGGTGTGGATGGAGCAGGCTCAGCCCTTTAGAGTCCTGGGTGAAAGGCCCGCGCGGGGCTGAGTGCCCTGTGGCTGCCCTGGGCCCAGCCCCACCTGCCTTGAGCGCGGTTCAAGCTTTGCTTCCTCTGCCCCTGGGGCTGCCCTCCCTCCGTGCTGCAGGTTGGAGCACCCAGGAGAGCTGCCAGCCTGGGCTGCCCGCTGCACTGGTCAGCTCGATATCCCCTGCTCCGAAGGCAGGGACCTGCCATGTGCAGAATCCATCAGGAAGTGGGGGGAAACTAACCTGTCTTACTCAAAGTGTGACCCTGGCAGGCACAAAACTCCTGTGCCAGGTGAGAGGGAGGGAGAAAATTAATTGGGGTGGGAAGAGCCCCAACCCTCTTTTGTTCTTTTTTTAAATATCTGTTACACTTTTGTTTGCTCTGGGTAAGGAGCACCATGGATTGCCTGGAATCTCCTGCTTGTACTCCATAGCTGTGGAAAAGAAGCCCGTTTCCATGTGCTCTTCTCACGCTGTTCTCCTTGGCTCTGGCAGCCTTACTCCTATAGAGAGCTGTCCATGCGCAGGCAGGGCTGCAGCCCTTCCCCGGGAGGGAAGACGCAGCCTCTCCTCCCCTGGCTCCTGCATCCCTGCTCTGTGTGCCCATGGACCGGCCCTTGGCGTGGGCTAGGGAGGTGCTAATTACACCCACGAGGCGTTTGCAGCCTCCCGTGCTGCGTAATTAGCCTTGAAGGGAGGGGGATGTTGACCCCAGGGAGCTCTGCAGAGCTCCTGCCGTGGGAGAGAGCGCGAGCCCCCTTGCTGTGCAGGGCTATGGGGGCTCCTCCTGGTCTTTTACACCCTGTCTGGGGGTGCGCTGAGCTCCCCGGTCGTTCACAGCCTCTTGTCGTGCGCGGCGGGTGCCTTAGTTCGGCGGCGGGTGCCTTGGATTGCAGTCTCTGCTTTGGAGCCCGCGACAGGCGGCACCGCTGCCAGGGAGCGGAGCCCCTCGGGCTTCCCTCACACATGCAGGAACTTGGTGAGTGTTTACCTGGGGTACCTGGGCCTCTCCTTTCCAAAGCAGCAGCCTTGGTCCGACGCTGCTTCAGCAGGAGCCACAGGGCTGGGCGAGGGGCCTGCTGGTGTCACCAGCCCCCGCCAGGGGCACCTGGGTCAGCCCCGCTCATGGGCCTGTGTTTCAAGTGGTGCCTTGTGCCTCCCTGTGCCCACGGGGCGCCAAGGGGAGAGAAACGCCAGGGCCAGAGAGCGTTTTTCCATATGAAACATGACAGAGCAATGCCTTAAAATGTAGGAAAGGGGCCGTCGTGCTCGAAGGAGTGAGGAATGAGTCTGGTTTTAGAGGGTGTTACCAGTGCTGAAAAGGAGCCTCACGTGATGCTTGTCCTGACTGCCATTACTTTCCAAAAAAAAAAAAAAAAAAAAAAAAGAAAAAAGGGATTCAACCCACAATAAAGTGCACATTATAAGTCTGTTAGAGTCCGGCATCTTTCCTGCCCCCTCCTCCTTCCTCCTGTCCTAGGTGTGACAAGCGGCTCTGCATGGAGGGGACGCATGTGACTAATGGGGCTGCGGGCCAAGCAGAAGCCACCAGCAGAGAGGGTAATGGAGCCCCTCACCTCCTCCTCCCGCGGGGCTCGGGCACCTCGACGTGGTAGCTGGGAACTCAATTAAAACAGCTGTACCTTCCCCTTCTCAATTACAGCTCCTTACACTTAAACCCAAACAAATTGACTCGCGCCGCCGCCGCCGCGGGCTGCGAAGGCAGTTTCTGCCAGCAAATTTATGATCGCCATAAAGCGCCGCTTGATTTATGTTAAAATATTAAAGCGCAGCTTTATGATGGAAATAAACACTTTCGCCCTGCTTCTCTCGAAGGGCCTCCCAAGCAGTGGAGGATTTTGGGGCTTGGGCTGTAAATCTGCAGCCAAATGGGCATCGGGGATGGATTGAGGCTGCTGCAGCGCTGGAAAGAGCAGCAGCCCCAGGGAATAAAGCCCTGGTGCAGCCAGGCCCTGCTACCCAGCACCAGGGCACCGCGGGCGATAATCCGGCCCCCGGCTTAGCCGAAATGCTGCCCCACTCGGCCCCAGGATGCATGCAAATGATATGCAAATGAGCGTGCCAGCAGGGGCGGCCGCTGCCCGCATCGCTTTACCCCGGGCGCCGGCCGCACGTCCCCACGGCCCCCGCTGTCCCCAGGCTCCCGCCGCAGAGCCCGTCAATAAACCATGAGGCGAAGCCATTTGCCTCGTTGAGTCACGGGGGACATTAATTAATTAAAACCCACGGATGGGGATATGTTCTTTTTTTTCTTTCCGTTTTCTTTCAGCTCTCTTTGTTCTTTCCCACGTGGCAGAGCTCAGGCTGCTGCAGAGGGGCACCCATGGGTGCTTATCCCATGGGGCAGGGAGCTGCCACCCCCGGCACCACCAACCGGCGCCGCTAGATTTGTTTGTTTGTTGAGTGCCTTTATCTGCACCCGGCCACCCCCTTCCCTCTGCCACCACGGGGCTGCCAACGCCATTAAGAGATGATTGGTGTGATGAATAAGGGATGGGGAAGGGAGGAAAGAAGAGAAAGAGGGAGGGAGGGAGGAAGGAAGGAAG
>PTEX01000049.1:2051078-2061227 GCA_003342815.1 Eudromia elegans
CCGTGCGGCCCCGGGGCGCCGCGCAGCCGCCCCGCGCGCTTGTGCTCGCGGTAAATGTCCGGCAGCGGCGGCGAGAAGCCGGCGCCCACGTGGTTGCCCACGAGGGCCTGCTCGGGGCTGTGGCCCTGGGGCAGGGTGTGCACCAGGAGGTGCCCCACAGCGCCCGGCAGCGCCCTGTCCCCCGCGCAGCCTCCACGGCCCTGGGGCGGGTGGAGGCCGGGGGGCGCCGCGTGGGCCCCTCGCCACCTCTCGTCCCCGTGCGCCCTGGCGTCCAGCAGCACGGGCGGTGGCAGCCCCGCCGCGGGGCCCTTGGGCACGGAGCCGCGGGGCGGCCGCTCACCGGGGCCGCCGCTGCTGTTCTGCACCACGAGCTGCGGCGTCCTCAGCGAGAAGGTGGTCTGGAGGCGCTCGCTGTGCGCGCTCCAGCCCTCGAGCGTGCGCGTGGCCGTCTCCAGCGAGCCGCCCACGCTCGCCGTCGACACCATGTCCTTGGCGGCCTGCAGCATCTTCAGCACGTTGGCCTGTGCCGAGCCGGCCGTCACGTCGGGCGTGGGCGCCCGCGCGGGGCTCGCCAGCGTCTGCACCCCGTTGAAGCAGCTGTAGATGCCCTGGGTGGAAAGAGGGGCCCCACGATGGCGTCAGCAGAGCAGGGGGAGCGCCAGGACCTGTGCCCGCCCCCAGCCCGGCCCTCCCTCCTTCACAAGTGCCCAAGATTTCTCTCTGGACCCCGATCTCTGATTCTCAGCCAAGTCAAACCCAGGGCTTCTTGTGCATCACGTTCTCCTCCTGAGCTGCTCTGCAGGGTGGGACCCCAGAAACACCAGCCGGGCCCAGGAAACCCCTGCTCCAACCCTGTATCCCCTTCCATGGAGCAGCTCCTGTCCCCTGCCAGATCCTGTCCCGCACCCCGAACAATCCCGGCCTCCTCCAATGAGGAACCGAAGACCTGTCCCCCTGCCCACGTCCGCAGTAACATCCTCCACTGAGCAACAGGGCATGTTAACACAAGCATCATCCCAGGTCTATAGGGATCCGGGAGACACCAGCAAAGCTGTGCCCACCTCCAGGTGGGAAATTTGGGCTCCCCGCGAGCCCCAGGGGCCCCACGCTCACCCTGCTGATGGCCAGGAGGAAGTCGAGCCTGTGGGACGGGGGGACAGAGTGCCGCAGCTTCCAGTAGACGAGGTGCTCCCAGGCGAAGACCAGCAGGCTGAGCCCCATGGCCACCAGCAGCATGTAGAAGACCCCGGCCATGTTGTCGATGTCCAGCTTGCTGCTCATCACCTCGTTCTTCTCATTCTGGCAGATGCCCGACAGCCAAACGGTCTCCAGCTTCTGCGTCTCACCTGGGACCGCGCGCACCGAGGCCCGGGTCAGAAGTCGCACCCGGGCCATGTCTTGCCCTCATCCATGACCTGATCATCCCACAAGCTGCTCTTGTCCCTTTCCCTTTCTCTCCTTCATCCCTCCCTCTTCCTCCCCACTCACTCCAGCCAGTCGCACTCCCGGTCCTGGGATGTTCCTTCTCCTGCCCCTGCTCCCCAGCCCTCCTCCACTTTGTGCACAACCGTCCCCAGGCCAACAGTGGGGGCACGAGAGGCACTGGTGGCCAACAGGGCCCATGCCAGGGTGAGACCGGCAACCTCCCCGGGTTGATTTGCTGTGCAGGGATGGCTTCCATGGGCCAGAAAACCCCTGTGTTGTCCTTCATAAGATTTGAATGAATATAATTTAAAAAAATAAATAAAATCAGTGACGTTTTCTCTGCCAGCAAGAGCCCTGGGGAGGGGAAGAGCAAGAAGGTCGCTGGAAGAGGCGTGCGAGGAGCTGGGGGCTGGGCGCGCACCCACCGTCGCCCAGGAACTGCAGCAGGGCCAGGTCGATGGCCCGTTTCCAGCGTGAGTCCTTCTGCAGGGCGATGCCGTAGCCCGTGGTGGCGAAGACCTTCCCGCTGCCGATGGTCACCAGCTTGCAGCCCTCGTCCTTGCCCGCCATGTAGTTGAGCACGGCGGCGTCGTAGATGAACGCGTCCAGCTTCCTGCGGCGGGCGCAGCCGCTCAGGGGAGCGTGGGGGACACCGGGAGGGAGCCGCGCGCGGCCCCGGGGCCCTACCCCATCTTGAGGCTGGTGAGCGCGTCCTCCACCGAGCGCTGGTTGTACTTCACCATGTGCGTGTGCATGTCGGGGTAGTTGCTGCGGATGTTCCTCTCGGTGCTGCCGTTGGGGACGGTGCCGAAGCGGAACGGCGGGTACTGCTCCTGCGGCCGCTGAAACTGTGAGGGACCCCCGGGCACCGGCATCACTCTGGGCCTGATGCCATCCCCCATCAACCTGGCCATGCCCATAGCCCTTCCTAAGCGTCTAACTTGCAAACTGTGCCGCATTCTGGCACCTAAACACCCCTCGCCAGCCCCAGCTGCAGCCACAGGGGCAGCTCCTTGGGCTCAATCCCGCTCTACACCCTGCACGGACAGGGAAATCTGGGTCCAGGCACGGGGAGGACCCGTGCCGGGCACATCCCATACCTTCCTGTCGCTGAGCCCCGACACCGTGTCGATGTACTGCTCCTGGATCATGAAGGCTGCCAGGTTGGCCGTGTAGCTGGCGAGGAAGATGACGGCGAAGAAGGCCCACACGAGCACCATGATCTTGCTGGTGGTGCCCTTGGGGTTCTCGATGGGCACCGAGTTGTTGAAGACCAGGGCCCAGAGCAGCCACACGGATTTGCCGATGGTGAAGGAAGGACCGCCAGGTCCTGGGGGCGGGAGAAGGGAAGCGTCAGCCCAGCTGGGGTGGCCGCACACCTGATGTCCCCCCATACTCACGCTTGGCGCTGCTCAGGTTCTGGTTGTAGCCCACGGGGCTGAAGTACTCGAAGACGAAGACGGTGACGGCGACCACGGTGAGGCACATCACGAACATCATCACCCACACGGCCGGGCTGTAGGGCTCTGCAAGGCAGCGGGCACCGCTGGGACCCACGGCCCTCCCCAGCCCCGTGAGCGAGCCCGCACGGGTTCTGCTTTGCAAAGCGCTCCAGCCATTAATGCCAGGCTGTAACTCTGCTCCCAAGGAATTACAGCCTTGTCGCAGAGATATTATTAAGAAGAACAGAGGCAAAATGTACTTATGGAATGGAAATTACTCGGCAGCGAGCCGGGCTCCCAGGGGAGGGGATGCAAATCCTTGCTCCACCTGAGCCGGCGTTCGGCTCTTTTGCTCTCGCTGGAAAGCCCCAAGAACCCACCTAATGTTTCATTCAAGTCTTAGGCCGCCCTCGCTGCCTCCCCAGACCCAGGACGGGCCCTCCTCGTGCCCCACACCGCTCACCGAGGAAGGCGGAGGGCGAGACGGTGCCGTTGCTCCTGGCCACCATGACGCTGATGCCCGTCTCCACGAAGGGCACGGAGAAGTCCACGATCTCGGAGCGCTCCTCGTTGATGGTGAGCGAGCCGATGGCCATGTCCGCTCGCTTGTAGTACACCTGGGAAGGGGCAGCGCACGCTCAGCGCGCGCCAACCAGCACCCACCGCGAGCCGAAATGCTATCCCGGTCCAAGGGGAAAACCCCAGCCCTGGACCTGCCCCTCAGCGCGTCTGGGGGGCGACACCCTGGGGAAGGAAGGGGGGGATGGAGGTGAGGGAGAAGCCCTGCCCACCCCTACCTCACCAATCATCCCGTTCCAGACCCCGCGGACGATCTTGCCGTGTTTCCCGTTGGTCACCAGGTAGAGGTCGTAGGAGAACTTGACGGCCTTGGCCAGCTTCTTCAGGATGTCGATGCAGAAGCCCTTGCAGCACAGCTTGGTGTAGGGGTCCACGGAGCCGTCGCCACTGAAACTGCGGCACACAAAAGCTCCTGAGCACCCCGGGAGCTGCGGGACACACCGAGCCACCCTGAGCCCCTTCCCCTGGTGCCACCAGCGAGGGGTTTCACCCCAAAGGGAGGGGGAAGGAAGGGGCTGTCCCCACGCATCCGGTGCCGCGCACCTCTGCGAGGAGTTGCTCTGCTTGCGGCAGGGCACCGTGTTGCGCACGCAGACGCCCGTGCTGGGGTCCGTGTTCTCCACGATGACGAAGGGCCTCTCCTCCAGCGTGGCCACCGTGAGGTGCCGGTTGTCAGCCACGGGCTGCAGGAAGGAGCCGTAGCGGGGCCACACCGGGTACTTCATGTGGATGATGCCCTTCTCCCACTTGCCCACCTGCCGAGAGCGCAGAGCCCCGTCACGGCCTGCGTGGCGCCTGGGGGCTCCTCGAGCGCTCCAGCATCGACTCCAAGGACCAGCCGAAACGCCTCTATGGGGCTCCAGGCTGCACGTGCCCTGCAGCAAGCCTGAACCCCCGCGGTTCCCCAAAGGTGGGTGTTTGGGCTTGGAAACCTTTTGCAGCCACCAAATTGAGGAGGAGAGGGAAAACCTCAAGCTCTGCAGAGCTTTGGTGCCCGACGGAGCTGTGCAAGGCGGCTGCAGGAGCCATGGCCTGGCCCACGCGCGGTCATGCCCGGCCCTTCGCATGGGTCCCTACCATCTCCCAGAGCCGGTGCTGGTTGAGTGAGATCACCACCATGGTGGGCCGCACCAGGTAGCCGCCCTCGTTGAAGGAGAAGTCCCTGTGCTCCCATGTCACGTTGAGCAGGTGCCTGGGGGGCAGCAAGAGAGCTGTGAGCCCGTGCGGCCGTGTCCACCTCACGGTGTGTCCCCATCCTCCCTTGGTGCTGGAAGGGGCATCACAGCCCCACGGCACCTCACCATGGGCATGGTGAGATGTGAGCAGGAGCAACCAAAGCAAGGATCCAACGTCTACCCTACAGCAACCAAACACGTGAGCGGGAGCAAGCAAAGCAAGAGCCCTACTGCATCTCTGCCACCCACTCCTTCCTCCTCTTCCTCCCCACTCATCCTCCCTTGGTCATCGCAACACGAGGACCATGATCGTGATGCCCCACACGGCGCTGTCGCTCCGCGGGCCTCACCGGTAGAAGCTGCTGTTGGCGGCGGCACCGGCAGGTACCCGGCAGTCACGCCCCACGTCCGGGAGGTATCCGTGGGCCCGGAAGAAGCTGGCCGCCCCCATGGCGACGATGGCGACGCCGTCGCGCACCTTCTGGCGCAGGCTCAGCTTCCAGCTCTCCGTCACCACGCTGATGAGGCCCACGGGGAAGGAGGCGGGCGGCCGCTCCATGTTGCCCACCGCGAGGCTGGGCACGATCCACACGTAGCCCGGCCCCACCAGGCCGGCCTGCTCGGCCATGGCGAAGAGGAACTCGGCCTCCTGGCGCGAGCAGTAGACCAGGAGCACCTGGGCGTCGAGCTGCCGCAGGAGCCGCTGCGCCCGCGAGCTGCTCTGCTCGGCGCCCATCTCCAAGGTGAGCACGTCCTGCAGCTCCCAGCCGAAGGAGCTGGCGTCCGTGAAGGTGCGGATGACGTCCAGGAAGAGGCTGTAGCCCGGGTAGAGGCTGGTGATGACGGCGAAGGAGCCCCAGTCGTACTCCTCCAGCACCTTGAAGATCACCTCCATCTGCTGCTCGATGGAGACGCCCAGCTGGAGGAAGGCCGAGCCGGGCTCCTGCGGGACAGGAGGAGGCCGCTGGGGTGGGAAGGGCTGGAGCACCCAGGGCGCTGTGCCCAGGGCGCCTTGCACCCCTCCAACCGTGAATTTGCCACCGAGAGGAGCTCAGGGACCAAGAGCTGCTGGAGCCCAATGGCCGGAGACACCAAAAATAGGATCAAAGTGTCCCCAAGATCTGCAGCTTCTTCCACCCACCATTTTTCTTGGATTTCTTCTCATTTTTGACTAAAATTCCTCCGGCAGTTTCCAAAGCACACCAATAATTTCCCTTTAAATCACAGTGGTGAGGAGGGGGCAGATACTCTATCAGGCAAATAAATCCCCTTCCTGCCTGTGGCCCACGAGCTGCTCCCGGAGCCCCTCGGCTGCGCCTCCCTCCCGCCCCCCTCCCCGGCCATCTGGCCTCTCATTAGCAAATCTTAATTGATCTGATTCCCTCTCAAATGATTCACTGAACGGCATTTGCAGAAGGTCGCGAAGAGGCAGCCGCGCTTTGCCGTGCGGACGGCCTCCATCCCCATCGGAGCATCATTCCGCCTGGAGCGGGGGAATCCCATGGGATTCAGGGCGGTGGGAAGGGGATCTGCGGAGTGGGTGGGGAAGACGAAGGCAGCCTTTGAATGAGGCCCCCCCCCAGCCGAAATGGGGATGGGAAGGGCAGTGGGAGCAGGAGGAGCTCTCACCTTGGGTGTGAGGACCACGGCGGAGCCCCCGCTGATGCTGATGACGGGCACCTGTGTCTGGGAGGAGACGAAGTCCAGGATCTGGGCCACGGCCTCCGTGCCCACGTTGTCCTCGAAGACGATGCCGTGGATCTTGTGGCTGGCGAGGATGTTGCAGATCTGGGTGAGCAGCGTGCTGGGGTTGGTGTTGTTCACCACCACCGTGATGGGGTGGATCTCCAGGGGCATGTCCAGGAAGCCCTGGGGGCTCAGGCGGGAGCGGATGTGCAGCGGGTAGGAGGTGCCCCCGAACACCACGGCCACGTTGACCACGGGCTCCTCGGGGCCAGGCAGCAGGATGTCGGTGAAGGCGGCCGAGCAGCCCAGCACCATCGAGAGTAGCAGGGTGCGCGCCGGCGCTCTGCCCATGTCCGCCGCCGCGTGCCTGCAGGGACGGCACAGAGCCCATGGCGCTGGCCCCGGGCCGGCCCGCTCCCCCAGCCCGAGGACACGGCCCCTTCCTGGATGGGGAGCCCTGACAGGAGCGTCTTGGGGAGGGAGCAGCGCGGGGAGGTGCTCATGGAGGAGACGGCGTCAGGAGCCGCGTCCCGGCCGGCACGGTGCTGCTGGACGGGAGCTGCCAGCCTCCCCTCTGGTCAAGGTACATACACATACACACACATCTTTGTGCCGTGGGGCGAGGAGGCGCCTTCTGCCCCACTAACTGCCCTGTTAAGCACCCGGGGAGGACGCAGCGCATCAACCACGGCCGGCCCACGGCACAGCTCTCGGTGGAGCTCTGCTAGCAGGACGGCTCCGTCCTACCCTGCTGGGGCTGCTGGCCCGTTCGCACAGGCCGGTGGCCACGTCTCCAGCAGCCCCTTGTGCCCCTGGCCCTGGGGGGACCCTCCCATGCACCCCACAGCTTGGCCTGGCCACAGGGAGCGTTCTGACCACCCCTTGCCCCAGAGCCAGGGCAGGGAGCGGCTCCCACGGCGCCGGCACCAGGCGGGTTTAAAGCAGGGGGAAGGTGCCCTTGAGACGGGCACGGTTCCGCTGCGCAACCCGAAGCGGCGGCGGCCCCGGTGCCCTGGGACCCAGCCCGACTCCCGCAGAGCCACCTTGACCGGCGGGTCAAGCAAGAGAATCTCCCCGGGGCTCGTGGGCGCCCGGTCCTTTGCACAAGCAGCCACAGCCATTTGGGAGCAGAAACGCAGGGAAGGAGCCCAAGGGCTGTGCCGGGGGCTGCCGCAAGGCAGGAGCTGCCTGGGATCTGGCCCGTGGCACGGCCGGACACGGAGGCTTCCCGACGGCATCGACGCTGCTCAGCTTTGGTAGGGAATAGCCCAGGCTGGGTCCCTGTCGGGCTGTCGGGAGAGAAGGGGTGTCCGGCGCTGGACGCGGTGCCCGGCGCTGGACGCGGTGCCCGGCACAGGAGCCGCTGCCGCGGGCGGGGGGCACGAGGCCGCGCGGGCTTGGGGCCGGTGAGTCACCTGGCAGCGGCCCCGGCCCCGGCCGCGCTGCGGCGGGCTGAGCCGCGCGCTCCGCGCTGCGAATTTCCAAGTATTTTTAGTCCCGTGATAAATAATTCATCGGGAATCCAGCATCATCTACCCGAGCAGGGAGGAAGGGGACCAGTGTGCCGCCCAAAACAACCCGCATCCCGCGGCCTCCCAAGGACACTGGCCAAGACCCCGGGCACCGCGGGGCCCGCAGAGCCGCCCTCACTCCACGTGGCCACCGCACGGGATGGACGGATGGACCTGCGTCCCCCTGCCCCAAAGCAGCCCCTGGCCCGGGGCAGGAGAGGAATCCGGGCCGGCTGGGCCCTCCGCTGAGCTGGGGCTGCCAATCGGGGCTAAACTGGGGGGAATTTGTCACCTAAGCCTCAAGTGGGAGCTGTCCCCTCTTCAAAGCAGCCCGGGCCACGGTGACACGTGTGGAGCCCAGAGGTGGGTGCGGACAGAGGCCCCTGTCCCTGAAGGAGCCCAGGAGGGATCGCTGGGGAGGAACGGCTGCCACGCGGTGGGACACGGGGCACGCGGCTCCAGCACCGGCTCCCCCCGTGGCACCCGGTGTCCGGAGGGATGGAGAGCCCGGGCAGGGTGGAAATCAGGAGAGCCGGGCACGGACTCCCGCTCCGTGTTCCCCTTGATGGGGAGCAAATGGGCAGGGCGGGTTTGGTGCCCACATCCGGGTGACTGGTCCCCTGCACTGGAGCTGCAGGGACATGGAGTGGGGCCGCAGGGATGCGGGATGGAGCCGGAGCCGCGGGACGCAGGACAGAGCCAGCCCTGCCGCCAAGTGCCAGCACGGGATGCAAAGAGCAACAAGAGCCTCCGAGGGAGCCCGTCAACGGCAACTTACGGCCCTGTTTTTCTCAAATAGGATTGATCGGGTGTGTGAAAACGCAGGTTTTGGGAAAAGGGAGAAGAAAGCAGGAGGAATGGGGACAGAGCAGGAACCCGGCCCCAAACCCGCTCCCCGGGTCTCGCCGCAGGCAGGGGCTGCTCCCGCAGGCCCCCGGCCCCTCCGCGGAGGAGCTGCAGGACCCTCTGGGGGCTCCACAGCCCAGGGAGGGGCCACCCTGCCCGTCCAGCCAGGTCAGGGGACCAGAGCAGCCACCCGGGATGTTTTGGGGTTGGAAAAACTAGACAAAATCCCTCTCGGCTTCCAAATCCCTGTTTCCCAGCCTCTTTAAGCAAGCACTGCGGGAATCCTATCACGGAGGATGGTTTGGAGCTCCCGCTGCTGCTGAGGCCCTTGTGGCCGGCGCTCGGCCGTGTCACCTCCTGGGGGACTGGAGGGCTGGCCCGGAGCTGCCCTGTTGCTTTGGCACCATTTTTTGATGCTTTAGGATATTTTTAGGCAGCTTAAGCCTCTCCTGAACGCAGCCTCACCTGGCAGATAAACACTCCAAGAAACCCCCTTTTAGAGGCACTTGTCGAGCCCTTCCCCACCTGCACCCGCTCAAACATCATCTTGACGCAACAGGGAAAGTTTGCTCCTGATTTGAAACCTCCTTTTCACCCTCCCACCCTGGCCCGGAGACAAAGAGCCGGCGGGGAGAGATCCTGCAGATATTTTGACCTTAGGGAGAGAGGAAACGAAACCCCGAACGGCAAAACCTCCCTGGAGGGAGGGAAACCTCAGCCCAAAACCCCTCCGAGCCCGAAGCCGCCGGGAGGACGGGGCACATGGGGACGGAGGGAAGGGGACGGCACCGGGAGGCATTTAAAGGACAAAACGCAGCCGGAGCTCCCGGGAAGCGCAAGAGGAGCCGCGCGGGGAGCCCGGGTTTGGGCGAGGGTTTGGCAGTGCCCGGATGGGTGACACCCCTGCAGCACAAGGACACCCGGAGAGCCCCCCGCGAGGCAGCAAAGTGCCCAGACCCCCCCACACACACACCCAGCGCCACCCCCCTCCCAGCCCCTTCCCGCGGTCCCCACACGGGGTGACACCGCAGGACCAGGCGCCGGCAGCCCCGGCGCCGTCTCCTTTCAACCTTCATCTGCCGCCGAGGCAGCTCCAACCCCGCCGCCCTCCTCTTCCTCGCCGGCGCCCGCAGCAGCAACAGTTGCGGGGCGCCCGCGGACCCCAGACACCGACACCGGCCCCGCCGCCGCCGCCGCCGCTGCGCGCGGACCGGGCACGGGCGCCCGCGAAGGTCGAACGTGGCCGAACCCGAACGGGGCGCCCGGCGCCTCGCGCAAGGTGCCCGGGAGCTGCGGGGCGCCCCGGCTCCTTCTGCCCCCCCTCTAATACAAACAATAACAGAAACTTAACGACCCCCCCGCCCAGTTACGGGCAGCTCCGGGGGGCAACGCGGGCCGCTCGGAGCGGGGCGAGGGTCGCGGTCTGGAGCCGCCCGGTCCCCCCGGTCCCCCCGCCGGTACTCACGGGCCGCCCGCGGCGCTCGC
>PTEX01000049.1:2061508-2326867 GCA_003342815.1 Eudromia elegans
CCGGGGCCGGCCGGTGTCTCGGCGGGGCCCCCGCTTCATGGTCGCCCGGGCGCGGCGGGCGCCAGGGCCGGGACGGCGGCGGGAGGCGGCGGGGACGCGGGCGGGCCCGGGGGAGGGCGAAGGGGTTGGCACAAGGACGGCGCCTATGTGAGTGCCCCCCCCCCCAACCCGGGGCCAGGGGGGGGCCCAGGGAGCCGCCTGCTTGGGGCGGGGGGTGCAAAACAACCCCCCAGCCCCTGCAAAGCGGCACAGCCCAAATGAACCCCCCGGCGGCCCCTGCCAGCACCCCGGGCGACACCGGGGCCGGGATCGGGGGCCGGCGGTGGCACTCGTAGCCCCCCGCTCAGGAGCCCCCCGCAGCCCTTCACTAACTCAACCGGAGGGGGCTGCCCCCCCGGCCCACCCAGGGCGGCCCTGGTGTCTCGGGGGGGGGGGGCATACGGGCGGCAAAGCCCGCGTAGGCAGCAGCAGCTCCAGCTGTCGCCAGCACCAGTATTAAGGGGTCAGCTGGTGCCGCGGCTCCGGTTTAGAGCCCCGCGGACGGGGGAGGAGAGGAGGGGGCTCCAGGAGGGGATGAGGGTCCTGGAGGAGCCTCCCTGCCCTGGGGTTGAAGCCAGGAGGGTCCCTGCAGGGTCCTGCAGCGAGGGCAGCTGGGTGGGGGGTGATGGGGAGGCCCCTGCCGGGATGGGGGAGCTACACACGGGCCCAGTGCAGGCGCTCGAGCAGGGCCAGCAGCTCCAAACACCCTGGGCCCCGAGCTGGAACCCTCAGCACCCTGAGCACACCCTGCCCCACAGCACCCATGCCCTGAGACGGCAGCCGCAGTGCAGAGGGTCTCTCTGCCGCACAGAGGCACCCGGCGCATCCCGGCGGCCGCCAGACCCACCGGGTGTCACTGCCACCTGTGACAGCGTCTGTGTCACTTCCCCGGCCCTCCAGGGCTCCGCTGCCCCTCGCTGGCACAAGGGCCCCACGGCACCACCGCAGTCTCTGCTCCTGCCATCACTCTCCTGCTCCACATGAGCCAAAGGGGATGTTTCCAGGGGGGTTTTGCCCTAGAGGAAAACCCACCACTCTCCCTCATCCACAAGCTGCCCGAGCGCCAGGGCCTCTCCTGCCTTTCCCCACGGCGCCTGCAGTCTTGGGGGCTCCCACGGGGCTGCAGAAGCCCTTGGGAGGCCGCTGGACTTTCCACCGGAGATGCGGGCAGCAGGAGGAGGGCGCGGGAAGCCCTTTCTCCCTCCTGGAGCTCCCTACAGCGGATCCGCCGGCAGCTCCCGCTCCCTCCGGGGGCTGCTCGGCCGGACGCTGCCTCCATGCACGGGTTTTGCCGGCGGTGCTGCCTGTCCCGGAGGGCCGGGGGGTGACACCGCGGGGACGCGTTGCCCTCGCCCCGCTGCCAGCAGCTCCGTCCTGCTCGTCCCAATGGGCAGCCCTGGTGCCCGCCCTGCCTGGGGAAACACGAGGGAAGGGGGAGCAGCAGGAGGGTCCTGGTGGTTTTAGCATCCCAAGGGCTCCTCACCTGCACTTAGACCCCTTCTGCTCCCTTCACATTCACGGCACCTGGGGGAACTCCTGTGTGCCCGGGTTTCCCTCCTGCACTCCGGGCTCTCCTGCCCCATGCCCAGCTCTCCTGCCCCGCTGCCTTCCTGCTCACTCCAAGGGCTGCGCTCGGGTTGGAAAGCAGGGGCGGGATGCTCAGCTCAGCTCCACGGATGCAAATCTCCAGCTCAGTGTCTATGGGAGTGAACCAGCCCCTGCAAACGGGGCTGCAGATCTTTCAACCAAGGCACGTCGTCCAGCAGGAATGTGGAAGAGGAGGACGTGGGGCTCCAGCTAGGGCAGATCCAGACCTCGCACGGGCAGAGCCACCTCCACGAGCACCCGCAGCCCGCGATGTCACCGGCACCGTCCCCAGCTGACAGGACCGGCGTGTGAGCAAAGAGCCACGCAGCCCTTGGCAGGGCTGGAGAAGCCCCCTCTGCCATCGTGGGCCGGTCACGTTTGGCAGGTGACACCCAAGACAGAGGCCACGTGCAGAGCCCTGTGCACATCCAGCTGCAGCCAAAGCATAAGAAGATCCAAGAGTTCCCATTCCCAAACCTAGGACCCATGAATCCCATCTCACTGCCTTTCCTTGGACACATGGAACACAAGGATCCCCTTCCCCAGCAGAGGCTCCTGGGCAAACAGAGCCAAAACGCCACCCTCACCCCGTGCTCTGGGTCCTCCGGGGAAGGGGTCCCGGGCTTTGCGGGCAGAGTGGAGGGGGGACAAGGGCCACACGATGCCTCGCGCAGCAGTAACCAAAGGAACTGCAATAAACAGGGACCGTTTCAGCCCTGTGGGGATAATTCCCGCTGACGGGGCAGCCCCGGCGCTGCGGGGGGAGGCAGCGCGTCCCGGCAGCCCCCGACGCACATTCCCCTGCACGGGAGGGAATCGCTGCTTCCCAGCACGTACCCATCCCTCGCCCTCCGACTCGAGCTACCACTTCATCACATCCTGAAACAGCTCCTGGAAGGAGCTGCTGCCCCCAGGTGCAGGAAACCTGCTCCCAAAGCCCCTTCCCAAGCTAAGGATGCAGATGGGTGGGACAAAATTCCTGCCCCACAGCAGCACTGGGTGCCCTCCAGGCAGGGCACAGGCAGCCCCAGGTATCCCAACATCCTGATGGATTTGGGCTGCTAATGCAGGGCAGTGCAGAGCTTGGGGAGCAGCCTCCATGCTGAGGCCCAGGAGCCCCTCGGGGTGCCGGTGGGCCGGGAGGAAGGGCAGGCAGGGGAGCGGGAGCCTCGGTGCACACGGGAAGCCGCCGGCCCCATCCTGGGAGCGCACGCGGCCGGAGCACTGAGGTCGGCACCGCGCAGAGCTGTTTGCTCCCCATGTGCTCCCGCACGCACCTTGGCACCGGGATCGGGAGCTGGTGCCAGGATTGGAACCATGTGGGGCGGAGAGCCGGGTACCACCGCAGCAGCTCTGCAAATAGGGTGGGAAAACCATCCATGGGCTGTGCCATCAAAAAGCCTTTGGAGCAGTTTTCCGGCTGCGGGAAGTGCCTCTGGATCACAACAGGCTGCTCCACAGCTGGAGCAAGGACCTGGCGCAAGCCGCCTTTTCCCAGATAACCTGGAAGCTCCCTCGCTGCCAGCTCCTACTTATGAACACGCGCAGTTTAGGAGGGCCGCTTGAGCACAGGGACTCCATTGCGGGACTCCACGCTCTTCGCTTTGGAATTGCAGAACACCAGGGGCATTTGGGGGCTGCCTCGGGCCTGCTTGTTCCCCAGCTCACCAGGAGCATCCCATGGCAGAGCCCAGCGCTCCTCTCACCCGTGGGCAGGGGACGTTGGGCCTTGCAGCCCTGCAGCGTGGGGAAACTGAGGCAGGACAGGGCAGAGCAGGAGCTGCGGGCTGCAGAGACTCAGCACTTACTCTGTGCCATCACCCAGCGCCGCGAGGAGCCGCTCCGCTCGGTCCCGGGCTGGTCACCCACAGAACGGTGCCCAGGAGGCTGCGGCCGTAAGAGCTGAGCGCGACGGGGCCGGCGCTCGGGGACATCCGCGCTCGGAGCTGGCGGCGCCTTCAGCCTTTTGGCCTCCTCCCGAGGGCGGACACGGCCCTCCTGGCAGCTCCGTGCCGGCTCCTCGAGGCCCAATGAAAGTCCCTTGGTGGCTGCTTCTGCTCCCGCGCGGCTGCTGGGGAGAGCGGGCGGGAAGCTGCCGGCGTGGCCAAACACCCCATGCAGGGAGAAACCCCCTGCAAACGGCACCCGGAGGAACCTGCTGCAAAGAATGCCCAGAGGAACCCACTGCAAGCGGCACCCGGAGGAACCCGCTGCAAAGAGCGCCCAGAGGAACCCGCTGCAAAGAGCGCCCAGAGGAACCCGCTGCAAAGAGCGCCCAGAGGAACCCGCTGCAAAGAGCGCCCAGAGGAACCCGCTGCAAGCGGCACCCAGAGGAACCTGCTGCAAGAGGCACCCAGAGGAACTCGCTGCAAAGAGCGCCCAGAGGAACCCGCTGCGAGCGGCACCCAGAGGAACCTGCTGCAAGAGGCACCCAGAGGAACCCGCTGCAAAGAGCGCCCAGAGGAACCCGCCGCAAACGGTGCCCAGATGAACCTGCTGCAAGAGGCACCCAGAGGAACTCGCTGCAAAGAGCGCCCAGAGGAACCCGCTGCAAGAGGCGCCCGGGGCAGCAAGGGACCAGAGGGGCGTCGGGAGCCGCGCGGGCGCTCGGAGCAGCCGCGGCCCCGCGGGTGGCCGGGTCCCTCCTGTCCCCACTGGGACCGGCCACCCTCCACCCGCGCAGCCCCGCTGCTCCCGGCCCCCCAGCGCCACCTAACGACACGGGGACCGTGACAAGAAGTGCCAGGGACACCCAGGACACAGGCGGCTCCCAGGAGCCCCGGGCAGAGAAGGGGAGAGCAGAGGCCAGGGCCTGGCCCGCAGGCAGCAGGGGAAGGGGCAGCCGAAGGTACCGAGCGGGGATTTGTGTAACTGTCGTGATGCTCCAAGGCTCAGCCCCTCTCCCACCTTTCGGTGACCTTGGTGGGACCGTGGCTTCCCCAGGGCAGGCCATTAACTCCAGGCCATCCACGTCAGGATATTGGGCTCCGCAGGGAAAGACACCCTCTTAACTCTATTGTCACATCCCCAACTACCCCGCAGCGGCACTTGTTTGGGAACAGCCACGCGGGGCCCACACACCATGACCTGCCCCATGGGCATCGAACACCGGCCCCACCGGCGCCGCACGCGGGCAGCCCCTCGGCTCCGCACCCCCGGGTCCCACCACATATCGGCCTCCCAAGGCGCGCTGACGTAACCTCCCGCTCCGGGGTTCAGCGCGAGGGCTGCATCGGGCACGAGGCGTAGCCGGCACCACAGCCCACGAGCAGCTGCTCCACAAGGGCTTTATTGCTCGTTTGCGTATGAGGGCCCGGGATCGCATTTCCTGAGTTCCTTAATGAGCTTGCAAATGAGATTTAAATAGAAAAAGGAAAGGGGGGGGAAATAAATAAAAAAGAGAGAGCGAGGCCGCTGATCCTCCTTGCCTCCGCTCGGAGCAGGACAGTGGAAACGGAGCCTGGAAACGCCCGGCACAGCGTCCCCGAGGGGCAGGCACCCCCACACGGCCGGGACACGGCCCCGACTGCAGCTCAGCGGGGACCCGGAGCCAACTCCCTTTGGGTCCCCCCTCCGTTTCCCCTCGGCCGTCACCCCCAGGCGCTGGATGGGGCCGCCCCAAGGCCACGGCACCGGGACAGCGAGCGTGGGTGGCAGCGCACGAGGGGAGGGGGCCACCCCGGTGCCGCCCCCGCGCGGGGGATCAGGAGGAGATTACAGCTCATGCCTTGTAATCTGGCTTAAAACCTGACACCGTCACCACGGTCAATTTGGGCTAAAAGGAGCGTTTAATAAGCCCCAAAATACGCTGGCCAGAAAACATCAATAATTATCCCATTGCCCTGCCAGCCAGTACTCAAGTCCCGCTCAGACTCCCTGTGATCACAGGAGGCAGAAACCAAACCAATGTCCTTGCAAAAGGCGGGAGCGAGAGGTCCCCTCCTGCACCAGGGCCAGCGTGGGACGCCACACGGGACACGCAGCACTCACTGGCTGCTCCAAAGATTAAGACACTCACAGAAAAAGAAGCCAGATGCAAGTGGCGGGTCCAGTTCGGCTTTCCTGGAAAGGTTTATTAAAAAACAATCATTATTAAAAAAAAGCACACCGTATTTGCTCAGAGACCAGACTCCTGTGAGAAGCAAACCTGGCTTCACTGCTCCTGCTAACAGCCTAACAGTGAAAGGCCTCGCAGGACAAGAACCACCTCCGAGAGGTGGCTGCAGACCAGGGCCAGCCAGCAGCCTCAGATGGGGTTTTTACACACTCAGTTTGGGAACCTGGAGTCCCTCTCAGCTTGTTACAGAGCACCTCGAATGTCCCGCACGTGTCGCCAGTCCCTGGTGCCGGCCGTGCTCGTACCTGCTGATGCTGCCCCAGGATGGTACCATGTGGATCAACACCATGTTCCCAGGGCTTCAGCGGCCGATCAGCTGCAGCATCTCCTCGGGATCCACTATCTTCTCCCGGGGTTTGCCCGCAGCTTTTCCTCTCGCCACTTCAGCAGCATCTATCTTCTCCCAGTCCGAGAAGGACACGGGACGGACCCCTGGGTGACGGGGAGAGGCAGGAGGGAGACGTGAGGCAAGCAGCAACGAGTTCAGTCCCACCTTCCCATGAGCAGGGAGCTCATGTGCGAGGCAAGCCCTGGCCCGTTCCGACACTGTGTCAGACTTCAGCATCACACAGGAATAATAATTCCTGCCACCGCAAGGAGAGCGATTGCGGGTTGGAGTCAAATCTGATTAGTCAGAGCTTTGCAAGCCATAACAGCAGCGACTACAGCACCACCTTAGGGGACAAAACGCTTCCAGTTCGCTGTTAAACCTCGGCCAGTTAAGAGGCAAACACACTCTTTAATTGAATGCCTTTAAACAGAGCAACAGCAAATGACTCTCTGGGGCATTTTAATCTTTCCCCAAGTTTGCCTGAAGGATTGCTAAGAAAACCATTCACGAGCAATAGCTCACTGTCTGCACAGCTGACAGCGACATTTTATCCAAGGTCTGCGCTGCTTTTAACAGCCTTTCTCAGAAAGTGGTCATTAACCTTAGCAATGACACTGATTTTGAACAAATTCAAGTCCCCCTGCTCCCCGTGCTTTGGAGCAGTGACACGGCAGCACGGGGCACTTCCTTGGTTTGGACTGCACTCCCAAACGGAGCACGTGGGATGCGCTGCCCCGGACATCAAGATCCACAAGGCATGTGTCTGTTGGGGCACTGGGAGCCTTGGGGGTCCCCCGCACACCCACGCACTGACCTCGGCTGTGCAGGATGCTCCCCACGGCCCCAAAGCCCTCTCTGGGGGCAGACACGTCCAGCACGCCCGCCTGGAGGTCCTCTAGTACGGACTGGGCAGTGTCAAAGCTGTCGTTCATGGTGGTGATGATGACTCCTGTGGGTCCTCTCTTGACCCACCCGCTGCAGTACAGACCTGCACGGGCACAGCAAGCAGCCACACTCAGTGCAACACACGGCCACGAACCCTCCTGTCCCCTCCTAACGCTGGCTGCCACCCCAAGCGGTGGAAGAATCCACCTCCCTGGTGGTGACCGAGTGTGGTCCTCCGATGGCGCTGATACAGGAATTTGTGCAACTTCAGACCAGCACTAAACAGCCGTCCGGGCTGCATCACTTTAGTTACAGACTCCAAGGCCTAGTAAAACAACCCTGCCCTTCAGCGCTGTGTGCTGCAAAAATAGAAGTCACTAACGTGAGCAGGGAATGGGACAAGTCTTATAAAGTCTGACAGATGCAGTTCAGTTCCTCACACACAACCGCCTGTATCGGCGTCCTTGGTGATCGGTGGCTCTTGCCTCAAACCCACAAAATGCCCCCACCCAGCACCCCTGTGGATACAAACCCGGAGCACCCCGCACCCTGCCCGAGCTGTTGGGGATAACGCCGTGCTGAGGGTCGAAGGGAACAGCCGGGTCCAGGGGCAGGCTCCGGTAGCCGATGCTGCTGAGGACCAGTCCGCACTCGAGCTCCTCCACCTCTCCTGTGGGCACGGCTTTGGCAGCGTCACCCGAGCCCTGCGAGCAGGAGGAAGAGGCTGCTGAGCGGTGGGCAGTCGCTGGCTGCAGAGCAGGGCTCTCCTCTCGGCATCCTCCATCCCTGGGTATTTGCTAAGGCATTTGCCTTTCTGCAGCGAAGAGCTTTAGAAAGGGAAACGCTGCCAGGATGCAACTGCTTCCTGCCCACTCCCCCAGCCCTGTTTGGGCCAGGCCAGCACCGCAGAGCCTCTCCCGTGGAGTCCCTACCTGCAGGCGGGTCAGGGCCAGGCGGACGCCCCTCGCCCGGGTCCCGTCGGCCGTGGGCAGCACCTCCTGGGGGCTGCGCTGGAACCTCAAGCCCCATTCCCGAGCAGCCGCCGCCACCGGCTTCTCCAAAGCTGTTTGGATCATCAGCTCAGTCAGCCGCTTCCTGGGCCTGGGGGCATCTAGAAGCAAAGAGAGCCCTTCAGAACAGGGATCTCAGCAAAAGCCCCTCGGGAAACAGTGGGGAGCCAAGGCCACGTCAAGGCAGCTTTCACTTCTGTGTGAGTGCCCATCTAGAGCGTGTCACGCAGACGCCTTTGAGATGACAAACAGCAAGTCAAAGTGACCAGGAGAGTCCCTGAGGCTTGAGGCCAGTGGGGCACACAAATCAAAGCCTACAATTTTGCTGTCTTACCAGTGCTCAGAGGCAGCAGCTCGTGGAGATCAAGTCTCTGGACGCCCCTGAACTAACTGAGCCTTCTCTTTTTAGCTCTGCAGGATGTTCTTAAATCAACAGCTCTGGGATGTCCCTTGATAGGTTCTCCCATCCTCCCCCATCCTCCTGCCCTCATCACTCAGAGGACAATTACAATCCCAAACAGCAAGGTACAGCACACAGACAGGGAGAAATTGGCTGTCCTCTTGCCTCTCTGGCCTCTCCATCCTGAGGCCAAGCCACACCAGGGCCAAATCATGTGCCCCACATTAAGGTCATACAGGGTAAGAGTCTCTCTGAACCAGGAAACAAAAACGGGCAGAAGAACGTGGTGAAGGCAAGAGCATTTAGGAACCAGAACCCAATCTAAGGAGGAGAGGGAAGTCATGCACCATTTCTGGTGTTCTTCAGGAACTGATTCAGGACAGCAAGGGTTCTGGGTTCATCCTGCACTTCCCAAGCATCTCCAGAGCTCTCCTGGGTGCCTAGCTGCCACGGTGAGCCCCTGTCCGGAGGAACTCAGCACGTTTCCCTCACCTTTAACAGCATCTCTGAGGCCTGTGAAATCAGAAGGGTCCAAGACAGGTCTGGCACCAGGCAGGTTTATCATCTCCCGCAGCTCCTGGGAATTGCGGGCAGGAAAACATTACACCCACAGACAGAGGCTGCCCAACACCAGACTTCCATCTCCTGATAATTCAGGCTAAGAGCCCACAGGTGAATACAGGAACACGGACACCCAGCTTCACCCACTCATGGGGACCACCTCTCCCCACTGTGGAAGGAAAGCCTGGGGTTCAATGTCAGGAACAGAGCTGCCTCCAGCACCCCCAGCTCAAACGCCAGCCCTACCTTGATGGTGAAAGCAACTTGGAGAGGTCCCCTCCTCCCAACCAGCCACACGCGCTTCACCTTGCTGCAGGCCAGGGCTGCCAGGGAGCTGGCAGTGATGTCTGTCTTCTGCAAGACACAGAGGCGAGAGGGGGAGTGGGACCAGAGCAGGTCTGCAGAAAGCTGAGGAAAGGCACAGCTTCTGGAGGAGAAAAAACAGCAGCAAACCAGGCTGTACACGCAGGGAGACTGAGGTGGGAAGGAGAGCAAGTAATTTTGCTTTACACATAGCTATTTGTTCCACTGTTCCCTCAAACTGAAAGTACTTTACGAGGCCATAACACAGGGGAGGTTAGAGGCCAGCACCCCACAAGATTGCTTCAAGGGAATCTTCCCTAGCCAGGTTTAATCTTGGGGATGAAGGAGCAGAGGCTTCTCCAGTGACCTCAGTTTTGAGGTGCCTGCAGTTGCTTTTGGGTGATGTCCAGTCAGGATATACAGGCTCTTGTATATCCTGATTGGATATACAAGTTCCCAACTAGGAATACAGCTCAAATCATGGCCTTTCCACCCCAGACAGCTCCGAGCACAAAAACAAGTGCCACCAGCACTCAACTGATGGTTCTTATCTTGCATTAACCCCACACTCCATTTCAATCACGTGCCTGTATCTAGATCATTAAAGGATCTTTCCCAATAAAGATATGATGGGAAGGACACCAGGCAATCAGGATAACCCATACCAGCCCAACATCCTTAGCAGGAAAGCGCCAGTATGTTTCCATCCAGCACCACATCCTTCACAGCACTGCTCCCCAGCTGGATTTAAGCAGTTGCACCTCTAAAAGGTTAGCAAAACTGCCCTTTATAGAATTGGTTTTGGTCATTCATTAGTCATTAATTCAGATATCAGAGACAAGAAGAGTACAGAAGGTCCAAGCTCAGCAGAGGTAGCTCTCTGAGATTCCGCTGAGATCAGTGACCTGGTAGGGAGCAAATTTGGGCCTTCACAACCTGGAGAGTCAACCTGTGACTCACCCTGAGGAGATCCAGCGGGGACAGGAGAATTCGGGCAACATCCAGTGCCACATTGCCATGGCCCAGAATCAGCGCCGTCTCACAGCTCAGGTCAGGCTTCAGCTGCAGGGAGAAAAGGCCCAGACACAAGCAAAATTCCCTAGGCTTCCAGGCTGTCTGTCACCTCAGATGCACTTCCACCGCTCCATTCAAACCGGGTAACTCCATGCTGGCCTCTTCCCAGAGCAGACAGAGCTGGTAACGGGCACCCCTGCCATGCCCTGTCCCCCTCCCTCTGAGATGGTGCCTCTGGGAGCAGTGGCTACTTTGGCAGGGCCAGTCAAAAACCTCCTCAGGCCGAAGCAGAGCATCCCCCTGGGTCCCCATCTGGCCTGGCCAAAAGGTGCTGGCAGCCTGCAGAGCCAGCTAATCCGCTCTCACTGATGTGCAAATTGTCCACATTTCTATCATCTAAGAAGGATTTAACATGGTGCCTGCTAATCTTTTCCAATTGCAGGCCTTTCAGGCAGGACTTAATCTGGAGTTGCATGCCTGCATCTGGGTGCGGGTCGGGAGAGGCAGGCACGGAAGCTGCTCTACTCACGTGCTGGTTCTCGGGCAGCCCGTTGTACCAGCCCACAAAGGCTCGGGCCGAGTAAACTCCAGCGAGGTTCTCCCCTGGGATCCCCAGGACTCGGTTATCTTCAGCACCATAACTCTGGGGAGGAAGCAGGCACAGTCAGGAGGCTGCTGCATGCAGGATTTCACCCCACATCCTAACTCTCTCTTTCCAGCAATCCCCCCTGTCAGGATGTCAATGCTCACCCAAGGGCCTGGACACTCAACAAAGTGCATGAATGTAGCCCAAGCACAGGGACTTCACGCTTCTCCTCAAAAGCTGCTCCAGGTGCTGAGCCCAGCACCAAACCTGGTCTTCCCAGGCCTAGACAGGACCAGCAGAACATGACAAGCCTGGGACAGTGCTCAGGAGGCGGCAACAAACTCCCATTAGGTATATATTGGCCATTAGAGGCAACAGGTTCCTCAACAACTGATCTTTCCCCTGGGGTTTGAGACCTGCTTTTGACGTTGTGCTTTATCACAGGCTCCCTGTGAGGCTTTGGCCATGTATCCTAGCACTTCAGGGCTGTGAAGTTGTCCCAAAGCTGGAGAGAGGCTCAGTCACCACAGTAATAAGGCATCCAGAAACACCTCACCCAAACAAACCCTCTTCTGAAGATCCCAACGGGAATAATGCGACAGATCCCGCCCGCATCCTCCTCAAAACCAGGGCAAGCCTCAAAGCCTCTTCCTTCGACACTTTCCAGCAAGGTGCTGCTACCCACCAGCACCACGGCGTGGTAGGCCTGCTGCAGCTCGCCCACCGTGACGTCCTTGCCCACCGCGACGTTCCCGTAGTAGGAGCAGCGGTCTGAACGTGCCGTCTGCGTGAACGTGTTGATCACATTCTGCCGGGATCAAACAAGCACCAGAAGGCTACAGTGAAACGCAGCCAGGAGCCAAGGTCTGCTAGTGACAGGAGGGTCCCATCCCCTCTCCTCCCCAGCCTTGAAACCGCTTCTCTCAGTTATTTTGAGGCTCTTATCTAGCAACGGCCACAGATAATTCACTGCAAGATAAACACAGCTGTGACTTGGCACAGTTTCCCCCATCCCAGCGGAAAGGAAGATCAATTTTTTGCACCCCCTTGGAGAAGATGAGGACCTTTTAGTATTTTTAGCTCTGCTAAGTAAACACTGCTGTGGGTGAAAACTCCTCAGCAAAGGTGAAGATTGCGACACAGCCCTGCCAAACAACCCTTCTCATCAAGGCTGCTGCCTGCCAGACTCGTGTCAAGCCTTCCTAGAAACCCTCTACATCAGGAGAGGGCATGAGGCAAGGCAGCATCCCAGCTCTTTTCTTCTGAGCGAATGGAGGCCCAACGACACTGTGTCTGATAACAGCACAGATATCACTATAATGTGGAAAACTGCTCCAACCTGCACCTATCCCATCTGTGCACGTCACTACCCCTTGCTTTTCAGATCAAATGGATGGGGGCATCTTAGTCTGATTATTTCAGCAGATTGTAGAGGGAAATTGTCACAGAATACTGCTGCTTCTGCATCTGCTATATCCTCCTACTGCAGTCACCTCGACCTCAGCTCAGGCGCAGTAGCTACTGTGCTAGGATTCCTCTGCAATAAGGAAAACAGGTTGACTTCAGTGCACCTTTGGTTTAACTTCTCTTTGCCCAAACACGTGCACGCAGCCCAAATGCAGCCTCCGCAAAGCAGAACTGCAAATTCCCAGTCACCCAAATGAGTCCCAGCTGAGCCCTGGCTGACACTGCACCCCCAGAGAGGGCCCCAGCACCAGATGCAGATGCAAGACGTGATGCCACAGCAGCTGCAGGAAATTTCCTGGTACAAAGAAAACCAGCACTTCTCATTCTAAGTCAGTCTGAACCGTGCTGTGAGTTTATCCCTGAGCAGCAGCTCCCTTCACACAACCCTCTGTTTGACCTGGTGTTTGGAGGCATGAAGCCTCACGTCCTGTATCACCAAGCCAGGGTCTTGTTGGGTCCAAGGGTGGACAAGCAGGAGACTGGGACATTGTCTGGCCACCGCAGCGTGACAGCCCCACACCGAAACTAGCCGCGAGGCACCATGAGGGACAGTAACAGCCTGCTCTGCACCCACGATTGTCATGACGGTAGATGCCACGGGTGAGGGATGGGAACAGCACCAACCTTTACTTCAGGGTGGTCCGGTGCCACGCCAAAACGGACAAGCCCAAAGGGAACGGGCAGCTTCTCGTAGATGTCCACCTGGGCCCGGTCATGGTGCTAACGGAGAAAGAAGTCATGGTTAAGGGATAAGGACAGAAAGGCCACGTGAGCCCAGCAGGTCTCAGGAGGGATCTGCATCGTTCACCTGCTGCTGGCGCGATGGAGAGGGATGCGCCAAGAGCCTAGAGCCACAACAAGGGGAACAAGGCAAAAAGGAGCCTGTTCTGGATGCTGCGCAGCTCTTGGACACCTGAGATGATGCTGTTCCTGCTCCTGCCACCTCTGATCCGTTACTTCACGGGGCACAACAGGCCCCAGGCACCACCAAGGGCGCCTTGGGGGGGGCTCTTATCTGCTCACTCATCCACAGCCCCTCTTCAGCATCAGCCTCACAGCCAGACACAGCCAGGCAGCAAACTGCCACTCTCTGCGGCCCCAAACACTGGATGTGACATGTGGGGCTGCTGCTGGGAGGACCCACCAGGCTGCTCGACAGCCCCCACTCCCCCAGCCCAATGCCTGAGATCCCCCAAGCGGGGTCACCTCAGCCTTGGGGATTTAGACAAATGCTTTGCTTCAAGGGCTCTGTTATCTTGCATTTTGAGGCAGCCTCTCCCCAGAGACCAGGAAGCCCTGAAATTCATCCCTGAGGTTTAGTAACAGCTATTTTCCGACACATTCCACAGATAACAGCACAGTTCAACAACTGGGTTAGGCTGCTGCATCTCTGCTCAGCTCCAGCAGCTCAGTTCTGGGATCCCATCTTCTTTCCAGTCAGATCACGCAGAGCACCAACATTTACAGCCACCGGGCTGAGCATCACCCGCGTGTCCAAGCTCAACGGGAGCAGCTTGGGAAGCAGCTCCTTCGCATTCCCTCCGATAAGCAGTTAATGTCACTCTACCGATTCCAGATTTCATTCTGCTATTCCAGAACCTAGTGGATTCCAGAAAAAGCACTTCAGCCCCAGGGATGCAGCTTGGTGGGGAAGGGGGAAGGAAGATGCTGCCTCTCGGAACCGCGCAGGACGAAGCCCTGCCCCGTGCGGCACGTGGCGATGCCGGAGCCCTCACCCGCGCCCCGCCGGTACCTTGAGGAGGTGCTGGGCCGTGTAGAAGCCGGCGGGCCCGCTGCCCACCACGCAGAGCCGGGGCGCCGGCGACGAGAGCCACCGCCGGAGACCTGCGGGCACACGGGCACGGCGTCAGCGCGGGGCCCGCTCCCAGGGGGCCGCCGCGGGCCCCGCGGGACACGGACCCGGTGCGGCGCCTCTGCCCGCGGCGCCCATGGTGCCCGGGGTGCCCGGCGCGCGCAGCCGCCGCCGCCGCCGCTCAGGATAAGGACGAGACGCCTCGAGCGGGACCAGCCCAGGGCAGCGCGCCCGGCGCTCCCGCCGGCCCCGCCTCCGCCGGAGGGGCCGGGCGGGCTCGGGCAGCGCCCCCGGGGAGGCCCCGGCCTCCACACGCGCCCCTTGCCGGGAGCCCCGGCCGCCACCGCCCCTCACCGCCCGGCACGCCGTTTAGTCCCATTCCGGCTACCGTCGCCGCGCTTTCTCCACCCCCTCCCCCTGGCCGACCAATCGCTGAAACCTTCTTAGCATAACCCCGCCCTTAACCCGCGGGAGCTGTAGCCAATGGCACCGCGCGGCGGAAGTCGAACGTACCATGGAGACAAGGAGCGAGCGTGCCTGGAGGCCGCTCGTGCCACCGCCCTCTATGGTGAGGCCTCCGTGGTACCCTGCGCGTCGCCGGGGCTGTGCCCGGGTCAGGGAGGACACGGCCAGGGGGATGTGGGGAGATGGGGGCAGGTTGGGGGGATGCGAGGCTAGGGACGGGTGTTTCAGGCATGCAGGGTGCGGGATGCAGGGGTGCTCAGTGCAAGGATGTGAGGGGCAGGTGGAGGGATGCAGGGACCTACCCTACCCACCCCCCCCCCTTAACTACCCCCCTACCCCTCCTTTAACTAACCCTCTATCCCCAGCTGCCCGCGTTTCAGTTCCCACTCGCAGCGCTGCGGTTCTACAGTCCTGCTCTCACCCGCGGGAACGGATCCTCTGTCCCCCCGTGACAGGGCCCGGGAAACCCCCCTGAAGCCCCGTGACGCGGCCACCACCCCAGCGGCTGCCGCGAGGATGCCCCGTGTAGCGCCCCGACCCGCACGGTGCCCCAGCCGGGGCTGGAGGGCCCCTCTCCCGGGGCTGCTTGTGCCGCCAGAGGGAGCCCCTGTCCTCACAGCGCCCAGCACGGCAGAGGGAAGATCAAGATCAATGCCCGAGGGCGGCAGGGCTATAGCGAGGTCTCATCTCCTACCGCCCGGCTCTTACCCACTACAAGGAGCTGGGGTGGGGAAAGGGCAGCTCCCAAAGCAGTTGTGTCTGCACCAAAAACAAGCTCTGTGGAGAAACGCCTGTGTAGTTCAGCTAGAAGTACATTCCTAGAGGCAATCCTATAAATAGGATGTGTATACTCCTTATAACAGATAACCTACAGCGTTCAGTTTTATGGGGTGCGTAGGGAAATAAAAATCTGAAGTATGCACCAAAATGAAGCAGTGCCGCATTCACATTGACTCCAAAACAAACAGAAAACCTTCAGAAATAATTCCTTAGCATCACTATCGTGTTAAATCATGACAAATTTCATACAATTTAAAATCAACAGACCTGCATTAGCACCCCAGACTCATCACAGGAGCTTTTGATCTGGATTCCTGTTCTCTGCAAATTCACAAACGCAAGATCTTTGGGTTCCTCTTCCTCCCTTTCCACTGTACCTTCACATCCACTGACTCACTCTGAAGATGGATTTACACAGCAGCAAATAATCTAAGGAGTAAAGAAGTTGCTCTTTTGTTGTTCTAAATCACTAATGAGAGGTCTCTATATTGCCCGAGACTTCTATATATCTAAACCTCTTGCCACAAATTTTGGACCATAATGCTTTCATATTACTTTTAAAGGAGTCACTTACTGAGCTGAGCATCATTAGGAGCAGCAACATTGCCAGGCATTCCTGCATATTTGCAGTAAACAAACTCTTACTATCAAATCCTGGGGAAAGATTGCAAGAACACACAGGCTTCCAAATTGCACAAAATGTTTATTGTTTAGTCTAGTACATTTAATAACATATTGACTAGAATACAGTAATTCAAAATGTTTTTTGGCCAATTCAAATATTTTTAAAAACCCATTTCAAACACTCCAAAAAAAGCAATGCCATGAAAAATTAAAACAAACATATTCAAGCGATAGTTGCATTTTTGACTACAGAAAACTCGCGTGTATTTTAGTGGTTTGAACTGTACTGCATTTAAACAAAGTATATGAAGTCACAGAAAGTGAAGTTATTAAAATAGACACAATGCTAAAAAATAGGCATCCAGATGCTTGAGACTGTAGGAGTTACCTGCCCAGTCACTTTGCTTTTGGGGCAGTGACCAGTCTGCTGTAGAGGTGCCGTTTTCCCAATCGCCTGCTAACACCCACAGCAATTCTTTCTTGGTGCCTTGATTCTAAAGTTTGTCCCTCTTGCAAGTTTCATATACAAATGTATATATTCTAAAATATGCAATCCACTGGCAAGTCTAGATGAAGTATTAAACAGTACCTTGAAAAACATCCTTATTTATTACCTAGTGTTTGAAGACAGGCAATATCCAGAACAAAATCTGAAAAAGGCAACACGTTTTGTTTTTAAACACTGACATGAAAAAGTGAGTAAATTAGAAAAAGGATAAAAGTCAATCTTAATATAAGACATTCATAATATAGTGGGACAGGATACAGTTATCAGACAAACAGTATGACAATGAGGCTTCAACATCTGGTCATTCAATGCACGTGTTCCACAATCATGACTCACTACCACATCTTTGATTTCCTGTACAGAAACACAGCAATACATTTAAAGACCAGTTTTACTCTGTGTGAAGTCCCAGAACGACAAGTGACCTGTGTCGAGTTCTCCACACTTTCCTCCCTGGAAGGCTACGCTTACAAAGAACCAATAACCATGAATTTAGTGGTCAGCAATTGCTCAGTACCTGCTTTCCCAATAAAACATCCTTCAAATGATCCCACTGAAAGCTGGTGGAAACTGGTTCTGTCAGCCCATATAAATCCCTTTGACAACCAAAGCCTTAATACTACAGCACTAGTACATGTACTGACTTTTGGGAAGGTACTAACTTGGATAGCAGGGCGTTAACTGGCCACCTTCATTAATACTGCCAAGCTTTGACAAGCCTGCTCTCATCCAAACTGCTGCCCAACTGTGCAGCACACACAGAACTGGGAATCTTGAAGATAAACTAGCATTCCAATTGCTTTAAAGCACTTATTCCCATCATCAGTACAGCCAAATTAAGGTGTTGTGCAAGTGGAACTATAGATCAGCAGTAGTATTATCAATGTTTTCACATTAAAACCTGGCAGAATCACATTTCGATTGCAGTCTGTACGAGTGGTTATAACAACAATACATGTAATACAGCCTTTGGAGAGAGGTACGTTTGCTTGTCAGTACAGTATGTGGAATGTAACCATTTCTTGCAAGATTTTGCAATATGAATAACTGCATAGATGACAGTTGTGTGTTTTCAGTTCAATAAATGTATTTAAAGTTTACAAAAAACACCACAAGTTTCTATAAAAGTCGCATTATACCAAGATAATGGGTGGCAGAAGTAGACCATCCAGCTGCGATTCACCTTCAGTGAATGACTAGTGGAAAGTGATAGAAACCAAATTTCAAATAAACAGTTACATTTTTCTTATTGCACTGACTTCACAATTTGAATCACTAATTTAGAAAAAATTCATATAGTTAAAAATTGTAAAATTAAACTAGAATACAAAATTTATTTGTAAACATCAGGTAGCCGGTTCTACTATTGTGGAATGGACTTTTAGTATTGCAGTTCAGTATCTTGGTTATTTACAGCACTTGCCATATACAAAGGGCAATTCCAGGACACATACAACACCAGTTCACAGTAATTGTGTTCAGAGAACTAAAGTCAGTGCATTTTTTCTTGTACAACTTCCCAATTTCTCCAAATGCCTTAAGTCATATAATACTGATACAGTGGCCAAGTGCAGATTCACTTCCCCTGCGTCCCCCCAAATATCACAAGTGGCGAATAATGTCTGCAGGACTCCTGTATAGGTACTTCCAGATGGCATAGTAATGAACTGCAGCTGCTGTGGCCACAAATATGTGCCAGATGGCATGGGCAAAGGGAATGATGCCATCACTCTTGAAGAACACCACACCCAGACAGTATATCAAGCCTCCCCAGGCGACCTCCTGAAGTCCATCCGTGTTACTCTGTCAGTTAATAAGGAGAAGTTAGGGGCATGATATAAGGAAGGAAAAGGGTTTCTTACTTACAAAGCACGTTTTTCTTCCAAAGGATGACCTGGATGGCATAACTCAAAACATCTTAGTAGATTTAACCCACTCAGATTGACAAGTGACAAGAATGGTTTACTTAGTACATATTCCAAACTGTAATCTAAATATATATTTATTTTGGTTAGTATTACAGAAGTTATAATATGAAAACACAAGGTAAGCTTGATGTTTTCTCTCTTGCTGGCTAGTAGAACAGGCAAATATAGAGAAAAATAAAACCACATTACTGCATATAAGCATGAGGTGAATGTGACTAATTCTACTAGTTGAATGAATTATCAAGTAGCATTTTGATATAGCATCAATTTGATGTGAAAAAATGACTGAAGTACTGTCATGGGCATGACCCATATCCCAGACACACAGCACTCTAAACAGATTGCAGCTCTAGGAAACCCTGGCCTTTGTAGAGCATAGATTTGGAAAGCTATACCTTAGGAATCTGATTTACATTTGCAGCAGAGAGTTCTTCAAAGTTGTTTAAAAACGTATCAATCAAAGTTGAGGTGCATAAGACATGCAGAAAGGTTTTTTATCCATTTCCAGATGCACCAAGGAATTTCCCCTCTCTCTCTCAATATATATATATCTATTTGCTGATAAATGAAATACCTCAGACACAGCTGATCAGCTACGTAAGTTTGATATAGTACCTCTACTCAACATTTCAATTCTGCCCTGCTTCACTGATTTAAAGAGGTCTGTAGTAATAGATTAAAAAGTCTTCTAGACTTGTTCCACATAAGTCATTTTGAAAGACTCATTTTCTCATTTTACTTTGTTCTTAGTCCAGGAAAAAGAACAAATACATTAGATTTTCAGGTTCTTAACAACAACATATGTTGGCATATGAGCATTTCACTTTCCAAAATAAAATCTTCTTTCATAACTTGCAAGCAGTAGGCAGGCATAAGTTCATAAATAGCAAAACCTAAAAACATTGCTCCCACAGATTAACAGTCTTCATATCTTTCTCAGTTTTAACAAAATGAAAGTAAACAAGTTGTTTTGTCCAATATTGTTGGGCATGCAGATATTCAGGAAGCCTCAAACTAAATTCTTTCATTGACAGTCTGCAAATAAGTTTCAAAAAAGAAAAAAAAAAAGGAAAAGCAGCAGCACTTCACTGAATTTAAACCACAAACTTAAAACATAACTGAATACTTTGTTCTTCTACAGAAATCACATATAGTTATGTTGAACTGAAGTTAAAAATCTGTTTAGAACTATAGCTGCACTGGAACTTAAAACCAGTTATAAAGGAAAATTTCATATATTTATAAAGTTAGCTGCATTCCTTACCATGGATGTCACTACCAGAGCAGGAGAAAATCCCATTGCTAAGTAGAAAAAGAGTTCAACAATCTTGTACCTAAAAAGGAACAAAAATGAAATGGAGGATAAACATTTCCTAAAGAAATCATTTTTTCTCTTTATGTTAGTATCCAAAGCATCCAAAAAACTTTCTACTTAAATAACCAATGTTTTATTGCCAAAATAAACCTAGTAAAACTAGTATTTACCTCAGCACACTAGAGCTGCAGACAATATATTTTTCTCTAAATAATTGAAAAAAAGGTTCTGGACAGTAAGTAGCCATGAAAATACAACAATCTAGACTACTTGAGCTGAAGCTGCTACAATAGTTCATTTCCAAAAACAAAGACCAGTTAGGCTTGCCCATTGAAAACAAGCAAAGGAAGGATGCTCAACAACGTAGGTCTGCTCCCAGATATGTGAGTGGTCAGAATCCTGGTGAAGCTCTTCAGAAACCAGAAGAATCACACACAGACTCACAGAATGGTTGAGGTTGGAAGGGACCTCTAGAGATCATCTAGTCCAATGCCCCTGCTCAAGAAGGGACACCTTGAGCACATGGCACAGGGTGGCATTCAGGTGGGTTTTGAAGATCCCCAGAGGAGGAGACTCCACCCATTATCTCCTAAGCTTTCAATTTTAGTTTAACTTCAAACAACAGTTCTTACTTTTCATGGTAGAGAAATACATAAATAGTTCCTCCAGCAGCCATTAACCAGATAAACCAACGCATATGAGATGCCAGAGGTCCAAGCTCACGAAGATTTAACCTGGAAGTACAAAGATTTTAACAGATACAAGTGATGAATAAACACAGTATATCAACACAGAAGTAATGGGGCTTGAAAGTTGTAACTTGAGCATGATCAGACTTCTGAAATTAAAGTCTTGTGATATTTAATATTTTTAAATGGTATTTTCATATTTCATAGTGTCCAAATATACAATGACACACACAGTTTTCGTACTTAGCAGCCACAAACACATCACTGTCTTAATTTGAAGGGTGATCTCCATAAGTCACAGAAAGAATAGAAGAGGAAGAACAAGACTCAAAACATCAATTCAGGTTTAACTGTTAACCGATACAGAAAATATAGACAGGAAACCAATGAATGGAAACAAATATTTCAGACTGAAAAGCATTGACATTTCTGAGAAAAAAAATGTTACTGCTAACCTAAGTAGTAACTTCCTGCTTTACTTTGGGAAGAACATAAATGACTTGAGCTCAAGACTAGAAGCATTGCGAAGACTTTATGAGAAAGTATAAAGAAGGAATTCCTCCTAGGTACTATCAAGAAGTAAAGTGAATCTTACTGTAATAATTAATCTTCTGATCTAAACTGATTTACTTTCTTTCTCTGTAGGTAGACAGATTTCTTACCACGGTGCATATGATGCAGCAATGAAGACGTAGATCATCATTCTGTCACACATATGAAAACAATGTTCCATAGTCCTAGAATGAGAGACAGTCATAATGACTGAGATTTAATTCTTAACATCAGCTATTTTCTCACATGCTCTGGAATTATTTTAGGGAACATGGTGCTATTTCCACAATCCCTCAAAACCACTTGGAAGATGTCCAGTTGACTTCAACTGTTTTTTTGGGGGTGCACCAAATACATCACTGCCTGTATTCATGCTTGGCTTACTATTTCTTCCCATAGAATCAAGGTTTTCTTAACAATTCAGTACAAGCTACCACTGCAAACTCCTTTAAAATCCTTAATTTTTGTCTACTTAAACTTAAAGTCATAGAACATGAAAAATAAAATATACAACGAACAAATGTTATCATGATACCTTAGGTGGCTCTTCTTCCAGGAAACTATATGGAACACTGTGGATACAATGAAGAGGGCGCAGAGTCCCACGCCGTACATCCATGCCGTTATCTTTTCCCATCGATCATCAGAAAGGCGGTGGAGAAGAGCACTGCCCACAATGGCAGGAACAATGAGGAACTAAGAGAACAAGAAGCCTTTGTTCAATTTTTGCCATCAGGATACCACCCACATGACAGCAATAGCAGGGCAGTATGCAATATAAAACCATATATATAATATCCAGATGGCATGCTATTAATTGGACAATTTTTTTTTGTGTTGCTGTGTGTTGATACTGTCCAAATCTTGATGTCTGTGGGCCTTAGACACCTGGATTATTCCTGGTAGTGGGTAGTTTTTCCTCCCACAGTTCAGGGTAAGTCACTAGCTTCCCTAGACATTATACTTTGCACAAACAGAAGTATTTGCTCAGTCTTACTAATTTATTTTCAGTCTGCTTTACATTTTAAAAAGGTTTTGAGCTTACTTTAGGCTTGTATCTAGGCCGTGTCCTTTGCATACAGACTGAGCAAGGAACAAAACAAAAGAAATTTAAAACTCTAATGGAAAAAAGGCATTTAGAGCATGCAGATGAGAAAAGAAAAAAAAAAAAGCAAAGGTTTGCAGATCTGTGGTTTTAGATATCATCAATTAGCTGCAAACTCCTAGTCAGAACAGATTCTTAATATCTCAAAAACCATAATCTTTATGTAACATATCCCAGTCTGGTTTTATCACCACCTGCCTCTCAAAGCAGTTTTTATTCCCACCTTCCTTAGCATGCTCATAGAAAGCGGGGTGCAGGCTTTGCATAATCACTTGGAAATGCATGCAAAACACCAGTGCTTTCCAGGATAAAGTCATCTACCTTTGTCTCTTCAAAACAACAATCTAGGAAAGCAAAACAAACATCCAACAAGTCTTTAAAGGAAGGAAACTGCTGGCTCCTTTCTACCCACCATGAAAACAGATCCTTTGTCAGATTTCTAAGTTACAAAACTCTGTAATACAAATTTCCTTCCAATCGTTCCTGTATGTTTGAAGATGTTAATTGGTTTACCTGAATTGTAAATAAACCTCATAGTTTAAACTATGAGCAACGCGAGTCTCGCATGCTTATTAACAATAAAGGTAGGAACCAGGAACATTTAAATGAGTTTGGCAGTTCTGCTTTGCATTACAGGTTTGATAGCCAGGAGTGCAAAGTTCTAGCCTCAGCTGCACTATTATCCCTCTCCTTTGTTTACTGGAAGATGAGAAGAAATTGATGTTGTGCTCAGTTACAGGTTAAAACATGCAAAGTATACTGAATGAGTCTGAAAAGCAGCTGGTTAATCCAAAGAAACAGTTAAAAACCACTTCTGTATTTTTAAGTGCATCAACTGTAGCTTCACTGCTATTGCATCTCCTTCCTTTTTTTGCAAAGCTGAGTATGATTAAGACAGAAGATGCAGAACGATACAAACAAGAAACATGACATCCCTAAAGCTGCAGCATCTGGACCAGAAGCAAAGACTTTAAGCTTTGTAACTAGACACGCAGCCTGCAGACAGGTGCTTTTTTCCCCAGCACATATTCCATATAAACTCATGGGGTTAAAATGAACAATTGTCTTATCACTTCTTTCTTCCCATCTCAAGAGAAGGGTGAAATTCATCTTTTCTCTGCCTTGTTCTTACTCTAGAGGAAAAAAATAATTCTACTTCTAAAAGGAGAAGGATTTATTGTTTTTTTCCTAAGTATTTTGTTTGGAAACAAGCACACTTGGCCTCCATGTCCTGATACGCATCATGGGAACAGTTAGACTAAACAAGAGATGTTTTATTACACCTCTCCTGACCAAAAAAAGCTGGATTAAAAGTAAAACAAAAAACCCACAGAAAAATAGTCTGTCCAGTCAATTTGGTAAGAGTTTTTCAGATATTAATGCCATACCAGATAACATATGATACAGTATGCACTTTATTTTAGCTATAAATCTTCTGCAAGTAAGATAGTACATTAGTGAGCAAGATAGATTTCCCATGTTCATTTGATAAAATATATTGAGTGTAAGAACAGAATTTTAATCTTCCTAATGGAGAAGCAATCAATGGATCATTTAAAAGAAAAGGTAATTACCAGTAAAGTAATCAAATAATTAGAATGGCTAGAATGAGTGTGATAGCACTATGCCATTTTACAGGAATTACATAGTATTTCTAAGTTGCCAAAACTCCTGGCAATACAATTAGCTTAAAGTCACAAAAAGCTTTGCTTATTTCATTATGAAATGCAAGCATTGCAAACGAATACTGTCAATATTAGTATGCTGTGAGCAAAACCAGAACTGTGATGCACCAATTTACTAATTTTAGCACTTTCATTAATACTTGCTAATTAAGAAATGGAGTTGGCAATGAGATTTATAGAACATGAGAAAAAGGCCATAATTTCACTGATTTTTCTGTAGAGATGCCAGGAAAGGCTTAAGTTACAATTTTATTCTCCAAAACAATAAATATGTTTATATATATATATATATGTCTATATTGTATTTTTAAGATGTGATTTAAACACAACCTCTATGTGATGTAGTTTGAGAAACTGACCACCACTATTGCATGACTGCTGCTGTAAAATAGCCTTAAGGTATGAAAATGCTAAAACATTAAGCCCTAAATTTGATGAGCCACAATTCAATGAAATTGCACTCTCTGGTTACTATCTTATAGCAATGTAGGAGTAGCTTTCTGACATCTTCATTCTAATTATTTGGTGTTGCTGAGTAAACTGGTGCTTTACTCAGTACTCTATTCTCACGCAGAGGTTTAAATATCTATTAAATATTTTGCTTTTGTACACAACAAAAGCAAATCAAGTTATTTGGTTTGCTACAGGATTATGCAGGAAATTTAGTCAGCAACGTGACCTTTGATGTGCAAGCCACTGTAAAAAAAAAAAAAAAAACAGCATTGCCCTTCCCTTTCATGAGCAATTCATTGAAGGGGAAATACTAATAGTACAAAGATAACCCTGCACTTCCTCTTTGGGGCAGGAAGACAGTGGAAAAATCAACAAAGCACCAGAATCTCATGTTGTGCTTAGTGGGAACAATGAAGGAGCACTCAGCTCAGGTGACCAGCTCTAGGGCACAGCCTGAAGCCAAGTGCAGTGTCTCTGTTTGCAATTTTTCTCTTCTCAGATATGGAGACAAGTGTCACGGAGCGGGAAGTCTGCTGGCAGTCCAGGCTGTGCACTGTGCAGGAGAACAGAGACCCCGCCAATATTGGTCAGGTAAAGCAAAGAGTTTTTACTGTAAGGGAAACACCTGTGACGTTTTGAGGAACTTTCCTTCTACCCTTCAATGAGAAGAGCCTCCTGGTAAATGTCCAAGTCTCACTTTGGGAACATTTAGTACCTTTTTTCCCCACCTCTTCCCCCCCACACCCTATCCCATACTACATGAATCAACATAGATCATAACTAATTTTAAAAGAGTCCTTCCTTTTAAGAAAGAAGTTTCTAGAGCTGTAAAAAACAATCTGCAAGTTTTAATTAACATAACGAAGCATGTCTTTTGTTTGACAAGCCCTATGTACTAGGGAGCTTTAGATGAAGCAGCCACCCCCACACACTTTGCTTTCTCTTACCTGACAGCTCAAATGGTTATGACTCCTGCTTCTCACACGCTGCTTCCTTCCTGTTCCTCTAAATAGAGGTGTCTTTTCTGTCTCTACATTCATCTTAGCTGCCTTTCCTGTCTCCTAGTGTCTAAAGATGATTCAGTGCTTCTTTTAAAGCTAAAAATCAAGACATTTGAAATAACTTCAAATTTCTACCTAGAAAGGCTATTTTAGTACACTACATGCAATTAGCTTTTAAGTGATGTGGCAAAAAAGCTATACAAGATTCTGTATCCTAATTTCTTAACTAGTATTTTTGAGGCAGCTGCCAACACCAATGACTGTGTATTCTGAATTCAAAAGCCAGAAGAGACAGACACCTACCCAAGGAGTAGAGCCATGCTCATAAAAAAACAAATTGACTGCTTTTTGAGCTGTGAATAGAGCTTTGAAAAATAGCTAGCGTGCAGATTGCTAAACACTGTTTTGTTGAAGTCACATCAATGTCTAATTGAGTCTTTGCTGCTAGATTATAGTATGAGTTTTCAATCCACAAGCCTTTTTCCCTCCCCCCTTCTCTCTTTCCTCCAGCTAGATGAAGGCTAGAAGAGTTAAGGAGGATACAAATTGTTGACAGACATTTTGAAATCTAACTCTTTGGCCAGGGCAAACAAGATTTGTACAGGGGTTAAGAGATAAACTACGTATTTGCGCTAACAAAAAATTACTTCATTTCTCTGGACAAATAAGTCTATCTAATCTAAAGTCATAGGTGAGACCCCGGTTTAAAACTACACAAAAGCCTCAGCTGCTTTTCTTATACACAAAGGTATTTTTTGCCAGCACCATGGAGCTATACATGGATAATCTAAAAGATACACAGGAAGGTCCTTTAGGAGTAGAGCTCCTTCTAGAACTAAAGAGTCTCATCCCATGCCTGGAGAATCCATATTTGCAGTTTGCTCAGGAGACACCAGAGATGAGACCAAAGGCAAACAGGCTCCATAGCTTTGGAGTTAAACACAAGATCAGTGAGAAGTACCCACTGCCTTCATAAAAGGGCAAACGTCAGTCTAAAAGAAAATCCTCATTTTTGAGAAAGGGCTCTAAAGGGCAGGATTGCAAATTAAGCTTCCCAATTACAAAACACACACACATCCCCCATACCACTGGCCTGTTTTCATTATTTGGTGTATATATCACATGGTCCAATACGAGTCCTTATATTACAGAAAGGAGGACAGATTAGGATTTTTAAAAGGGGCTATTTAGCATTTGTGATCAGCATTGTTACTACCCCTTTCTATAAATACATGAATTGATTCTTTGCAAGCACTGATATTAAACATGAGAATTAAGCCATTATAGCTCTGCTAGCTAATACTCATAATCTTACATAAAACTTTCCCCTTTTAATGTGGGAAAAACAAACAAACTCATAGAGGAAAATAAACAAATAAAGAAAACGCCTACTTCCATTATATAATTCCCACAGTAGATGCAAGCACAATCTTGCAAAACTAGTACATGCCCATATTCATTTTGTTGCAGCTCTCCTTTGACTGGCACAAAGGAAAACCATCCAGTGAAAAACAGGCAACTAACTTTGGTAAAGAGGAATCTCATAAAGCATTTAGAGGTTCTGGAGAATCCGAACATGGACTGGCTATCACCAAACATCTAATTAGTGTTGCATTTACTGATCTTTTCATAGCTGAAGCTTGTTTAACAAAACCAGAGAGGTTGAAATGCGATTACGCTTGGGCAAAGGTAAGCATTTAGTCACCCAAACCCACAAGAATTTGACAAACATCTAGTTAAAAAAGCATGCAAAAAGTACTTACTGCGTGTGTGTAGCAGTTAGCAGCATGTTCATAGCAAGTGGGTTTGTAGCGGCTGTTTGCTGGAGCTGGGTGGTTCATGAACCTGTTGAATAATTAAGGAGTACTGTCAGGAAACATAATAGACCATATTTTTGGAGTATGAAAGCAGTACTTCCAACCTAGTAACACTAAAAATAAGTACAGACATGTTTAAGGTAGCTGTTACTCAAGATGCAAACTCTCTCAGATAATCTCAGAAACAGAAAAATGTTAAATACATTTCTGAGACTGTGTGCAATGGATGATCATTTTCAAGAAAGGCTTTGCCTGTTGTTACACAAACTCTCACGGCAACCTAGTTCACTTTGGACTAATATAAAATTATTCACTGACACACCAACTAATACATAACAAACTTCAGAATATACTTGTATGCTCAGAACCAAAACCAGCTATGTTAATTGGATTAATGCACAGAGATTGTCAGAAGAAGAAAAAAAAACAAAGTCAAAAATCAAAACCAAGCTCATTTTTAGGACACCCATAAAATGACCAACCTCTAACCAGGGCAGAAGCAACAATCAGAGTCTCATAATTTGAGGAAACAGTTCCCCACCTCTCAGGTACAAGATGCCTAGCTTACAAATCAGTCAGAAAAGCTAGGATTTTCTAAAGCAACCCATAAAAAAAAAATCATTAAGAGCCCTAACTAGCTTTGATAAAGTATCACAGCATCATGATCTCGCTCTAAGTTGTAGCGATTTCAAGTAACAATTCCATCCATTACTGATACAAACGATAACAAAAATGCAAGTTTTATTCACGGAGGCCACTAGGAAATGAACTATTTCCAAGGGAGTTAATATATTGTTAAAAACTGGCAGTACCAGGCTCAGCAGATTTACACCTTGCTCTCATCCCGAGGAGGGTAACAAAACCGTACCCATATTCACAGGCTTGCATCACATTTGGGTGCCGTTTTGTTGGGCAGCGCGCACAGATCTCCAGCGGCTCTCGCCAGGGAGAAGCACCCGAGCATCCAAAAATGGAGCATTCAGGTTACTCGGTTCTGCTTCCAAGTTAGGAAATCAGTTAAAAATAAAACATCTGTTGGCTCAGTCGAGTGGCCAGATTTAAACTGCACTTGCTCAACTCCACAGCCTGGAAGTGACAGGAAGCCTCCCACAGAGCACAGCTAGATTTTCACTCCATTTCTCCCAAGGCTGTGGAGGTGGTACCCTCCCAAAGACATGTTTATCCTCAGCATTAGTTTTATAATTCCAGTCATTCAGATTTTGTGGTTGATCATCTGAAAAAGATATCTATAAATAGCTGAAGGTTGTACCCTAAGGGGACATGCTATTATTCATTAGAAGATTCCTTTAAGAAGATCTTTTTCCTTCTCATTTATATTTATTCAGCACAGAGGATAATGGATCCTTCTAAAGCCGTCTCAACAGGACCCAGGATAAGATTTTAACACTGAATGATGATGAAACAGTTCGCAAAATTCTGTTTATTGCTTGGACTTGTTATTCTCCCCAGCTTAAAGACAGCGTTACTAGTGATAAAGCAAAATAAAGATTTTAACAAAGCTTTTTTTCCCCCCCTCGTATCAACACAAAGAATCTTTGTATTTTTTTTTCTTTGTTTGTTTGCGCCAACATAGGAATGATGCAAACATTCATGCATCTGTGTTACAACTTTACACTGGCAGAGAAAATGAGCAGATTATTTCAGAAAGCCTCAATTCTGATTATTTACTATCTAAAACAGACCAACAAAAATTAGCAGTGTGGTTTTTGGAAGGAGAACATTACTAGAATCCCACAAGAGCTGAAACTTGCTTTTCTTTCACTAGAGAACTACAGCAGAACAAGACTATTTGGAAGAGTTCATCCATCTCCTTCACCTAAATCATGAAAACAAAGACACCCTCACCTCCCCCAATGTTTCCATTTTCTGCAACATGTTTATGGCAGCACAGAACATTGTTATGAAAATAAATTCTAACTTGACCTGTAAATAGGAGGAAAAACACACACAGGAACATAATCTCTCCTTCCATAATGCAAAAAAAAAATTGATATACAGTTTTCAGATACTGTTTAAACCCAAATAAAGACTCTCTGTAACACGGCAATTAAAGCTATTGCCTTGCATTTGGTAATCTGATGAAGTCCCAGTGATACAGACTCCAATTTACAGGAAACCTCTTCAACCAAATGCTTTCATTTCTCTAGCACATTCATAAACAGCAGCCCCAGGGAAACCAGAGCCATTTGCCCGCAGATGTGCAGCCGTAGCTCCCCAGAAAGCACAGACACTTTTCCATTTACAATTCTGAAGACTTAAGAGCCTCATCTTCAGCATAAAACATTAGCTCCTGCAGTACCAGGATACAATACGGCTACAACTGCTCGTCCATGTCCAGATTTAACCAGTTTGAGCACCAAAATGAAGCCTTTTCAGCCCAGACCAAGAGGTTCTGCTGCCACGCACCAACATGCACTCCAGGACCCACCACTACTGATCTCAGCTCTCCATAATCAGCTCCTGGCTTATTTATTTATTTTCTTTTGGCCTCTTACTGAGGATCACAAAAGACTACAGATGGCTCCGAAGTTTATCTCTTTCACAAGCTTGTTGTATTTTGGGTTTTCTGCACTAGAATTTGAGATTTATGAAGTTAACAGAATAATAGCAATTACAGCAAGACGCGAGACAAGGATGTTTTTACCTAAGAGGGAGTCGGGTCTCAATCTCGGTGCATTTTTAAAGCCCGGGATCTACTTGAGCCCAAGAAGGATCAAGTGCTTTATAACGTCAGAGCACAAGCCACCTTCCTCTCAGTAGAAGTGGAAAAGGGATATTGGGAGATACATCATTTCATTGAAAACAAAACAAACAAAAAAGACTATCCCAACACTCCTGCCTTTGCAGGGTTTGAACTTTGATCTTGAAATACATCCAAGCATATCTAGATATATCTAAAACATCCAAAGACACAGGTGAATCCATTCTTAGTGTGAGACCATTGACCATCAGGCTCCAGCTCATTTCCGAGGGAGTAGGGGCCATATGTCTCAAAGGGACTTTTGAATTAAGGGTTCACAGAAAAGGGGGGAAAAGGAGCAGGAGAATCCTGCTAAATAACCCTGTAAATAATAAATAATGTAAAACCCCATCTAATGCACGTATTTCTGTGGCATGTATTCTTTTTAATATCACACCACTAATTTCTCCCCAAAAGTGCAGAAAAAGAAAGCAACTTTCAAACCTTGCTTTGGCAAATTATTCTTCGGAGCATGAAACTAAATTTCTATTTCTTTTCAGCAAAAAAAGCAAACGTTGAGAACAGTCTGAAAGATCTGGATTTTTGAGTCTTTGCAAGAAGCATATTTCCCTTATTCAGCTGAAAAGGCTCCATACTTCCCTTCCAACTTAAAATACCTCGCTTCTTTTTGTACCATTTGTTGGTTTTGCACTTCCAGCAGCCGGAGAAGACATTTAGGACCCCGTAAGCTATAAATAACAGTGTATGAAAAACAAAGGAAGACAACACCACAAAAACAATAATATATGTGAAAGGGGGCTACACCTTTAGGGCTACAGTAATTAGTTATATTGTCTGTTCTCTTTGTTTTTTGGGGGGGAGGAGGAAAAGCAAATTAAGAACTTCTCTCCCACAAAAAAAAAAAAATACTGCATTTTCACAATGACCATGCAGGTAAGTTTTTTATTATTATTATTATTATTTATTTTAAAAAGAGGCAATCAGGCCTTGAATAGGCTTAAGATCTCTGGCCAAGCTGGTAGATGTTTTCTCTCTGCAAATTCAGCCCCTCACACGTTCCCGTGTTAGGGGGTATCGAGTCACGGCTGATGAAGGCAACGCGAGCGGCTGCAAACGCCGGGCGAGGGGACCCTACAGCACGCCCCCCCCCCCGGGCCCCGCAGGAGCCGCCGGCCACGCCGGGAGCTCGCGCGGGGCAGCCCCGGGGGGGGGAAAGTTTCCCGCTCCTCCCCAGAGCTCCGAAGGCTCCGAAACCCTGGTTTTATCCCCGCTTTTGCCTCCTTCCAGCCGCGTCCCGCCCCCGCCAGTCCCGGCGCGCTGCACGAGGGCCAGGCTCCCCCGCGAGGCAGCCTCTCACTCCGAAACACCTCAAACACACGCGCGTGTATACAAATATATGCGTTTATAGGCGCTCGCGTGTATCTACACCCAGGTTTACGCGAGGACAAGGCCTCGAGCCCCGGCACGAGGGAGCATCCCCGGCCGCCGCCGCCCCCTGCTCGGGCCGAGCCCCCGCCGGCGGCGAGGGCGGCCGCATCGCGACCGCGGGCCGGATGCGCGAACCTTCACCCACTTAAAGACTCAATAAAAACAGAAATAACAAAAATAATCAAAATTAACGAGAGAGGCCGTCGGACAGACCCCAGCCCTCATCGCCCCCGCCGTGCCCTGAGGGGGCCGCCCGCCGCCGCGATGGCAGCCCGCGGGGTTGCCGGGGCCGCCTCACCTCCTGAAGCGCTCCTGGAGCCGCCGCATGGGTCCGGGCCGCCCGCGCCTGCCGGGCGGAGGCGGCGGGCGGGGGGTCTGGCCGGGAGGCTGCGGGCGGCTCCGGAGGCAGCGAGCGCCGGCGTCCGGGCCCTCATTGGCGTGAGGGCGGCCGCGGCGCGCAGCGTCCCGGCCGGCCGGGAGAACGCGGGAGAGCGCGGGAGGCGCGGGCGGGCGCGGGCCGCTTTAACCCGCCGCCCGGCTCCCCGCAGCCCGCCCGGCCGCCGCTCGGGCCCGCCCCGGCCCGCCCACAGCGGCGCGGCCCGCCCCGCGCCGGGACATGGCGGCGCCGCCGCCGCCGGGGGGGCGCCATGTTGTGGCGCGAGGGGGAGGCCCCGCCATGTTGTGGCGCGGCCCACGGGCCGCGTCGCCCGTTTCGGCGCGTGGAGGGGGGTCTCTCCATAACGCCGCCATGGAAGCGCCATCGGCGTGGAGAGAAGGACAAGGGCAGCAGCCATGGGCAGGGGCTGGTGGAAGGAGGACAGCACTGGCTGAAGAAGGCCTCGAGCGGTGGATGCTGCGTGGCCATGTCCACCCTGCGGCCCCTGGCCAGGCCCATCACCGTGACCGCCAGCACGCGGCACCAGCCACCCTGCTTCGAAGTCACCGTGGCCGTGGCACCCCTATCTAATGTCATCTCGTTTGTGCAAGCAAACGACTACCACACCTGGGGAGAAATGGCACCAAACACGTGGGAAACGCCGGAGGAGGAGCACGGTGCTGCCCACGCCCCACCGTTCAGCACGTCCATTAGGAGAACACCGTGTCCTCGCCCAGCCGCTGCCCTCCAACTCAACATGCGTCTGAAGTCAGGAACCCGAGGTCTGTGTAAAAGGGGGTTTTGAACAGCCCCAGCCTTCGGCGCCAGCCGGGCGCATCTGGCATCCACGTACATCACGACGACGGAGCGGACGGGCTGCATCCTCGCAGCGGTTTATTTACCTCCCCTGGCCAAGCGATAACCACCGCGGTCAGGCGCAAAACCACCATGACGAGGCTAAAGCACGGCACGCGTTCCCCCTTTACAGAAATCCCCTCCCACGCTGGAGGAAAGCGAAGCATTAATCGGTAATAATTTCTATATTGCCGCAGCAAGGCTGGTTTATCCCCCCGCTCCCCTGGTTTGGGGTCGGGCTGATCCTCTCGGCGTTGCCGGTGTCCGACGGCGCTTGCTGCGATCCCGGCTGGGCCAGGAGGCCACGGCACACAGACACTTGCTCAGCTCAATTTGTAGGGGAGAGGAGAATTTGCTGCGGGAGGAAGGAGAGCTCCTGAGATGTGGAGTCCAGCTAGTTCCATCGCGCTATTCCCGAGATTGAGGGTACCTTAAAATACTTCCCATTAATATCATCGGGGTATCACTGTTTGCTTAAATAGGGGCAGTGCGTTACCTGATTTAACAATGTCATTGCTAATTAAAGTTTCATATTGTGAGGGTACGTCCCACTTACATTCTCTACTAACCTACAAGGAGCAAAATTTGAGACTCCGCTGACGAGCCCGGCCGCCCGTCGCCTGCGGTGCAGGCAGCTCCGAGGCCTCCGCAGCTCCACGTAGGCTTCGTGCTGCGGCAGAGCTTGGACGAGGGCAGCCACCTCGCTCGCCCTCCTCTGCTGCTGACCCATAATTTGCTCTCTCAGGCCGTAAAAATGTCCAGGAGCTTAAGGCATTACAGCCGTGATGGACGAGTGACTTGTTTGTGGTTCTGGTAAAAGGCAGGGGTCTGACTCGTGTAAAATGAATGTACCGAGGCATGGAGTCATCGCTCTTGGCCTGCATTTCTCTTGCCCTCTGCTCCTCTTTGGCCATCTCTTGTCTCTCTCAAACCACTCTAGTTTTCACTTCCTTCCCTACTGCTTTAGGCATTCGATCTAGACCCTATCCGCAGATGTGTCACATACATAGACCTTGTCTGCTCAGTGTTTCCACAGCCCATTTTTCAGCTTTTCCCTGTGGTCACATAGCACTCCGTGTTTACAGTGACACCCACACGATCAGCGTTCGGCTGCACTAGCATCTAGACAGACACAGATACAGATCCTCCCGCTTGGAGCTCTGAATCTAAAGGAGTTAGGTTACAGGCCAGAGAACAGCAGCAAGGGACACAGGAGCTATAGCTGGATGCATTTTACCCGTTTATAATGGTTTTAAAATAGTTGAACTGCTAAGTATCTCACTATCCTTCACTGTTTACCAAAGTACCAGTGACATAATTAAGATACACCTATCTTGGTATGCCTTGCATTATATGTGGTCTCAATTTAAGGTACCCCTATCTTTGCAAAGCCTATGCCTCTGCTTTTAGCATCCATCAGCTTTGAAATTTGCAGATAGAGTATTCCAGGTCCCAAGCACACCCAGATCACGACCCCTTTAAAACAATTTCAGTAGCTTCCTATTGTTGGAGCATCAAAAATTTGCATATTTACGATAGAATTTAAGTCACGGGTTAAAACTTTTTTTTTTAATATACCAATAGCATTCAATTCATAACACATGACCAAGTGTCTAGGTAGAGCACCAAGCATCGTGAAAGCTGCGGTAAGACCAGAAGATTGTGGCAATACTTGGATTGAAACTGTCTGCATCTCTTAATGATACCACTAAATTACTCAGCATTCATATTTTTAAGTGGTCCTGGCCAGTACCACATTTTTAATACCTGTGACTCTGACTCTTGCTGGACTCATCTCTGTAATGGTGTTTTATGATCTAATGACTCAGAGCTTTCTTTTTTTTTTTTTTTTCTAAAAATCAGAACAAATGAAACCTCATAGATTATGTGGCTACTCAATGTAAATTCTAAAAATAGCATTAAGCTCAGAATTTAAGAGGCGAAACTCTATTAGCTTGATTGCTCTTGTTTGACATATAAAACAACAGCAACAAAATCTCATCTGTGAAGAGATCATTTGATTCAGAAATGTTCTCAACATTAGAAATATGTCATATGAAGTTCAGCCAGCACCGTTTTAACAGATGAGTCAGGGTTACAGGAAGGTGGAAGAGCTTTCCTTACTGGATGCGTTGCAGTTATGGGCTGGTTTCTTTAGGAGAAAGATGCAAAGGGTCAAAAACAAACAGCCAAGGGCTTATTGGTTCAAAATTAAACTTACTACATTTTCACTGGGTGAAAAACTATCGTTGTGATCAGCGGTGTGAAGTATTTCCGAGATGGATCGTATGAAATGAACTAGGCAACCTCCCTTTGATCCCAACAGAAGGTGTTTGCATAACAAATCTGCTACTACTTGCAGCTCTTGACGGTCCCAGCAGTGTACTCAGCGACTACATGACCTGCATGATTTGCTCTTATTATTTCTAGGTCAAATTTTACCCATGCAGAATCCCCTGCAGATCCTTCTCAGATACTGTCCGCTTGTCTAGTGATAGAGGAGTTCATTTCCCCCCCTCCTATTCCAGCATTTCACATGCATTAAACTGACACGCACAGACACACAAAATTCTCATCCATACATCAAGTGCTTTTATGGGATTATAGCAACAGGGACACAAAAATGGGGTCTGTAGTTTCAATAATGGCAGTTTTTACTGTATTGCAAAATCGTCTGGGGTTCCACAAACCAGACAAATGAGCAAACAGAACTTGCCAAAAACTTCCTTTTCTCCAGCCAAGACAAAATTTTAAAGTGCCTCGTGAGACATCATCAGCAACTTAAGTTCTACTGGGAAGCTACACTAATAAAACCAAACATCTTGTACAAAAGCCGAGTTTCCTCGAGCTGTCTGACACAGACAGGTTCTCATCACAAGCCCACATGACAATTCCCCCCCTCATTTGTTAAGCAGGTAACAGAGCAGCAAACATTACGGGGAGCTGCCGGGACACGTATCCGTGCCCCACGTTGCTGCCTGGTGCTGCAGGTACTCACGTTCCGGAGGAGCAAGCTGCCCTTGGAGGCAGCGGGATATCGGGCTGCAGCTCAGGGAGCTCTTCAACCAGTCACAGCAACACAGAGACAAACAGAGGAGCCCCGGTCCCTTAATGAGGCCTGGGAAACAAGTCTGACAGGTGAAACTCCTCTCCACTCCCAGGCTGCACGGGAGGAGGGAAGAAACCTTTCCGGCAAACCAGGGCAGACAGAAGAAATGCCTTCCTGCCTCTTTGTTCCTGCTTGATGGTTATTAGAACATGAGGATTTGTCCTTTCTGTGTTCAGGATGGCCACACTAATGGAGGAGGATGGTGGTTTCAGTGAGGTTTGATTTAGAAGCCCTGGAACTCAAGCTCTCTCCCTGCTGTGGATGGGGATGGGAGCTGCCCTCCTCGGCGTCATGCTGCAGAGACGCAGCTCACATTTTTTCTCCCTGCAAACTGACCTAGATTCCTGCTTTATCTAACAGGTCTCCCTGATTGTAGTTCAAAGGAGAAGCTTCTTTCTTAAACACATACCAATGGCCCTGTGAAAGGAGCAGCCCTCCTTCCCTCCGCCTTCCTCCAATCTCATTAATAATGTCATCCCGCTAAAGGCAGGCTTATAAATAGCTTTCCAAACACTAATGGAATTAGTTCTGGCCTGGACACCTTTTGCGGAGGGACGCAGGTATCAGAGACGGGCTAGCCCTTTGGCACGGACACCCGCCCGCACCGGAATCGATGTTCAAACATTGACTTCCACCTGATGTCACAGCGCTCCGGCTGCCAGCATCAGCCTTGGAATGGGATTAAAATATTACCTGGTAATATAATAGAGCAGATTTACTACAAGCAAAACAAGTGATTTTAGAGAGAAGGGCCTTGCACCAGATTAGATTAGGCTAGGTAATGACATCTCAAGTGGTGCTTAGGGGTTTTTTTTTTTTCCTGTCAGTATTTCTGACAAAAGTATATATTTTCATGACTGCAAAGCCACAAGATGTTGTAAGGTCCATAAACAATTATCTTATGGCATAATGCAAAGGTCCTTGAAGTCAACAGGAATCTTTAACATGAGAACGATTAGCTGGAACAAGTAATATCACTGTCAGGTCTCAGAACACAGAAATGTTTCAGCATTATTTGACTAAACCACTTGTGAACCACTACATCTCTTTGAGACGAGGGGCTGAGTTACCAGCCTTTAAAATGTGCTGTGAGAGCCAGAGCTGTGTAACGAAAATAAAACTTAAACGTGCCACAGGATGTTAGCTCTGATTGTTTAGAAAACCTGAACTAAAATGCAGAGAGAACGTGCACGGGGTGTGTTCTGATCGCAGGGCTCCAAATCAACGAGGGCGAAACTCCAAAACAAGGGACAGATAGGGAAATACGGCGTAATTATCTAAATTTAGGTGACTCAGGATGACAAGCGTGTTCTTGTACGTAGTAAAATTAGGTGCATTTCAGATCAGCCGTTTTGAAAACAAGGAAGGTGAATTCAGTTATTCATCCAACTTTTCTAGCACAGAAAAATACTGAAAAGATCCTTTTTTTTTTTGTACATGCAACGTTGTTACAGCCCCGTGGCATCCTTGAGCTTGGAAGCACAGCTTGTAATATGCGAGTTGTTGCGACTGTTTCTAAATTATTGCTATCTTTGCTTTGTTTGATTAGAAAACTTGGGTTCCTCTGGATTCGTGACGTTCTGCAGATCTCTTTCAAGTGGCAACATTCTCCAGCAGCGTGTTTGTTACGGAGACGACTCTCCCTTGGAGCAGGGAAATCAAATTCATCCTCATGCAATGTTACACATTCAGCCTTTCCCCGAGATGAAGAAACTCATCCAAGGGCAGCGGGCGCTCTGTCTAACTGAGACCAGATGACGTCTTTGCAGAAGGAGGGGGGAAAGCAGCACTCGGGAGCCTCAGCCTTGGCCCTGCAGCCTGAGTCACCGTGTGAATCCAGTCCCTTAATGAGCACAAAGAAGTTACGCTTCAAGAAATACAGAAAAATCCAGCTTTGGGCTGTTTCTTCCACAGTATTTCCCTCGGGAAGCGCTAGTCATGAAGGTAGCAGAACTCAAGGTCTATTTATAAAGAATGAACGTCATTTTCTCTGGTTTTTAATAGTCATACCACTAAACACGATGATGAGGGATTTTGCTCTGGCATTTGTACCTGAATGGTATTCCCTGGAATAGCTACTTTGCTTGGACAGAAACATTCATATACGCTGTGCAATCATGTTAAAAGGCAGTATAAAGGTAAAATTCTCTCATAAACAGAATCTTCTTTGCAAGGTCAGGAACAAACCTGTGTTTACCTCCTGTCCACAGCAAACCAGACCACCTTTAATGCATGTATAGGTCATTCCATGCAGAAACTTTTATCCTCCTGTTTCTCTTGCCACCGTTGGTTTTTCTCCCTGCGAATGCACCTGCTGCCCATGCTCACTCTCAATTCCCCATCTTTGGCATCGCAATCAATGGAGTGAAATAAACTCTTACTTAATGGGACCGACATTAAAATCCATTTAAGTTGACGGAAAGACTCTCATCGTTCCCTGTCAGCTTTAAGCCTGAAGTGAGCAGAGGTAGCAGGATCAGGTCCATCGTTTGTCAGCTGAGAAAAAATGATTTCCACTTGCCATTTGCTCTATGTAGAAATTTTAAACATATTTAGTGAGCAAACCCCATTGATTTCTTGTCAGTGGTTGAACGATTAAGATTCTGCTCTAACCGGCCGGTCTCTCCTTTTCAGGTTGCTATGAGGAGGTTGCTTGATTTATATTGTCTTTAACTGACTGTATTTTGGCTTACAATGGAACCTAGTGATGTTGATATTATGTTATTCCAACATAGAGAAATCAAGTACAATCAATAAAAATCAAGCAGAATGGGAGTTTGTTGCTTGGCTTATGAGTCTGATATGTTGAGATATGGTTTTATTCAGGGTATGTGTAGAAATAACACAGGAATTTCAAGGAAAAGACCCAAACCTTCCAAACTCTTTGGTGGGAACCTGGTAGGAAGTGGTAGAGAAGTGCCAGGAGCTGAGGGGCCAGCAGGGTCGCGGGCCCTGCTGCTGGCTCGGCCTTATTTGCTCACCTGGCCACACGGGATTGCAGAATGGGTGTTAGTGCTGCCGGTGGCCTTCACGAGACCTTGCACCTTGCACCCACCCTTAGGAGCGTGTCATTAACCACCCCGTCTGCGGTGGAAGGAATAACCTTCGGGACGACCTGGCTGCATTCGGCAGCCGTTAACCTGCTCCCGAGGGCAAGGTGAGGAACACGTGCGGCCAGACGTGCATGCAGACACAGGGATGGCCGTCAGCTGCCGTGATTTGAGGGAGGCTGGAATTTGTGCTGCTTCCACTCTGACCTTTACCAGGATAAACTGCTGGAAGGCTGCAGGAAATCAAGACCTTGCACCTGGGGAGGTTTTAACTGCCAGCAGGGTGACAAGTGGGTAACCAGCAACCCACATCCCCCAGGCTGTTCCTATAACTCAGAGTGCAAATTCCTGCCCTCTGCATCTCCGGGCTCAGAGAGCAACAATTCCAAGGAAAAGATAAGCCAGCTCAACAAAACCAAGCAGCGAGCAGGCACCGTCCCTGCCAAGGAGAGGAACGGAGCTAGGTCTGTGTGCAGGGCAAGGCTTCCCCGGGCTGCTCCCCCGGAGCCAAGCACACCCCACACGGGCAGCTCCCGGGGCCGCCTTGCTCCTCCAGCTCCCCACCCCACGATGCCTTTATCTGTCCCTCAAGGATGCAAAATTGCAAGGCTGCATTTCAGGGAGCGGAATCCGGAGCCTTGGATGAAGGCCCCGGTTTCAACATCGCTTTCCTCAGGACCTTTGCTGTGGCTGGGACGCAGCACGGGTGCTGGGTCCAGGCTCTGGGATTCCCGGGCTGTCTGGTGGCCGTGCACCCCGGCTGAGCTCACCCCACACACGTTCTCTCTGTTTGGTTTTAGATCAAGATCATTTCGATGGAGTCCAGGGTGAGACCCAGCCTGACGGCAGCGCTGGGAGCCGTGCTGCTCGTCACTCATACCCCTTTTGCCGTTGGAACCTGGTTTTCCTCTGGGAAGAGCAGCGCGTATTCCAAGTCCCCAGGTGGGTGCTGTGGAGCGGCTCTGGCAGGGGCAGCTGAGCTGCACATTGCACAGTCTGCAAGGGGGGCAGGAGGTCTGCAACAATAACAGAGCCAAGCAAAGGCGGATCAAGCCTGTGTTGTGTGTGTATTTGACTTTGATAAAGGAAATTATATTTCCTACAGATTCCCAGAGATATATCAGCTCCTAGCATGTGCTGTGCTAGGCAGACATGCAAAGGGAACATTTGCCATTACTGCCCTTTGCAAACACAGTCCTCTTCCAAGCTATCTGTGCTGCCACTAAATAAATATGTGTGCAAGATAGCATGTGCACACGCGTGCGAATAGCGCTGCAAAAGGCCATTAGCTGCATAAGGTCCAGGCCTGGAGAAATTCTAACAAATAACCTCACGCTGCAAATGTTTTCTGAGGCTCCGAGCTGCGGAGCATCCCCTGTGCCGCTGGGCTGGCACCCTTCCCACCTCCACAGGAGGAAACCGGCCTATTTGGATGCTTATTAAGAGAACCCCCAGCTGGGCTTTGGACAGGGCCTGGGTGACAGGAGCTCCCCCTGACACCGCTCATCGTGGCTCCGCTGTTGATTTCCCCATCCAGGGAAGGGCTCTGGAGATAAAAATAATTAAGTTCTCACTTTTACGGAGGAGCCTGGTTCCTTGTCCAGTGTGTAACAGGGCATTAATGAAAACCCCTCTAAAACCCTAAGCTGCAAGAACAGGGTAGTCCCATGGGTCTTCCCGTCCACTCAGGGTCTCAGGGACAAGGGGGACTCCCGAACTCAGCCCCTCCCGCCCTCGCTCCGGCCTCTCGCGCCTTTCCTTGCTGCTCGTCCACTCACACGAAGCCCTTGCTGGTTTGGGCTGGCCCCGGGAGGCCCTGCGAACACACACGTGTCTCGACAAGCGCCTGTGGTTTCCTCCCTCGACCGCTGCTCTTCGCTGCGGAGGGGACGGGCGCGAGCGAGGGGCGGCTCGTGCCCGCCGAGTTGCTGCTCCGTGTGTTGCAACCCCCGTGGTGCGAAGGGAACGGGCATTGCGGCATCCAGCACGGAGCGAGCCAAGGAACAGCTCAGCCGGAGCGGCCTCTAAATCAGCGGAGCACAAGCCCGTTCAGGCAAGAAAGATTCATGTACCTAAAAACGTGTCTTGACATATTCACAGGAGGCCAGGATGCATTTCTGAAGCTGATTTTTTCTTGCAGCTCCCCAGCCCCAGCACTCATTAAAATGAAGACGCTCTTTTCCACAAGGAATGGTCAAGAGGAAAAGGTCAGGGAAGGATTTCTTCCAAACATCAGGTCTCAAGCCCCAGCGAGAAGAAAAGTGGTGCCTTCATTAAGCCCCTGCCAAGTCATAATTATTGTGTAGCTAAAAGAATGCAGGGTTGTCGTTGCCTTATATGCAGAAGGTAATGAAGGAAGATCTCATGATTTACAGCCAGCATCGCTGTACCAGCCCTCTTCATGGAAGGGGCCACATGGATTGTGTCCATAGGAAAGCAGTTCCCGAGGTGCAAAACTGCCCTGCGAGAGGAGGGAGGTGTTCTGCCGGACACCAGAGGAGCTATTTTTGTTATGGCATCAAACAGCACAAGGAAAACATGGGGACCCTGGGAAGTCCCTGCTCCGGAGGGGGATCAGCCTCTCAGGGAATGATGAAGCGATCGAATTAAACAGGAAAAATGATGCTCAGGAGCAGAAAGGAGGGGAGGAACCGGGGCACGGAGCAGGGAGGCAAGGCCGAGGTGGCGCTGGGCAGGGCAGGGGAGCGGGGCTGCTTTGGGTCCTCAGGAACGGGAGGGCCCTCACCCCACAGCAAAGCTCTCCTCTCGTGGACACGCTGCTTTGAGGACCACGCTGCCCCCCAGAGCTAACGAGCTGCAGTAATTAGCGGCCACGCTGCTCTAGGAAGAGCGGCTGCGATGGAGCGGAGCGCCACATTAGCATGGAGAAGACCCTTGGAAAGGTGGATGTCGAGCAGTGACATGACTAAGGAAGAAAGACAAAAAACAGCATCTCCAGGGAAACCAGCACACACGAGAGCAAAACATGGGGAGGCAAAACGATGCTCGAGCAGGAAGCTAGAGATGGCTCTGGAGGCCACTCCATCCGCCACGCACCCGTTTTGGGTACAGATCCAGCAACCTCCATCTGCTTTCAGCACCCAGGGTGCTCCAGCAAGTCACCGTACTTGGGGCTGAGTGGAAAAGAAGCCGGTTTGGACCAGAAGATGCAAATTACTGCTCTGTTTTACAAGAAGCAAAAGGTATCTCATGAGAGCTGGGCTGAGAGCGTTAGATTATCTGGGAGAGGGCGCACGAAGGACCCCAAAAGCATGACTGGGAGAAAAGCGTTTCCCATTAAACCCCCAACATCAGCTCTTACACCTCCCAGCGTTCCCACTGAGACACCAAGACGATGCAAGCAGAACAGCCACCGTTGCACGCGGTGCTCAGCAATAAGAGCAGACTTTAATCTCGTCTTACAGCCAAGGGGCTTGCCTTGGACACACTGCTACCGAGCTGCTCCGCTTTGCTCGTCAGAGCACCGGTGTTTGCACTGCAAGGACAACGTGCTCATAGAAAAATAAAGAAGAAATTAGCAAAGGGAAGGAGGAGATGATTTACCCCCTTTCAGATTCAAAAGGCTCGTGGCATGTCCAGGAATGCTCCTCTGCAAATGTGGGTTAGTCTGTCTGGACTAATCCTCTACTCATATGTAGTGGCTTATTAGGGATTTTAAAAAATCTAAAGGCTTAGACAGTGTATTTACAGTGGAACTGGCTCATGCTGAAGATGTATTTTCTCTAAACAGTGAATTTAATGATACATTTGATTTGAATTAATGTTGGAGAAATCTAGAAACCTTTTTTCTTTTTTTTCCTGTGGAAACCCTTTAAAAAGGCTTTAAAGGACACAGTAAAGTACAACTTTAAAGGGACACTAAATCCAACGGAAAAAGAGCCAGCGCAGGCTGAATTCCTGCTTCCTGCAGAGGAGCAATAAATGTTCCCACCAGGTCCCTTCTAACCACGGGGCTGCAGCTGGCAGAGCCCCCGAAGAGCTGCCACAGCTCATGGAAAACGAGGGCTATAAAGGCCCTTCCAGCTCCACAGCTCGCACAGATTTCCAGTGGCACCTGCGCTGACTCCTGTTGCTGTTGGAGCACGTTTTGTCTTGCCATGTTGGAATCTGCTGGTGCCTTTGGGTCCCAGCTGCCTTTCGGGTAATAATCCCCATTACAAATGCACAAATGACCAAAAGGAGAAGGGAATCTCAGGGCAAAGAAGCAAGGAAAGTTCCTACGGATAAGAAACGCATGGCGACACATCATGGATTGGTGGCGAGTCACCTGAGGATGCCCCACCAGCACAGGGCCGGACTGGGGACACAGCACATTTACCCAACCAGCCCTCTCCAGCTCATCCAACTCTCAATATACATTAAATAACATATTCTTTTACCTCCATCTTTTGGCACGGCCGGGTGTTAGCGTGAGGAGCAATGCTGCTCTCATGGGGAGCTCATGCTCGTTACTCGTGCTCGTTTTATGGTGCTGATGCAAACACAGGCTGAGGGCAGCTCGCGAGCTCCCATGCCAGGGCCCACGGCACACACACAGTGCTCACAAACTTTCCTCCCTGCTTTCCAGCCCTGGGGGATTTTCCTCCTACCGGGAGGGAACCGTCACCAGCCGCTTCCAGCTCCACGTTGGGGGGCAGAGTCCGCCCGCTCCGTCACCGCTGATAAGTCCCCGGAGGACCAAGCGCGGTGCTCGGGCAAGCACCAGGTTGCGGAGACGCTGCCAGTGCCCAGAGCCTTACGGGCACCGCGGGACGTGTTAAACGCCCCTGGCAGAAGCAGCTGGCCCCTGTCAGGACTCCCTGTTTCCATCCCTGCAAAACGCTCAGGCTTTGCTCGTCTTGCTGCAGAGCAGAAGGGCCCGAGCGCTGCACGGAGCCGGACGCGGAGGGGCCCCGCGGGCGCACGGAGCGTCTCTGCCTACCTGGCGAGCGCAGGGTCCCGGTGCCGGCCCGGCGCGGGCATGGCGGCAGCGCCCGGCCCCTCACACGGCCGTAGTCCTTTTCCCCGGCAGGTCGGAGGGGTTTCCGTAGGCAGAGACGAGTCCCTTGGCCCAGCGGGTGCCGGGGGCGCCCTGCTGCATCACCACCAGCCGGATGGGAGGCTGCGTCTCCGTGGGGATCTCGGGCGCGTATTCCTTGCTGGGATCCTTCCCCCGGCAGTCGTAGAGCACACAGGAGATGAGGAAAACCAGCAGCAAGATGACGTAGCTCGCCACCAGAATGATGAGATTCAGGGTAACGGGGTCAATCTCCAAATAAAACTCCATCTGATCCCATACCACCGCCCGCAACCCCGGAGAATGAAGTTTCATATGCGCGAGTGAGCAGCTGCTAACTGGGCAGAGGAGAGGTATTGGCTTTGCGGTAAAAATACATTAATCCTCCGGTCTCCTGTAGCAATGGATTTCCCCGAACTGCATGATTAAAGCAGCTCAGTTTAATAACTTAATCTCCTTCTTTTAATGCCACGTTGCCTACAGTAGCAGAAGCTAAATTCGAATGCCCCCCTGGCAGCTCCCCCCTCGCTCCAGCAGGTCCCAAATGTCAGATTTCCCCATAGGACATGGTGCCTTTTCACCTTCTCCAAGGGGTTTGGGCTCAGAACTGAGTCCTCAGAGCAGAAGGAAGCAGCTATCAGCTGGGTGAGCAGAAAGTGAACAGGAAGATAAAACGGAGGTAAGGCATTTGCAAGGCACGTTTTATGGGATATAACAAGCCTGATTCCCATCTTGGCTAAGGTCTCTGCGCTGCCTCGGTGCAACAAGAGGTGCTTTAGATGGATTAAAGGCTCTTATTACGCACCCGGTGTTGACGTTGCCGGGACCATCACGGGCTGCCCCGCGGGCGCTCGTGCGGACAGCGGAGCCGGAGCAGCCGGTGGCCGCAGGCTGCTCTGCCCGGCCAGGTCAGGGCCCCCATGCACAGGAAGGTGCCGCTCAACTGCAAGTCCCTGCGGCCCCAGCAAGACCCGTTTCCTTCTCCCAGGGGATTTGCCGCTTGCTAAGCAAAGCTCAGGATGATGACGCAGCTCGGCCCTGCCGAGAGCAGCGCGGGGTCGCCTGGGTGGCCCCCAACCCTTCCAGAGCTCGAGGTGCCACCTCGCTGAACGTGCAGCACGCGCAGCCACCACGAATGGAGCCTGTTGGTTTCCTTGGAAGACCCTGCTAGGAAGGCATCCTCTCCTCCAAAACACGCCGCCAACGTGCAGGCCAGCTGCAGGAGCAAAGGGCAGGCAGGCGGCCGCCCTCTCCCCACGGAGCCCCACGGCTTGGTCGGCGTTGTGGCTTCAGGACGAGGTCAGGCTGGCCCAGCTCCCAAAGGGGCTTTGCGGGGCAGCGAGGAGACGACCCAGCACCTCTAAGCTGCAAGTGAGAAATATGTCACAGGGCCAGGGCGCGGGAGCAGAGACCGCGGGAGCAGAGACCGCGGCAGGTCAGGCCGAGGCGGCTCCCTGCCCTCCCTCAGCCTCCGCTGCGCGAAGCCGTCGGTGCCACCAAGAAAGGATCCCCACATGGACATGAGCTGTGAGCAGGAAACACAGAGTCTGCGTAAATCGACTTGGAAGCAGCAAGTGTGATTGAAAAGCAATGGGGTTTATGGATCAGTTGCATCCATATTTTGCTGTGCAAAAAAAAAAAACAGTGCCAAAAATCATAAATTCAGCATATTTCATATATTTGTAGAGATCTGTGGTAGGACAGATCTCTATTGTAGATCTCTTATTGTAGATTATGCTTTAGGGATTTTATGTCAGTTTAAGCCATTTAGAGTAACCTTCAAACGGCAGCCTACACTCTGAAAACTCAGCCCCGCACTTGGAGAATAAAGTTCATGGGATTTTTCTCTCCCTTCCTTTGTTTGATCTGTCAGTTTTCCAAAACATAAGCTGTGTCCTCCAAAGTCTTCCACACCGAGAGCTTGGTTTCTTGTTTCTGCTTATCATAGCAATTGCAAAGTACATGACATTTTAATTGTTTAATTTAGATAGGCATCTATAATAAAGTCTATCAGTGCATCTAAAACAAAGGCCGATGAGGGCAGCTGCCCTCGAGGCTGATGCCAGCTTTGCTGCTCCGACCCACGTGTGGAGCAGCCTGAAATGCCCCCGTTCGCCCTTCCGGACCACCAGGGTCTGTCACCGCCGTCCCGGTGCAGGAGCCGGCGGTGCCACAGGAACCCCCCTCTGCACAAATTCCCACTCCGGTGACCTGGCAACCTTCCCCAAGCCCGGGAGCCCCCTCCTTCCCTGGCCACTGCTTCCTCCTGCCAGCCCGGGACAGTCCCCACCACCTCCTCACACACAATTCCCTGTTGGAAAAGGCTCCCAATCCCGGCCCGTGACACCGGTAGGTAGCGGCAGAGCTTCTGGCTCTGCAGCAGGAGGTCATAGACCTCCTTGGAGGAAGGAAGGGTTGCAGAAGCTTTGGAGGGGCAGGGAAAAGAGCAGCGAGTTCTGCTCGAGGCTTCCCCAGGTGCTGCCCGAGAGGCCGCCGGGCTGAAGCGCTGCCGGGTGCTCCCCGGGACCCGCTCTAGCGGCTGCAGATGAGATGGGGTGTCCGTGGGACCCCTTCTCCTCCGAGGTGTCCAAACCCATCGTGGTTTAAGTCGCTTCAGATCCACCCGTGAACGGCTGCACATCAGAGAGCAGAGGTAGCAGGTAATGCAGCTGCCCTCTGAGAAAGCACCTTCAAAAAGGGCATTCATTGAAGCTCACTATTTAGCCCCTTACTCCATCATTTGAAGCTTAATTTAAAAAAGTAATTCTTGTGTGAGGAACAGCAGCCCAGGCTGATCACAAGAGACACCAGCTGCTACCGAGGTGACTTGAGCTGAGAACAGAGAGGCCAGTAGCACCTAAATTGCAGAGGCCAAAGAAGTGATGGACTTCAGAGTAGAGTCAAAGTTTGAGGGTTAAAAACCCCCAACAAACACACAAAGCCCCAGCAGCCAACTGCTCCCTGGATCAGAGCACTGAGCTGGAAGTGAAGGTTTTGGGGGAGAAGCCCTGGAGGGAAGGGGTCACAGATGTCCCGTTTGCTTCATGGGGAGCTAAGGCTTAGAGGGGAAAATCCCCCTGCAAGAAACCACGATCCGTGCTATCCCGTTCCTCTAACCCAGGTCAGCACTCGTTCCTTTGGAGAGCTCGAGCCGCAGCTCGTTTGCACTAACCCGGGCCAGGGAGGATGCCAGGGGCCTCGCCGGCGGATCCGCGGCACCGCGGAGCTCTGACCCAGCAGGTTAGCAAGAGGCTTGAGTGGCTTAAAGGCCACGTCGCCGCTAAGAATAGCTGCTGCTGCCGGATAAACCTCCTCAATCCCAGCCCGAAGCGACGGACGAGGGGAATGCGATGCCAGCGGATTCACGTGGAACAAGAGCAAAGAACCAGGAGCCCGTCCTACAACCGAGTCTGGCCGCAACCAAGCCCCCACTGCCTGCTAATTCCTATACGGTCGGTTGGATTTTAATATAACTGACAATTTTAGGCAAGAGGGGCTAGGCAGTACCATCAGAAACTAGAGGCGACAAGGGCAGATGCTGAGCCACAGAGCACAAGAGATGCACGGCAGCACCGCGCACCCCGGCACGCTCACCCCAAATTTACCGACGCCTGCAACAAACCACAGGCAACTGCACCACATACCTAAGAACCTCGCACTCCTGCGTACCCACAGCTCCCTTGCACGCCTAATACCCGCTGGCCACACGTAGGTGCTGTTGCATTCCTCATGCAAGGGGCCGCGATGCCGGTCCGGGCTGAGCGAGCGCGCAAGGCGCTCGCTCAGTCCGGACCGGCATCGCGGCCCGGCAGATGGCACTGGAAGATCAGCGGGACCTCGGGCCTCAGAGCAGCGAGGGGACCTCTCCTCTTCACAGAGGAGCAGGAAAAACATCAAATAATCACTTAAGGAGACTAAATCTGCATTGCAATATCACCTATTTGTATTCGCACTAAATATCACGTTGTTTGTATTGCGGATTCCTCCAGGAACTCTGAAACCGCGAATATCAATTGGATATGCCTAAATTTCAGGCTATCAATAGTCCAGCAGAGGTGAAGGAAACGGCTAAGTTTAAGTGCACACTAAGATTTGATGAAAAGAAAAATCAGGAGCCCAAACCAGAGACTTAAGTCTCACCATACCAAGCACTGGTTACAGCTACCATACTCGGCTGGTGTGCCCAAAAGCACCAATTCCATGGATGCAGAACCCACAGGACCACTTTGCCCCCACCACCAGCCAGTTGTGTTGACTCCACTCCTGTGTCCACATTTGCAATCGATGCCCAAGCAAGTTCTCAGCTGGAGAGGATTCAGGCCGCAGTAAAGCAGCACCAGGTGCTATGAATTATAATAATAATTATGCACATTATTTCCCATCCGTTCCAGTCCTCTTGTTGCCTCCATTAATCCAGTCCTTATGGCTGTACCTCCCTGTTTGACTGCAACAAACATACAGGCTTAGGAACTGTTCTGAATTGAGATGGGTTTAGAGATTTAGAGTACAGATTTGGAGTTCAACTCAGGCACGTGTGCTTGGTTGATACTAACTTGATAGTGGCTGCCAGAAATACAGGTACAACTATAGGTAGTAAAATTCTGCATCTGGGAAATCACTCAGAGAGCTGTAGGTTCTTGCTTTATTACTTGCAGAGTAAATCAGGATCCTTTCCAGTAAATCAGGATCTGCTCGCTTTGACCGAGGCACACTAGCAAGAGGCCCTTGGTGGGCTGAGGCCACCGGCGTTGCTGACGGTGCTGAATGGTTCTCCCGGGCCACCTGGCACAACATCTACACGTCTTTGCTCAGGATGACATATGGGTGTTTGCCTCTCTCTCTGTTTTCCTTGAATAAATCTCCATGGGGTGGGATGTGCAAGTCGTATATCTCCGTTCCTGGTGCCTGGGTGAGCGCTGCTGCGATCGTGTTACGATGTCGGCGGGCAATAAATCAATCTGCATCTGAATCCAATCCGCTTTTTTTTCCTGTTTGTTTCTTGACTTGCTTTCAGGACTGCGTTACCTTGGGACAAGCAGGGACATGCAGCTCATTTTCTAGGAGCTCGAGGGCTTTCCTGAGGGCTCTTTGCCCAGGGGAGTCTCACAGACAGTCAAACACGAGGATGGTTCTCGTGGTCCGGAGCAGCCCTGTGAAGCTGCTCCCCCAAACCAGTTCCTCCCAGCGTGGACTCCTGCGGGGTGAAGGCTGAGATGAGCCAGAGGATGAAAGAGGGAGGCAGGGTTCCCCAACCCTTTTGTAAGTAACCCAAATTATTTGCCAAAAACTTGGCAAAACCTGCTTGTTGAGACCTTTCAGAGCTCCCCACTGATGCAGCTGGGCGCAACCTGAGAGAAGATTAGGGTGTTTTTTCACTTATTTTGTTTTGTCTCCGGCTCCTTACCAGGGTCTCAGCAAAGCTGTGTCGTGTCATGTGTTCAGAGACAGCAAACAGAGCAAAGTCTGCCTAGATTTGGGTCTTTTAGAGTTTTTTTAGGGAATAGAAGCCCTGCTCCGAAGAGGATACTCCAATATCAGGGCAACACCTGGTGAGCAAGCCCAGCTGTTCACAGCTGTTCTTTCCATCTCACTTTTTCATTGTTTGCAGAAACAATGAAGTGATCAAGGAATAGGAGAGTTGAGCTGACAAAAAAAAAGGCCCAAGTGCCAAGCTCTTTAGTGCTCTTTGTAAAACCCAAATAAATGGAAAAATAAATCAAGCTCAGACATCAACAGGAAATTGAGAAGTTACATCAATGGAAGGGCAGAAACGTATACGTCAATCATTTGGCTGGAGACATTGGGATGTAAACAGATTTTTATCACATATAGATCTCTATTCAACTAATTATGTCCTAGATTTATCTTGTAAAAAGTACACAGGCTACGAGCTTTCCAGTAAAGCATCGGGAATAACTAGAAAAGCGGAACAAGGCTGTCTCTGCTGTCCGTGATTCCAAGCCGGCAAAGCTTTTAAGCATGAGTTTAATTAAGCAGAATGTTTAATTAACCCTCATCCAGCCTTCAGGACTCGCTAGGCACCCGGAGCTGCGCGTGTGCTTGGTTGAGTAGCAGTGGGCTCCTTGAACGCTGCCCTTCCACCATGCCCCAGTAATGGGAGACCTCAGCTCTGTCGCTCGCTCCCCTGCCCACGGAGGGGAAGGACACGTCAGAGAACGTCCTTCACAGGAGCTTTTCCATCCCTGCCGGGAAGGGAACCAAGGGCCGTCGGGAGCTCTGGGCCTCCTCTCAGCCCCACTCCTGACGTTTACCCGGACCGCTGTCGTCTCGGGCAGGGCCCTCCGCGCTGCTCCGGCCAGCCCTGCCATGCTCCTCCGGCTTCCTCCTTGGCTCCGGGCTCTGCACTGCTGCACATTCAGTCTCAATCATTTCTGCATTGTTTTCAGCTATCTTATCGCTATTGCATTGTTCCTTTTGGCTTCCTCTGGGGTTCCTATCTCTCTCTTGGCTTTTTGTATATCACTGTGGGCTTAGCTTCAGATAGGTTTTGATGTCATTCATGGGCGCTCTTGTTTCTGTTAATTCATAACCTTCTGGTTCCAGCCTGTTCCTGTCGATCCATATCAATCTCCCTTAACGAAAGCTCTGCTGAACTCAAGTCAAAAGTGGCCTCCAACTGACCCAAACGCTCTGAGCTGAAGGGAAAGTCGAGGTTGTGTGAAGGAGACCATGGGAAGGTTCAGTCCAAAACCAAAACGAGTTCCAACCAGAGGAACATTCCAGCTTTAGCTGGCACTAAATTGACATTTAACCAACATTTCCTGTCTCCAGGTGACTGTTAAGTCATAGCTATTATGGTCAACTTCATACATGTGTGAGTAAAATTACTTTATGCCATAATTAGCTACGCAGTAGCACTAACACTTAATTGTACATTGCATTCAGTAGAGACAATCCAGAAGCAAAATAAACACGTCACATTTTGAGAAGTTTTGACATTTTTAGCCAGTTGCTCAGCAACTTCTATCAACGAGCACCACACTCATAAGTCAGGGATACAGCCCAGTAGCCCTGGAGCCATTGACCACACGAACCCGTTCTGGGCAGGACTCTTACCCTCTCAAGCACAGAAATAACCAAAATAAAGGAAATTTTTATGGGGCTGGTACAAGCCAACCTCCTCCCTGGTGTCACTTCTCTGACAGCACCTGGGTTATGTGAGGGCTAAATCTGGTCAATGATGTTTGACCTATTCCTGGCAATGGAAAGGCTGAACCCAACTGTTGGTATTGTCCAATTTTGGGCAGTACCTCCATAAAATAAACTCAGCCAAGTGTTGTTTTCATTCTTACTCTGGCAGATCATCTAATTAGAGAGCAAAAACATATTGTCATGTTTGGCAAATCCTTTTGACTTTGAAAGCATTGGCCTCTTTCCTTTCCTCCCCCCACCCCCCTTCACTTAGACATCATGGAGACCTAGTGCTAAGTGACACAAAACAAATCAAATATCCTATTTCAAACAGTTGGCTCCGGGCTGGAAGTACTTCAGTTGATTGCTGCAATTCAAAGGAGAAAACATGATTTCTCTCTGAATACAGTAATGCTTTTTCAACGGCGCGTTGGCTGACCCGCCCTGGAGACCTTCACATCCATGTCTTTGAGGAGTTCACTCCTGCCTCATCAAACGGATGCTCCGGCACCTCAGCAGTGAAAAGTCTTTGGATGTAGCAGGAGCTAATGCGATACTTGAGCCTGGAGGAGGGATATTCATGCTCAGAGGTGTGTTTTAAGTTTCACAGGACCCAACAGATACCCGGGGTCCATGTGGACCACCCAGTCGCATGGCAAAATAACCTTTCTTTCCCATGGCTTCTGCTGGTCCACTCTTTGGAGCACCGCTGCTTTTACAGCACTCTTGTTTTCCCAGCTGCTCTCTGTGCCTGAGATCAGGTCACTGAAAGCAAAGGATCTGCTCAGAAGTAAAACAAAAGCTCTTTCAAGTTAAGAAAGGAAAACAACCCTACAGAGAGCCCCTTCCCAGCCAAGAAAGAAGTTGCTCCGGAGGCCCTTTCTCCAAGAAAAACACGGCAGACCCGGCCCATGACTGGCACGGTCAAGGTGTGCGCATGTTGTGGGAACAGGAGGATACCTATAAAAGAAAGGATTTGGGGAAAAGACCAATTTCAGAGAACTGACAAGAGGAATACATACCCAGAATTTAAGAGAGGGACTGACACTTCTTGGTAGGTGGCAGAAAAATCAGGAAAAGTCAAGGGCTGGTTGGAAGGAGGTATCCTGAAGCACACCTCAGGATCTGGAACGGGTAGCGCCACCCCAGAGAGCTGCAGAGCACCAAGAGTCGCGGGTCTAATTCTAGTCTTGGACCTGAAGCTCCACAACCTACTGCTGTGAGTAGATCGGAGCTCACCAGGCCAAACACCTAACCACAACCTCCTCCCTACCAGCCTCAGCACAAGGATCTCATCCCGGCTTCCCCAGCTCCGTTGCCTTGAGTGAGCTGAGGCAACTGGTCCTGTGGCAGCAAAGGACCTGCCTGGTCCAGCCAAGCACAGGAGAGCCAAAAACCAGTCACGTCAACCTCCCATTTACCATCCAGCCTCCAGGAGGTACCACCTGCCCTAGAAGCTCAAATGGGGCCGGTCGCATGTGAAATACGGCCGCGTTGTCCAAGCCGGAGAGCCGCTTCCATGGAAGAGCCGCACTTCAGCGCCAAACGCGGAGCTGGAGACGGTGAGGAGGGGAGTTTCCCATAATGAGCGCTTTCAGTTTCACCACTGCTCAGGTTTCCAGGAGCCAGACGCTGTAATCAAGTCATTCAATGGCAGCTTTTTCTTGGGCTGCACAGAAATCAAGATCGTCGCCTTCCTGCCAGGAACAGAGCAGGCTTTGAAGGAACCAGGATTCCTGGAGAAAAATGTAAAGCCTTGAAAGTCTTACACAAAACACCCACAAATCCCAGCGCCCTGTGGGCGCCGGGGGTGTCACATCGATCCCCTGATATTTCATGTGGTTTTATCCACACGGGCTTGATTTTTAAACCACTGCAAGAGCAGAAATTTTGTTCCCATGGAAGAGACTTTTTATTGCGCTCCTAAACCTAACCTTAATTCTTCCAAGTGTATTTTGGAGCACGGCCAGCACGTGCACGTGTTGGAGGACTCTCCCAGCAAAAGGAGAGCACCGAGTCCAGAGCCAGGGGCTTCTGCGGCACTGGGGGGAAAAGGCAGCGGTACCAGCCGAGACGGGGCAAACCGCATGGCTTGGGGCTAGCGAAGGGACCAGAGTCACGGCAATTGGGCAGAAAAGGAGCAGAAAGGGAGAAGAGAAAAAAAGAGAGAATGGGAGAACCAGCTACTTTGATAGCCTTGGTATCACAATCAGGAGAAACTTCCTGGATTCATATTTTCCATATAAACACTCTCCACTGGATAAAGTTAATGGTTCCCTGACTGCAACACAGAAGGGCTTGATCAGTTCGATTGACGTCACAGATTGAGTATTTTAATGAAATGTGCTGTGCTTCCCCCGTTTATATGTTTGACCCTAACCTTTCCCAGATGTGCAGGCCGTGCTCCGCCGCAGACAGCGGAGCTCTGTGTTTTGGAGGCTCTCGGAGGTCTCCGCTGGAGAGGAAATCGATCCCTGTGCCATGAGCCCTGCTCCTCGGCTCGCTCCCCGCCGCGGGCGCCGGCTGCGCGGAGGGCTCTGCTCCCCGTAAAACCAGGAGAGCAGCCAGAACGGGGCCAAAACGGCTCCTCCTGCGGCCGCTCGCTGCCAGAGCCTGCAGTTTTCCCATGCTGCTGGATGGGGGAACGGCAGCTCCTCCCGCCTCCAGCAGCAAAGGGTTATCCCGCATCTGAGGGGGCCGACCAGAGCCCCCAAACCCACACTCAGTGTTTGGCTCTGCTGTGTCTCCTTGGGCAAAATAACCCTTCCTGAGGCCTCATTTCCCAGCCTTGAACTGGAATGATGCCCTCTGCCCAGCGACACCCGGGGACAGGGCTGGGCTTGGGAGAGGACCCAGGCCAGGACTATCACGAACCTCCCACTCCACCAATGCTGCTGCAGACACAAAACTGTCCCACCCAGAGACTCACTTTAAAATGTTTACCTCCAAAGCAGTTTATAGCTGAGCTGTGCCAAAAAAAAAGGAAACCAGCTTGAAATCATCATTAAAAAGTACCTCACCTCCCAGTAGAGATTTAAAGACATGGAACAGACCCATTCTCTGCTTCCGAGTTGGGAAACTGATGTAGGAGCAGATCCGTCTGATGGCAGGGAAGAGCCTCACCCTCCAGCCCCGCTCCTGCTCGGGGTAAAGTGGTAAAGGGGGGTCCGACTAAACCTTGATGATGGCAGCACTTAAACCAAACACCACGAGAAGCTTTCCAGCATTTAGAGGTCATGGAAAACTCCTGCTCCTTCTCTCTGAAAGGAGAAGGTGGAGCAAGAGAGGGTTAAAATCCGGACCATGTTCCCAGCGCTCCACTTTGGTTTGAGATCACTTGGTTTGAGATAAATTAGAAGCTGGATGGAAGCCACCCTTTAGTTCTGGGTTTGGATTAGCAAATTGAAAGTCACTGATGAGGTTTTACAAAACCAAACCCATATCCTTCTTGGCCCACTCCTAGCTGAAACTAAACTAGCCCTGAGCAAAAATAAGTGAATCATTCCTTAAAACGAAAAAAAACTGCTGAACTCAACAACCGCAAATTGAGAGAAGAAACACATGAAATTCTGCATAATTCACTCATTCCTCTTAGCCCAGGAAAGGCTAAACTTGCAAGGCTGGCACTTTCCAGCAGATTAGACAAGAGCAATGCTTGGCACTGTTTAATACTTTTTTCCCTTGGTCATTCCCCACATTATACAAGCTGCTCCGTGGCCAGTTTGCATTTGCCTCTAGACAGGTTATGGCAGCTGCAGGGTGGCAGCGTGAGACCTGCTCGCTCTCCGGTTTGACATCGATTTTGCAAGCACAGGTACAAGGATTGAATTAAAACGGGGGGAAAGACGCCCCTTCTGTTAGGAGAGCAGCATCCACCACGTGCACTTGGGCACAGAGCAGAGGCTTCAGTCTCACAGGTTGCACATTCCAGTGGGCTCCAGTGCAGCCAGTGCCACCCTGTCCTCACCCACCCGTGTCCCGGCCGCCCTGGTGCGGGCTCCGAGGCAGGCGCAGCCCCTCCTGGATTCGCAGCCTCCACCACCCGAGTGCCAAGAGCTGAGAACATCTTATGAGTGCGGCTGAGACCAGCAGCGAGAGGGACCCGAGCAGAGCCAGACGCCGGAACCATCATCTGGACCAGCTTGTGTGTTCCACCAGGCTGTCTCCCTGCCCTGATTTACATGTTCCCACAGACACATGTATCAGGAAGGACATTTTGCAGCCCATTGGGAGCCGCAGCCACACGATCCATAGGGTGTGATAGGCAGCACACAGCTCAGCCCCCTCAAATACCACTGCTCTGCAGGTGAGACCCATGAACCCCCCTCAGCTTTATTTTCCTTTACTTACTGGCAGGGAATGGTCCCATTTCTCCCTCCCCACCAAACAGTCCTCCTTAGCTCAGTGTTATTTATGTTTGTGCATTTGTCACATCGGGAAGCAGGGAAGGCTCTGTCCGGGTTTGCAGAATTCACCCTGGGAGCGGCTCCCACCCGAGCACCGCGAGGTGTCCGAGCTGCAGACTCTGCCTCATACAGTCCTGACAACACAGCCCCAGTGCAAAGCATCTTCTGAGGGATCCCAGCAACCTCCCGCTGCCCGTTATGGACTTTATTCCCTCGTTAAAAACCAGCAAAGTCAATAGCCTGGGATCAATAACCTTGCCAAAAGTGGCAAGATCAGAAAGGAGATCCCGCGTCTCAGATAAAGCTCCTCTTCCAGCAACCCTCTCCCTCTAGGGCTTGATTCCCGACGCGAGAGGAAATTGCCTCGAGTAAAGGCAGCCGGAGCCAGCAAGCCGCAGAGCACAACAACTCCTCTCTCCTGCTTTCCCAGGCAGGCACGGAGCTCCGGCAGCCCGGCTGTCCAGCTGGGCTCGAAGCCTTCGCTGCCTCCCGGCAGCTGTTGTGCAGAATCAGCCACCACCCCAAACAAAAACCACTGCCGAGAGAAAAGCACAGCTAGTTATTAACAAAACTAATCGTTGATAGCAAAATAGCCTCGAGCAAAACCCATTTAGCGTGTTTCAGTCCAGATGAGACGTGTCACTCCCCCTTACTTGGATCCACAAGGGCACAAACATTCAAGAGCTGCAGCCTCTGTTTAAACTTCTCGCACAGAAGCCTCGTGGGAATCAGAATGTTTGGGAAAGAGGGGGTCACAAGCACGGACAGAAGGGGGGTGCTAGGAGGGTTAAAGCGTGGTGTCCACTTTGGGCATGGGTGGCCACAGCCCCTGGTGCATCCCGAGCACAACGCAGCCCCACAGACCGACCACAAAAGCAGAACATCCGACTGCTCCGAACTCAGCTGAAAAAAAAACCCCAGAAAAACGCAATTTGAAGATGGCTCTGGGGTTAGACCGTGGCTTTGCTGACTTTAGGCCAAGGAAGCAGGATCTGGTGCATTCACTGCTCTTGGCTCCTGCTCATAAAGGCTCTTAAAAAGCTGCTTAGCTTCAAGTGTGTGCTTAAGTGCTTTGCTGAACCGGTGTCATTAGCGATAGAGTTGCCTACAAAGCTCCCTAAGAGCGTACTGCAACCACAGGGACCCCATGGGACGCTGCCAGCACCTCGCAGATGGGACCCTGGGAGCGGCCACCCCTCCTGGAGGGGCTCTTGCAGCCCTTGGGGGTGGCAGAGCTGCCACCTGAGCAGATGGGGGGTTTCACTGGTCATCTCTGACCATTTCAATGACTCATTAAGGCCATTTCTGCCACCAGCTCCATCTTGTCTTTGCAACTGCTCTGCGCCCTGTGGGGACTCTTGGCTGCGTGAAGCAGAACTCAGCGTGCCCTGCCAGAAACGGGTTTAAATGCTTATAGCTTGAGATTGCTTTTCCTCCTAATCGAGGCTCTGAGCCCCAAGGATGCTTCTCCTTTAATTTAATTAGGGGAGGGTTTTTTTTTTTCCTTCCAAAGAACCAGGCAGAAAGCTCACATCAAAGAGCAGCGATGCACCCCTGGATGCAACGGATGTGACTCACGGTGACCCGGGCTCGTTGCTGGCCCGTGGCCGACTGATTCAGCAGCTGCAGCACCCGGGTTGCAATCCAAGCTCCCCGGCAGCACCGGGCCATCAAAGCCCCTCTCTCGCTCAAACCCCTGACGTGCTCACGCTCGACGCAGCCCTCCGAGCAGCTGAACCTCTGCAGGACAGCGAGCCTAGGTGCAGTTTTCTCAGCTCATTAGGGGCCAGGCTCATAAGCCTGTCTCAGAGGAGCTCGCGGCCAAATGAAGTGCTGGGACAAATTATTTGTTTGAAAGCTTCCTGGGAAGCAGGATTGCTGGTGAGTGGCATGAGAGGGGACGACTGCTGGGCTGGCCCACATGCCCCTTCTCTTCAGCTTGCCAAAAAGCAACAAATACTATTTTTTTTTCTTCCGTTTCTTTCCACGGGAAGTGTAATTCAAATTCTCATGGGGTTTGATGGCTGAGCAAGTCCAACCTCCCAGCCCAGGCCGGTCCCTGAACCACTCGGGTTCCCCCAATGGAGAGCGGGAGGAGAGATTTCATGGGGTTGGATTTGCAGAAGGGACCTCAGCTCCCTGCCCTGCCAGCAGCAGGGCAAATGGAAGGGAAGGGAAAAGTGACACCAAGGTTCCTAAGCTGGGGAGCGGGTCCCAAAGGCACCTCTGGAGGAGACCTCTTGCACAAGGCAGCTTTGGGGAGCTGAAGGGGACCCAGCACCCAGCACCCGGGCACATCTGGGCACCGCAGCCCACACAGGGCCACGCCACCAGCCCCCTTTAACTCACAACCAGCTCAGGTGCTTCCTGAGCAGAGTCAGGGGTTCGTGTTTGATTTCTCCTTCCGCGTTTCTTTTTCTGGACAGTTCTCCACAAAACCAAACCTGCCATTGACAGAGATGCCCATAAAACAGCCAGCAACACCTTCAGCTGAAGGGGCAGGACCAGGAATCCTCCTCAAAGCCCCCAAACCAGGGATTGAACAAGCTCAAAGGATGGAATTTCACTAGAAAGGAGAGGCTGAATCCTGCACCAAGGGGCAGCAGCAGGATCCTGGCCATGCCAAGAACAACCGAGCCCTTAAAACCTGCCCCAGACCCAGGGGGAACACCTGACCCCTGCATAGCCCCCTGCCCAGAGCTTTTATTCCTCCATCCCATGTCCTTCCTGGGCAGTTTCAAGGACTGAAGAGGACATGGAATGAAGGGAAACTCATACAAAGTATTTAGTGAAATCTGAGCTCACCTATGGAGTTGGGGAAGAATTAATGTGGCCACAGACCTTGTCCCCATGGGTGCATCAGAGCAGACTGTGGAGCCTGGCAACCTTCATTTAAGGTTGACCAAAAAATTTGCTTGACAAAACCAAATATTTCATTTGAAATTTTGTGGGTTTAGAGGGTTTTTTTCTAATTACTCAGTTGAGGGAAATGCTGAAGCTGCTGTTTCCACCACCCTCCATCCCAAAAAGTGGCAACACTTCCATTATGAAAAGACTCAAGGAGGACATTGAAGTTACCTTTAAAGCAAAAAGCAAGAAACCTAAAAAATCTAAACAAAAGCTTCAGTAAACACCACGCAGGCTCAGAAAACATCCTGGCGTGACCAGATCTGCACTTTTTTCCTGAGAAAAGCTACATGGAAAACATTAGTCTGTGTTTATGGAGAGCTGGTGGGAACAGCCTGCTCCAACCTCAGGCAGGGCCAGCCCAGGCTGGGGGTTCCCTGGGACCTCGGCTTTTATCTCCATAGGGATGAGTTCCCACATCCCTAGAAAAAGGGTTTTCTCCCCTCACAGCACCCGTCCCTGGCAGCAGGATGGATGAAACAAGTCAGAGCAGCTCGAGCAGAGCCCTTTTGGCAGAACCAGGGGCTTCTCCCAGCACACCCATCCCAGGGCAGGGATCACGCAGCTCCCACACGCTTGCTGCTTCCACAGCAGACAGGACAAACCAAGAGTCACAGCAAAAAGGTCTTGCAGACCTCGCACGAGCACAGCAGCCCTTGCAGGACAGCCCCATCTCAGCGGGGAGCGGGATGTGCTCTGCTCTCTAGCTGCACACTGTGAAACAGGGAACAGACTCCAACCTCGGCCTTGCTGGCAACAACATGCCTTGATATTGAGCTCATGGTGCACCAAGGGCTCTCAAGCACTTTGCCCCCAGCTATGGGAACAGCAGGGCTGTGTCTGCCCGATCCACAGCCTGATCCCCACTGCCAGCATGGGCCAACTTCTGCACCAAACGGGCTTCCATGTACTAGAGCAAGCGAGGCCGGGCAGCTCTCAAGGGCCTTGGAGCCTCTTAAGTCAAAGGCTGGAGGCAGCACCCATGGAGGGACACCCATACCCTGAGCCCGCAGAGCAGCCCCAGACCATAGTGCTGCCCTTGACAGTGCCATGATGGATTTCAGGAGTCACACGGATGTTTCTTGCTCATGCATCATATCCAGCTCCTCCGTGCTGAGGTCGCTGAAGTCAGAGTTGATTTATTACTGTGTTCATTAGAGCAGAGACTGTTTATACTGGACTTGGGGAAGAAAACTCTTAATGGTGGAGGCAGCTACTGTGGGCTGCGCCATGCAGGGCCAGGTGGCTCTTCTCCACCAGAGCAGAGCTTTCTGGCACGTCCTTGGGCTGCACAAGCCTGGAGGCACAGAGGAAAACATGGGATTCAGCAGCACAGAGTGCCCAGAGGGAAGGGGTCCCGGGCTGTTAACAAGAAAATGAGGAGTTCCAGGGACCCGGGGCTGAGGATGGGGCCAAGCAGCCCCACATGGTCCTGCAGCCACCCCAGCAGCTCAAGCAGCATCTCTGCTTATCTGCATCTTTCCTGCCAGTCTGTCAGAAAACAGTCACTTGCTCCAGCCCCATCTGCCCCTGCAAAAGGATGTCCCTGTCCTTGCTGAGGACCCGGGATGATGTTCTCAGCACAGATTGCAGACAAGCAGCAGCTCCCATCACAAAACCACCCTCCCCACTGAGGCAAACACGAAGCCTCGGTGCATTTCGCAGCATTCGCTCCTGTGCTGCGGGTGGGAAACGGCTGCTCCGCCGGCTGCTTTCCCCCTGCTCCCAGCCTGAGCAGCGTGGGATTTGGGAGCGTTCAGCAGCCCGGCGAGCAAGGGGCTCACGGCCGCTGCCGCCGCGCCAGGGAAGGGCCCTTTCCTGGCAGCCGAGCAGAGAATTCCGGGCTTTCGGCAGGGCATTCCCGGGGGTGGAGCGCGCGCCCGTCCTTATCGACCGGGCAGATCTTTCCCAGCGCTGCCCTGGTGCCAGGGTGTCCCGCGGGCTGCGGCGGCCGCGGGGCGATCGCCCGCCGCGGCGGGAGGATGTTCACAGGGGCCGAGCGGAGCCGGCGCTTCCGCGCGAGCCCCCGCGGACAATGCGCGCCGGGCGCCGGCCCCGCTGTCAGCCATTGATACGGGCCCGAGAACGGGAAAATATTGTGCTTAGATCTGCGATAGGCAAAGCAAAACAAGCAGGTTTCCCGAGGGGTTTTGCTCTTCTCTTCCCTGGTGTTTGTGTTCATAAGGGCTGGGGGAGCCGGGAGCCTCCCAAGCGCAGTCGGTCACCGATCCCTGTGCGGGCAGCAGGGCTCACGTCCCCCAGCCTCCCCTCTAGCACTAGAGTGGATCACTGAGCTAAAGTCCCAGGGACCTGGAGCACCAAAAAAGCCTTAAACCAACCCAAGAGCAGGCTGAGTTCAACGCACAACCCGACACACCAAGGGGGTTGCAAAGCCCAGGCCAAGAGCTGCCATTCCCCAGCCTCATCCTTGAGAGCCAGACCTGACTTATTCCCAGGCAGGGGGAAGCAGATGGGGCTCCCGGCACAACCTTCTGGATTTTTCACAGAACTGCTTCATTCAGGTCTTATTTTTGCCCTAAATCGGGATTATACTTGAATATACACCTGGAATTGACTCTCCCCGGGTTGATGGTTTTGTCTTTGGACAAGGGCTCTGTTTCTCGTTACACTGGGAGCAGACCCCGCGTGAACGCACTGACGGCTGCACTTTCCAGCTTTGCACCACTTTAATGAAAGCCAGGCTTTGGCTCTACATCTTAAGAGATAACGCCCTCTGTACTCATGGCCAACCCAGTAATGTCTTCCAGCACTAGGGATCCCTCTCCAAAACCTCAATATGCCTCCCCTTCCTTGTAGGTTATCCAGGGATCAAGGTCTTAATGTAGAAAACCTGTGAAATAGACTAGCTGTGCAAGAGTTGCATTTAATGGCACATGGATTTTCTTATCACCAGGCCCACCTGCTTGGAAGAAAACCTCCATTTAACATCAACTGGCTCAAGAACATTCAAAAAGGAAAGAGGCAGGAGGGACACTGATATCAGCTGGACTTCAGTAAAAGACATCAGTAGAATTATCACTCCAGACTCAGAGCAAACTAATATCCAACTCTGGTCCAGAGAAAGAGTATAAGTTAATGAGAACTGGTTTCCAACCAGCTGGATTTGAAGCCTCTAACAACCCTGTAGTCTTCTTTTCTGCTCTCACTCTGTTAATTGACTGCAGGCCACCCAGGGTATTACCAAATACGCATGACAGAAATATATTGTATATTTATGTTGGCTCATCTTGCTGTAATCTCCTTCAGAGTATGACCCAACTTTAATAACTCAGCCTTACCCTACCACTTTCTGGCTTATTTCCTCATGGGCTTTAACATATACAGCGCTTTTCAGTTTATTCCTACAGTTCATTTGGAAAAACAAGAGAGAAGGGGGGGAAGGAGCGAATCTGGCTACAAAAATTCATTAAAATCTATCTTGGAGGCTTTGCTTACACATCCCATTGCTTAGGGACTCCCACGAATGTTTATTGGCACAGGTCACGGACTGAGAGCTTCCCCAGGGCTGGTTACCTTCTTTTGGGCCTTGGAAGATGGGAGCGCCCAGCATCTGGTCCACCTTCAGTGTACTGGGAACCACAAACTGGCCCAGGGTGGAGTGATTTATCATTTTGGCCACTGCAGGACTTTACAGATAGGAGTTGCAGTAAAGTCAGGTTGTACCGTGGGAGGAAATCTGACCGTAAAAGCATAACCCAAATATCTAACGGCTTCAGCTTTCCTAGCAGCTTGCAATCTCCTCTTGCTTTTAGTGTTGCTTCCATATTTCTGATATTATTTCTAACCCAAATCTTCAGGTGACGTTATAGCTATGCTGCTGGAATAACTTCAGAAAAAGTATCTGATTTTAAAAACAGTTTCAGATTTGCTATAGGGATAAGGAGAAGCAAAATCTTCTGAAACTGGGTTTAGGAGACAAAGCAGACAGGTTAATAGGTAGAAAGTAGGAAAAATTGACTTCACCCCAACATTCACAAATAGGGATCATCTAGCTCCTACCAGTCTGTTCCACACCATCTGATCACCCCATCTTAAACCACACAGTTTTAAACCTGAAGATTAAAGCAATGATTATGAAGATATTTAGAAGTAATGGGGAAGGCAGGTCACAAGTAAATGCCTCCAAAAAGGGGAAGGAAAAAGCAGGTATGAGCAAACTGAAGATAGGTGGGCAGTGTAGCAGCTTTAGGATGGAACAAGAGATCAAGTCAAACATCCTGGAAGAAGAAAACAGATAATTCAGCCTCACTTGAACTTTCATCTTTTAATTTTGTCCAGAAATTCAACTCTGGATCAAAGAAATGGTGGAAAAGTTCAGTTGAAAAACTTTCTCCTGCACAAAATTTTATCTTCACCAAGTGGGAAGCCTCCCCCATCCCACCACCAGAAAAAGCCAGACTTGTCAAATCCCTGGCCTGCTTTCTAAAATTCAGTACAAGGGCATTTTATGCAACAAAGCAGGCATGGAAAATATGTTGGGAGTGTTATCTGGAGCTTCCTGGCAGGGCAAGTCCCATGGAGGAAGCAGAGGGACCCTCCAAGAGACCGGTCTGCCAAGGACCTGGAAACAATTTGTGGAGGAAGAGCCAAGGAAAAAGATGATTCACATTGAAGACATGGGCTCACCCGTGGATCTGAACTGGGAGGCTGTAAAGCAAGAAAAATAACCAGCTCCTGAACCAGCTGCACAAATTCACAAAGATTTGGATACTTCTGCTGAACTTCTTCATGCCAGGGGAGAAAAGGAGATGATGGATGGCACTGAAGGAAGAAGCTAGTGCAAAGCCTGAGGGTTTAGAAGGGAATTTCAGGAAGAAAATGAGGAGGACCCAGACTGCTGGGCTGCACATGGTTCCCTGGCAAGTCACTGCATCACAAGTGGGGGGCACGAAGAGGCCCAGCAGTCACATTGCATCAGCTGGAAGAGTCTCACATTTCAGAAGCGGAAGAGTCACCGTAGCTCTGAGTACGAACCGTGCTCAGAGACCTCACAGAACCTCAAGGCTTCATCACATGGTTTATAGAGATGAGACGAGAAAGATTTATTACCTTCTCCCTGCAGTTTATTATGTATTGACATGATTCTTTCCAAATTTCAGTTTCCAATGACTTACTAATTTTGGTACTGAAAATAGGAAGTGCAGAATGATGCCAGTTTTTTAATTTATTCTCAACTTTGCTTTTCAGACACTGCTGAGTTGTTCTGTATAGAGTAATAAAATGTGATCTTTTGTCCAGAACTGGAATTCTGATCATTTTCAAGAAACTGCATAGAAATTATATAAAAATAACCCAAGTAGGATGACAAAGACCTGCACGTTTCCTTCGGAACAGAAACAGATTGGGAAAGTACCTCTAAAACTACTGACTGTGGTTGTGACATATAATCCCTCATATAAATTCATCAAGTTCAGTCTTAAAGGAAATCCAGTTTCTTTCCCACACTCCTTAAAGAAATTCTCTCTTCTGATGACTAGGAGCCTTCTTCCCAACCTCATCCCAAGTATATTTACAGCCAGCTTGCACTCATTTGTTCTCGTGCCAACATTGTCCAGTTTAAATAGTTCTTTTTCCTCCTTGGTGCTTACTCCTCTGATGTATTTATTATCCTCATGATATAGTTAAATGAGGATGGTTTATATTCAGAAATCAATGGGAAAAATCTAGACATATTCTTTGTTAGTGACAGAAACTGCTTGTACCAAGCCACTGAAATGAAAAATCAGGGATGAACTCAACGCTTGCTGCACCTGATGGCCATCTCCAAGTGGGTAGGTTGGTAAAAACTGTCTGTTCAGGATAAACTCAGCTTACAAACAAAATATGAGTTGCTCAGACACTATTAGCTTCTCTAAAAACGGACACAATAAGAAGAGTCTGAATTGTAATCAAGTTACCACCAATAAAAACGATGAAAACCCAATGGCTATCGCAGTATCTGCTCAACAAAGCACCAGCATTGCTTTAGCAGTTGTACTGCCCTGGGAAGCGGCCCGTAGAAATGTAGGCTACAAGCGTGCCTTGACCCAAACACCACTCAAGAACATCAATTTCATATCTGGAAATCAGCCACTGCTGCTGAAGATGAGACAGGGGCTTGGCAGATTGACTTGTAACATAAACTATAACTGGTGGCACTCAGTGTTCAAACAACATTCAGTCTCCAAAACTCAATTTCATTAATGTAATGGCATGTCAGTTGGGTAGAAAAGGGCATGTCATCCTTGCAAATATTAGGATACGAGTATAATGAAAGGTGAATAAAATATATTGCACAGGTCTGAATATTGACCCTGACCACCTCAAGATTTGAGGATGCTCCTTCACGAGCATTTTTGCTCAAGCTGCAATTGGAGAGGAATCAGCTTGGCACGGCCCTGCTTGGTGGCTTTCTTCTGCAGTGCTCCTATTGTTCTGCAGCATAATGGGGAAGAGCTTTCTATAGTCCCAGTGGGACTGTATCAAAATTGACCTCCGTAATGAAAAGCGTGCTGTGTAATGCTGCTGCCTGCTCTTCACACCGATTCCAGCCAAGAAACAGTAAGTTATTCACATTTACTCCCAGTGAACTGGAAAGCCTTTCTATTCAGGCACCACATAAAGTTTCAGCTGCCCAGAACGGCCTCGTTCTTATTCAGGTCAGCACATTTGACTTCTCATGCCTGTGTAGTTCCCAGGATAGTTCAGGCCTGTAGCAGCTCCAAGGAGTCATTTTCCATAATGTTTTTACCTGGTAAGATGCTGATTTTAGGCAGTATTTTTCTTTAGACATTCAATCACTGTCTGACAGGGCAGTCTGGAAAGCAAGCTGGGCAAAGACACGGTGTTCTTTAAGTCCTGAGTTCTTATCTATGCCCTTCCTCCCCTTTAGCATCTTCTAAAATCCATACAGCAAGCTAGAGTTAAGAAGTTCATATCTCTGGCTTTTTGTTGCTAATATTTACTTACAATCAAAGCAAATATTACAGGAAGTCAAAAATATGAGCAGAGACCAATAAATAAATATACTTCAAAGCTGCACACTATCAAGTATAAACCTTCTAATTATATCTTGGATAAGTCATTCTGCAGACTACATTTCTCCAGAACAGGCACTGAGGAACTTGTTCCTAATGTTTACACTGCTAATAGTCACTGTGTTAAACTTTGGGACCAAATTCATGGTAAGTGCTGGGAGACTTGAGTAACATCAGGAGCTTCAGGAGGACATAGACTCCCATGGGAAAGAGTATTCAGGGCTGGTATGAGAAAGGCCCTGCTGAGCTTACAGAGTTGCAGGAGTTGTGGTTCTACCTAGATATAGAAATAAGGATCTAGGACAATTGTGTTCAGAGCTAAAAAACTTGAGAGGTGACCAACTTGGTGATGGGCAGCAAGAACTGGATGGGGCTGTTGGGGTTAGCACAGAAGCTGTTTGGTTTTCCTTTTCCATAGAAACTCTGCCACTAAAAAGCTGGGAAAACAGGGTAATCTCTTTGGAAATGCCTCAGATAAACATGCTGTTTCTAGAAATGACTGTAGATAAGACATCTTCCACGAGCATCTCAAAGGCTGCCCGAGATGCCTGTGCAAAGGGCTGGGTGTCTTGCAGCTGGCCACGCTGGCCTCAGCACAGCTGAGCCAAGCTGAAGGTTAAGCACTGCCCAACAGAAAGACACACTTACAGACTAGCTCCATCTCCTGTTGCTTCATACTACAGGATCAGCCAAGCATTGGACGACCAGCCCCATGCCAAGGACATGTCCCCATCCAGTACAAAGGGCAAGTCACCAAGAGCATGCCCGTGCTCAGCACGCCTGGTTCCGCTCAGCTTCGCAGGTTGGACTGTCACAAACCTTGGAGGGAGGAGCAATGTGGAGCCTGGGGACACATCCGCACCTGTTTGTGAATGCAGCTAATCCAAAATTAGCAGGGAGAGGTGCAAGAGTCATTTGTCAGCTCCTGGTCTCCTCAACCATCTTTGAAAAAAAAGTGTCACAGATCCATTGACACTTCTGCTGTCGATTTAAATAGCAGCCGCTGTCCAGAATCAACTGCTGGGTGAGGGGGCAATAAGTAATTTTGGTCTCAGGCTCCTTCTATATCAAATGACTCACCGACATGCCTGAGAAACTCCCCTGCACCACGGCCTCCAGTAGCAACCCCACAACAAACACTCGCCCGGGCGCCCAGCCCTCCTCAGGGGGTTATAGGACCTGATCCTGCCAGGGCTCAGGGAATCAGCGACATGGCAGCTCTTCCCAGCTCCCTTCTCCTGCTCGCTCAGGGCCACCTTGGTGGCTTGGGAGGCAGAGGACATAGAAACACCAGCTTTGCCCACAGCTTTACCATGATGTCACCTGCCCTCTAGTAAAGTTACTTGGTCTTTTGGTCAGAAAGTGAAATAGGGAGAGAAGAACTTGCTCCCTGGCTTCACTGGTTGAAACCTTAATTTCTTGAACAGAATATCAGGCACAGCCCACATATTGCACGCTACATGGCCTGGACCGCCACACACTGCCCCATCTCTGTAAAATAAGCCCTTTTGTGGAGCCCCGCTGCAGCGCCAAGTCCTCCTCTCCCATGAATGCATCCTCAAAACACTCCATATCTGTGAAGCAAAGAGGTTTACTCCCAGGAAGCTCCCACAGCCATCCAGTACCTCCGGTCAGCAAAATAAGCTCCCTAGGCATTGCTCTTCAGTCAATAATTTGGGAGCGGCACCCGCCCAGCCAGCCTTTTTAGCAAGAAAACGCAGAGTTCCTGGGAGTGACTTGGAAAGTCATTTCCCCTCCACCTCTCCTATCAAGCGGAGGGCAGGAGCCCCCCGCCCCGAGCCCAGGGGATTGCGGCGCTACCTCCACAACGCAGGCGAACACACTCCGGCCCCGCGTTCCCAGCCCCGGGGAGGCCACTCCTACACAAACACATCTCATCTGGAAGGGGAGAAGCCGCAGAGCTTCCCGTGAGCTCATTGCGGCCGCTGCAGGGACCCGCGCGGCTGCAGCAGATCCACCTTGAGCCGCGCGCCCGGGCCACGGAGCTGCTTCGCTCTCAGGAGCCGAGCTCGGCCCGCCTCATCCCCACGTTGCTGCAACCGCGCCGTCACTTAGGGGCAGTTCTTCCCTCCAGGTGTGCAGGAACAAGCCCCTAATTAAGCAACCTAAGATTTTAGAGCATCAAATATTTTTCTGCTCGTCTGTATCTAGGAATTTCTCAGCAACAGCAGGAGGCACAAATGAGATATAATATAATGTGAAAAATATCACATAAATAACTTCAGGATCAATATGAATCGACATCCTATGATATTTGCATAAAAGTTTCAAAACAGCTTTTGCTCTGACTGGATGACTATTTTACATCATAGTGACTGCAAAGCATCACCTATGCTTTAACAAGTTATTTTGATAGAAACCCAATTGCTGGCACAAACATGTGTGCAGTCTCTAGAATACAATCACTAGGCTAAGGGCTATGATCCTCCTTAATGTTCGAAAAAGTAATCTTTTGTAGGTAAAACACATTTTATACTTCATTACTGAACATTTAGCTTTTCAGCTCCAGCTTCATGTGTAGAAGTAGTCTAGAAAGTCAATAACACGCACGCAAGCTTTATCGCTCACCTGCTTTCTGGGACCTCTTTTCACCAACTTCTTGCTACCTCCAGGCCCTCCAAGAATGGACCATTCACACAGGTCAATATCATCACTTGGGTGTATTTGGAGTGATTGCTTTAAGTCACCAGTTCGCTTTATTCATTGCTCCTTCACACATGAGCAAAGATTGTTACTTGTGGATCAGGCACTCAGACCAGCACTAGGACACAGCAGGCCCCACCAATCCGCATCATTAGGATACCACCTAATAAATATATGGATGTGACAACCAGGACAGCCCCTCCTCAGCGCCCCGGCTCTGACGAGCGCTGGCACCGGAGGCTTCGGGAAGAGCAGGCGGGAGCCACGGCGGGCGCTGCGGTCCGGGACACCCAGCTCCTTGTCCTCCGTGCCACGCATCCCAGCGGAGCCACAGCCCTGCCGGATCGGCCGCGCAGCGTTTATCAGGGCGCACAGGCCGCTTCCTTTCCAAAACCCTCATTGAAATTTGTACAATAAACAATTTACCCAATCGGTTTTAGGAAGACCTCAGCCCTTTTCCTTCCAAAGGGAAACAAAACAGACTTATTTATCACAGAGGAGCAGGTTGGGCTCTGGGAGACAAGCGAGAGGGTCCCGCACTCCGGATGTGCGCGTGGCCTCGGAGCTGGCAGAGCCACCCTATGGGGCTGCCAGCCTGCCAGGGCTTAGAGCACCCACCCACCAGCACCAAGACTCACCAGGCAGGGCCAGACACTCCCAGCTAGAAGCTCCATCCACCCAAGCTAATGCCCTGCGGGGACAAGCACCATCTCTGTCCAAGAGCCACCCCACCAGCTGCGGGTCCTCATGCCCTCTGTCCTGGGCCCCCAGTGCTGCCACAAAGCTAAAGCCTCCATGCCAAGTCAGCCTCCTTGTCCCCAGACTGCAGAGAGGCCACTTGACATCCACCTACAAACCTCATGAGCTCTCAGGCCCCAGTGCAGGAGCAATTTGCTGAACACGAAGCAACCAGAAGCTTCCTGCAGCAGAAGCTGCACTGATGATATCAAGCACAGACAGAGGAACTCCCATTAAAGAGACTTCTGCTATTTTATGAGCTAGATATATGAGTCTAGTGCATGCTGGGACTGAAGGAGTTAATCAGGCAGCACCAGACACATTGCAGAGAGAGGAGAAGTCAGGGAGGGTTGCATTGGCAACAGGCATCTATCAAGCATGAGACTGTTAGTACTCAAAACGCACCCAGGAACCGAGGGTAGAACACAGGGGGTTTTGCTGGAGCGTTTGGGCTGGGAAGCGTCACAGCTGGAGCCGGGACAGCTCAGCCTTGCAAAACTGTTTGTGCTCTTAAGGCAATGAATACTAGCTGGGCAAGCCAAATACAATTAATTCATGGTAGAAGCTGGCAAGAACACTTCCAGCCCCAGTTTTCCACCCTTCCCTTCCATCCTGACACACACTCAGCCTCCAGAAAACACATGCTCATCAGGGAAGCAAGCGGAGGAGCGCTGCGTCCCGGGCGCCGGCGCTTCCCAGGGCCAGCCAAGCTTCCCAGGGCCGGGCGCCTGTTCTCCACATCAGCCGCCGTCAGCTGCTCCCACGGAGGGGGAGGCAGTTCAGTTCACAACCACATTTCTAAAGCACTTTGCCCCTGTTGCAGACCGGAGACATTACAGACATGCAAGGGTCAAGCGTGTGCAGTTAGATGCTGTGATTAAGCACCTGAAGGTCATGGATGTCCCCAACATGGAAGGAGAACTTCCTTTTTTCTCCCCCTCCATCCCTTCTTGATAGCACAAATTAAAAACAAAGCCAGCTGTTCATTCTGGAGGGACTCGAGTTCAAGCCTCTGTTCCTTGCTCAATAACCCCTTCATTCTAAGATTCCTGCCGGGAGAGCTTGGAGCCAAGGCATGCTACCAAACACGCAGCACATCCACATCCCTGCCCAGTCCCTACAACTGCCACCTCCAACCAGGCACACCAGAGGGTGGGTTTGTTTCTTTTCTCTCTCCCCTTTTTTTTTTGAGGAAGAAACAGGCCATTCTCCATGGGAAACTAAGCACACGCTGCAAAGTCCTCCAGCAGCTTGCCGAGCTCAAGGGCTGTCATTGACCTGCTCCTTGCAGAGCTAAAGGGAGCAATTTGCTCACCTGTGAGCTAGCTCCAAGATCTGCAACAGCCTGCAAGAAACTCCCAAGATCTGCAGTTTACGTGAAGGGGAAACTTCGAATATAGGCATAAGCCCAGCAGCGAACTCAGGATGTCAACAAGCGCTTGACTTTCTGAAGGGAAGGGAGAGAACTCAGATTGGATCAGGGAGGAAAAGGGAAAGAGGAGAAATGAAAAACATCTTCCCCATAGAGTGAAACTGAAGGTTTCAAAAGATAGAAAAAAAACCATGATCATCATGGAATTGTAAGCAGCTGCAAGCAGGGGGACACAGCACTGCACCAGAGCCACAGGCACACGCTGGGGACAGGATGCTCAGGCACCAGCTTCCAGTGCCTGCCAGGAACACAAGGGCTCTTGAAGAGCAGAAGGGTCTGCTTAATCCCCTGCCTTTGGGGCAGAAGTGTCATTAAACAAGCTGGTAACCCGCTAATGCCTTTTTTCCAGCGGGCCTGAGCTCCGGAGGAGCATTGCTGAGCACGACCAGGAAAACAAGCCAGTGGTGCAGAGGTCCAGCACGCTCGTGACGACATTCCTGTCCCGGGGCTGCCACCGCGCTGCTCTCGGACAACCAGGCATATGGAAATCATAGCGCTCGCTCAGCAGCTGTATTTTTTGGAAGTGACTTCATATTTTTGGATGTTGCCTACCCCGTGGAATCTAACATCTTCAACAGCAAATAAAGCTCTTCCTTTCATCCCATGCCACATTTCCTCCATGCAATAAAGGTGGTAGAGGATTTTTAACTCTCCAGTGACTCCTTGACACTGCTTTACCTCAAAACGCAGCGGCTGCAAATGCCTCTGCAAACTTCTGGCATTCCCAGCACGGTTTGGACAGGGATTTGGACAGGCCTGGAAGGACTTGCCCTCCCGCTCGCACTCAATCTGCTCTGATGGGGATCCGTGGACTCACACCAATATCCACTCCTAAGCAAGTCCCTTCCCAGGGCTACGTGTTTCACAGTGACACTCCCACCACTGCCCTTCTGATCAGCGATGAGGATCTTTGCTGCCATTGTGGGTTGGGGTTGCCCCGGACAAGCCAGCACACAGGCCTGCCCCAGGGTCCGCATTGCTCAGCTCGCAGCCACCCAGCATCAACAGAGCAGGCAGCACAAAATACCCCAAAATAACCACGGGTGAGGAGGGAATGAGCAAGGACAGCACCAGGCGGGATGCAGGAGCAGGCGGATCTGCTCGCAGGAGGCAGCATCACCCAGAGCAGAGCCTGGCCCAGCACCAGCCCCTGCCCCTCGGGTGGCCACGAGCTCAACCATGGCCATGGAGCTCCCACCACCCTGCACCACGTGGGCAGGACACGCTTCCACAGCTCCCACCGCGCTTCACGTGCCCCTTGAGCCATTCCTCAGTCCCCTTGTCTTCATTAAAGGCCACTCGAGCCTCCCCAGCAAACAGATCCAGGCCGAGATGGCCTTTTATGTGCTAGGAAACATACTCGGCAAATAAAAAGCAAATGTTTTGTTGGAAACAGCAGCCATGTGCACACATGGCTGCGGTGTCTCTGCCGGCCCGTCTCCCTGGCCAGCTGCTCTCCCCTGCAAAACAGCTGGGTCTTTACAAACACTAAGTGGATTTTCACCAAACATCGCTAATGAAGTGCAGGGCGGCTGCTCCAAGGCCTCACGCTCAGCACTGGCCCCAGCATCTCTTCTCTTTTCCTTTTTTTTATTTTTTACTGTATCATGCAAGCAAGACTTAGGGGTCTCCGGCACTTTCCCAGCTCAGATACAGCAGGTCCAGGGACTATATTTGCCAAGAACCAATACAGGAGTAGTTGATTTTGTTATTTTGGAGTAACATTCAGACACATGTCAGGGCATCCAGCTTGTTTCCATCCTTGCCTGGAAGGGAGACTAAGAGCAGAGCTCACAGAAGTGCTTGGGGGTCCGGACACTCAAAGCAGTGCCAGCTTCCTGAGGGGCTTTACCTGCTTTTTAAGGTCCCCAGACACTTTATACATATCTTAATACATCTGTGAAAGTGGGAGATGTCCAGGTGTTAGTGATTAACACCCTCAACACCTTCAGATGAGATGGATACACCTGAAATAGCAGCATTTTCCCCTCAAGACCCACAGTACTGTCAGAGCACACAGGCAGCCTTGCCCTGGTTTAAGGCAATGCAGTGAAATAAAGGTCAGGATGGGATCGAGGCACTGCTGCTTCCCACAGGCAGGTGCATGGCTGGGGACAGCAGCAGCCCAGGGTGCTGCAGTGACCAGAGTCCCTGGGCGAGCTGGGAGAGTTGGGACATTCTGGATATGCAGCAGGAAAGCCGGACCCTGCTGCACGACCCAGGCAGCCCCTGGGATAACCCACTCGACCTTGAAGTTGGGCTTACCAGCTACTCTGTGCATCCACTGTGATAACAGGAAATCTCCAATCGGAGGAAAAACAAATTTACTGATTAGCTCCATCCCAAAGCATAACAACAGGCTCAAAGATCACCAAAATGGACCATAGTTTGAGCTGAGTGAGAAGAGACCCAAGCTCTCTCCGGATCTGCCTACATGCAAACTCAATACAGACATGCACACCTTGACTCTATCAGTCAAATGAAAATCAAAACCAAATTACTCAGACACAGCAAAAACTTCATAGGAAGCAGCTTCTTTCAGAGAGAAAAAGAAAATCAGAAACTCTGTCTCACCAACCTGTGTATTCTGCTGGGGGCAGGAGGAGCCTTGAGGCCATCAGGAGTCTGGGCTGACTTGCAAATGGTCCCCCCAAGCCCTTGAGCTCCCTATAAAGCCCCTGAGGTGGCCAGCAGCTGCACACAATTGAGTTAATCAACTGACAGTTTAATCACTTTCATTCAAAGGAGAACAAAGAAAGTGGTGCTTGTGATTGTAAAAGTGCATTTAAAAATAGCATCATTTCTTGAAGGGGGAATATGAAGGATTGCTTTTTGCTGTTGTTGTTTTTCCTACATAAAACTCAGAGATTTTTCTCTGGGTCAGAGAGGCACAAGCAGCTTTACACTGATTTGTGTTCTGCCTGTTGCTTTCTTTGTCTTCCACGTGAAGTCTGCAAAATGCCTATGGAATATCCAGCAGGATGTCCCAGGTCTCGAGCATGGTATAACTTGCAGCAGGGCTCTCAGCTCCACAGTGTCCTCGTTGCCTCCTGCACTGTCACGCAGGAGAACGTGTTGACTGCTTGCTCAGCTGGACTCAGAGCCCCTCTCTCCATATCTCGGGAAAAGCAGTCGCAAAAGCCTGATCAGAAGGTTTGGTGTTATTGGGATAGTCTTGGGAAAGGCACTTGCAACACTCAGTTTGTTCTGCTGTTGTTTGGGAATAGGAGTCAAAAATATTATGCTAAGGTCCAAAACGAATGAGTGATACAATCCCTCCCTCTATTGTAAAACCCCACATCTTGCAAAACCCGTTTTAATGGCTTATTTCTGGTCCAGGGATTTCAAAACATACATGGCTGCTCTCCAGCCCTTCCTTGAAAGACATGAACTAAGCCTGTGTTATGTTTAACTTAGAAACAATATCCTCATTCTATACAAATCCCTTCCCCAACCTATGGGAAAAACTCATCAGAGCAATGGGGAATTGGGGAGCCTTCCCCATAAAAGGCTGTAGATGTGTTTGAGACAGGACGTTTCATGGGACAGAGGTGTAGGAGGTGGGACAGACTTCGGCTCAGGGCTGCAAGCCTGGTTTGGGGCTTGTTGGGACAGAGCGTTATCACCCTGGCTCAACCCTGAGCATCCCCGCGCTCTGTTTGCAGCACCCTGCAAGACGGATTCCTGGCCTGCAGGTTGGCTCAGTGTGTTACGGTGCTGCCTCTTGCTTGCAGCAAATGCAGCTTGGGGGAAAACCTTGCTTTATATGGAAAAGAGTGAAAAATGTGGAAGTTTTGTGGTAGTTGCCAGTGAGATGAAGGAGGCGCGCAGGAAACACTCTAGCTCCTTCATATCCGCGTGTGCTACTCAGGATGGGCTCCTAAATTTGTGAATTGAGTTTGTCAGATGCTCTGCTTCAGCAGAGAAGGATGAGGGCAAAGCCTGGTGACTGTCCATAGGGAAATGCTGATCAAGCCTTTGAAAACAAATAAAGTCTGAAAAAATAAGCATGAGAAAATCAAACAGGAATTAATGCAGTTGATCAGGAGTAAATGGCTGGTGAGAAGCGTAGCTAACGAGCACACAAGGGAAAAATTATAAATATATCCAGAACCTTGAGCTGGAAGCTTATACTCGGACATACACTATAAAAAACCTCTAAAATATGATAAATGTGATGAAGACGAGGTACATCAGCACAGCTCCTGCACAGCAAAGCTGCCCCCAAGCACTCACTCACCAGCAGCCTTTGAAACCCTTTTGCACGACCCAGTGCTGGGAAACCATCGTCCTCTGCCACAGCCCTGGCTTGAGGCCACCTGGAAACAGCTACGGATCCCACATCCCATCCTCACACTCAGACACTCATAATGCCCAGGGCGGTTGCAGACCCGATGTCGGGAGCGTCCGCAGAGCTCCAGCATCTCGCAGTGGCAGAAGTGTCACGTTGGGGATGCGAGCTGCACCCGCAGGGGGGATAAGGCAAAAAAGGAACGGGCGAGAGGAAGGTATTTCCTGTCTGTTTCTCATTCTACCTTTTCTAAAAATGCTGCTGAAAATTAAACCCCTCGACCCAAGGACCGTTGTTTCCTTCAGAAATGAACGAAGAGCAAAATTGTTGCATTGCTGCAAAATGTGTTAATTAGATCCCCATTTTCCAGGAGAAAACTCCTCCCTTGGGGATTTGGGAGCAGCTGGAGCTCTGGCAGTGGGAAATCTCCTTCCATTGCAGAAAGCTGAAGAGCTGAAGCTGCAGAACGCGCTCACCACGGCGCTGTACGTGCACAGGGATGTATCAGCGATGCTCCTGTGGATGCAAATAAATAGGAAACAGATGAAACTCCAGTAGATGGCGCTCAAAAATATCCCAAATTTGCCTCCGGCAGCGCCTCAGACCGGAGCGAAAGCTGCTGCCCTGCGATGGAGCCCGGCCTCGTGGGGACAGATCCAGCCCCCTGCTCCCCGAGGTGCCAGCAGCACTGTAGCTGGCCCGGGTGCCCCTGGGTGCCGTGGCTGTGTTTGCCCCTCCAGCGCCCGTCACAGCACAGCGGGGGTGGCCTGGGACCGCGATGCTCTGCCAGGGGCAGGGAAGTGAGGTTCCACTTTCCCGGCCTTTTCCCTTTTACAGAAGCAAACGCAGATGCTGGTTTTATTGCAGTGAACCTCTCATCTTGCAAACGCTGACATGGAGCAGTAAGTCGGGGTGCTCTGCGCCGCGCCTGGGCTTTGCTCAACGTTAGCTGTGCTGGTTCTGTTTCCAGATTAGGAAGCAGCTGATCCCGCCATTGGACTTTCTTCTGAAGTGCCTTGATTTCTAGGGAGGCGGCTGGGGGAGCAGGATGCCTCCTTGCAGCCTCAGCTCACCAAGGAAGTTAATGCTCTGGGTGCCCCGGGGAGGAGCCGCCACGCGCGGATTCGATCCGGACCGGCCGCGCATCCCGGCCCGGCGCAGCGGAGACGCCGCGCGAGCCCGCAGCTTATTCACGCGCAGGAACGGGAGGGTCAGGGCCGTCGACACACACCGGCATCCTGCTGCCTATTATTTCCTGCCAGCGCTGGCGCGGCCCCAAGCCCTAACATGACAGGTGGATGGAGTTCACAAGGAAATAATGTCATGGGCCAGTTTTCCAGGAAAGCCGTTAACTCTATTCACAAGCTCGCGGACTCGAGGGGAAGGCGGCTGAGCTGGGAAGGGGGCTGCGCTGCTCGTATTCCCCTTTTTGTTAACAGCTTCTTCATGCTCCCTCTGTGCAGGGTCTGCGTCTTCCACGCTCAGTGCTGCACGACTTGCAAAAACACCCGGGCACGGTCCCTGAGAGCCCCAAACGGCTCTAGGGTTTCAGATGGCAGCAAATTAAACACCCCCTTGTCGCTGGGTTGGCAGAGAGGGGAAGAAATAGGAGGTGAGATTCAAGACTGATGCTAGCGGGGACCTTCAGGCAGTTTATAAAAATGAATAAGGAGGATACAGTCAAAGTTGTATCCAAAACAAGTCTGATATGATATGTAAAAGTTTCTGTTGTTCAATCAGGCAATGTACAAATTAGTGCAAAGTCCTATGGTGAATTTAGGCATCATGCCCAGCGTGCACACTGATGTGTCCTTCTTCTGCCTTTTCTTTTTCTGCTCATTTTTTTAAATGTAAGACTTTTTGTCTCTTAGTCCAGAAGGAATAGCAGAATTAGAGGTGCTAGTAAATCCAAGGAAAGTGTTTCAAAAATGACACACTTGCCACAAATGCAAAGCTCTGAATGCCTCGGTAGGACAATAGGCTCCAGCCGGCTGCACACAAGAGGAAGGATTAGGTCCTCGCTCATGTTAATAGTGACATCAACAACCTGACTAAAAGCCAAAAATTTGAGTTGATTCTGCAGTTTAAGATCCTTGCTCTCTCATACATTTTAGCCTGTAAGATTTAGTCCATGCAGAAAGTTTTATCAGGATTTGCCCTGGTTTTCACATCATGCAGAGCAATCCTTTATTTGCTACTGTACCGTTAGCTACAAAAGCACTTTAGTGGCAAGGATTTATACTGATGTAGCTTAAAAGTCACACAAGCTGGAGGTGTCAGAGGTATCAGAAAAACATCAGCAAAATGGTTCTGCTCCTCTTCCTTGGAGCTCATTGTAAAAATAAATCAGATGGGAGCTGCCAGCACGCAGGTGGCAGGCTCCATTTCCAATATTCCCAAGGGTTGCAGCCCTGGGCTTTGACTCTGGACAAGCAAAGCTCAAGCAAGAACACGGGATATTCCAGGGGGTTTCTTTCCAGCCTCCTTGGGACCTTGATGAGACTTTCAGGGCTTTCTGAACGTTTAGACTTCTGCCTTGTGGCCTGGTTCCTATCCCATAGCGACACAGCAACATTGCATATTCAGAGCTCTTTGGTAAGAGGAGCTCTCCCACGGGTCCAAGGCAGAGACAGAGCTCTTTTGACACAAGTCCATAAAACCAACCTTTTTCTCTTTTTTTTTTAAAAAAAAAAGCGTGGAAAAATGTGGTATTAGAACCACAGTCACGTACAACACGTGACAAATTATGTGACTTGGGAATCGTAAATTGGGCGTTTTGACTTGAACAAATATTGAGCATTGTCATACCAAACTGATTATTATTTTAAAATACTGTCCCAAGCCATAACCGGCTTTGTGTACAATAGCAATACAGGGTGTAGTTACAGACATAATTTCCTGTGCTTAGGTTTTGAAATTATTATTTAAGATCCCCGTAACATTTGCCCAGTGCCCCAGCGCAATTCCCCTATTAGATAATTTTCTATCCTTGTGAGGGCAATTCTTTGTGCGCAACTACCAGGGCTTTCAGGAAGGGAGAGACAAGCAATTGCGACAATAAAATTTGCATCAGCTCCCACCCAGCCTCACCCAGAACCAAAATACCATTTGTCGCATTCAAAGCCCTTTCACACCAGAAGGGAAGGTGTTTCTGAACGGGAAAGTCATTCTGGTCTCCGCAGGGTTGCATCCTCCAGGCCAACTTCTGCCTTTCAGCTTCCCACAAAAAACATCAAGCAGCAATTGCCGAATCCCAAATGGCTTCACGTCAAAAACTTAAGGGATTGCGTGAAATCCCAAATCCAACCTGGGAGCCACAACCAGAGGCTGGGATTCCTCACCGTAAATTCTCATTTTGCTTCTTTGAATGAAGGGCAAGTAAGGGCAAATTCTCTCGCTCATTGCTTGGTATGAAGGTGCCTGTGCACGGACCTTGTCTCACAGCGATGCAGCCCGTGCTCCAGCTTGGTGGTTTGGGCTGGAACAGTCCTGTATCACCTGGTGGCCCCTCAGCCGGTCACTTAGCAGTAGGGCTGGTCACCACAGTGGCATCCGAAGCTTTGCTATGCAGAAGAGTCAGTCTTAATACATCTGTAATGCAGCGGGGCACCGTTTACCTGTTCTTTAAGGTCTAAATGCCCCACAGTAAGCAGAGGCTGGTGTAAGCACTCTGCTCTTCCCTCACATGGACTGAACATAGAGGAGAGATGAGGGAAATTTCTAGTAGTTGAGAGAAATCTCCAGCCAATAGCCCCCATTCACCCTTATTTGGCCCTCCTACAAGCCTGCTCTCCAAACCCATTGCCTGCATTCCTCCAAGCCTGCCTTTTCTCTTTAGGCTTGGGGCAGAGCCTGCCTCACACCTCTCCAGTGGCTGAGCATACGCAAGGTGCCCACGTTCCAGGATAAGGAATTCGCAGCGAGCGAGAGGCCCGTTCCCGTGATCCCGGCCGCGAGCGCGGGGGATCAGCACGTGGCTGTGGAGGCTCCAACGCTCCGCTCGGCCGTCCACAAAATGCCACCGGGGAGAACGGAGTAGGGAGGGGAGACGGAGTCAGAACTATTGTGTTCCCAGGGGAAAGAAAATAAACAGCCCTATTTAGCGTATCCACCTTTGCTAACGTCAATCACTTTTCTCATTTAAAACAGGAAAGACACCACTTTAGTCCACCTGTTGCATTATTTATCATGCTGTGCATTTCCCATGAATTGTCACTCATGCAAAACCTGTACCTCGTAAGGGGACACCCTAATATTTTTAATGACCTTAAGCAAAGTGATTGACACTAGACACCGGTGTCAGATGTTGTGGTGACGCAACATGTTCTCCTAGCAGCAGGAAAGCTTCCTGCCGTGATTAAGTGAGAGCTATGGAAGTGCTAAAATGTGTTGTCAGCTTTCCTCTGATGCAAGTGATTTTATTATAGCGTCTGGTAACCATGGAGTGTGGCAACGCAAATAGTGACTCCAAACATCCCCTCCCATACATATAGCCAGCTCTATTTAAAACATGCCACGCACTTTGCAAATCCAGGGATAAGTTATGGATGTAACAAGCTTAAACCACACGGGGCAGAGGAAGAGGCGGCACCTGAGCCGGGATGCCTGGGTGATTTTGGCAGGAGATGGACACGGCGTGGGGATGACCGGCTGAAGGCAAGGCCCTGGTCAGCAGAAATGTCGTGCCACAACCAAGTGAGGGCAGAGAGGAGACTATAACAGCAGGAAGCAAAAAAAAGTAAAAAAAGTAATAAAAACGTATCGGCCCTTGCAAGTCTGGAGTGGGTAGAAGCAAGAAAGAGCAGACTCCAAGGGGCCCCTCTGCTTTTGGACCCCCTCAGAAACACTCACTGTGGCGGATGCCTGTGGCTTAGCTCAGCACCCCTTGTCCTTCATCTCGGAGATGATGAAACAGTTTGATTTTGCTCGTGCTTGGGGCCAGCCCCTCACTTATGCATTACCTGATAAAGACTGGGAGGCTTCTGGAACACAGGATTTACAGAATCAAAACATTGTGGGCTCATATGGTGCCAACTGAGACCTGCATTTTCACTCAGATTCATAATCCCAACACTCATCCAGCAAATCTTATCCATGAAAGACTTGGCTTCCACGAGTAACTATCAATAACTTGATAAAACTGACTATGTCAATTAGTGTCTTAAGTACTGACCCTATCATTTTTCAATAATTGTGTTGTTAATGAAGCTGCAAGAAGAATAGGCTGTCAAAATCAAAATCCATGGTCTAATGAGATTTGGGGAGCAGATCAGTGGCATGGATGTTCACAATTTCTATCACAGTTGGTGTTCCTCAAAAAAAAGAAAAATTATCACAAAGTAGTCAAAGTGGAAGGTACAAGTTATCCTCAGAGCAACTGAAAAAAAAGATTTCTATAGCTCTAGTGACATTATTATTTTAATGAAATTTACTTTTTCATTTTATAGCAAAATAATGAAAAGTGCTAAACCTGACCATTTTAATTTACAAAAAAAGTCTCGTGTATGAAGCTATACTCATACCTCGTTATTTAGGTTAGACAATATAATTACACATTTCTACCTATTCCTATTCAATAACAAAACTAAATTAATATTAGTCTGCTTTTAAAAAGGTGGGGAAGTACCACAGATGTCAGGGGGAGAAAAGGTTACCTAGAATCTAAGAATCAGCTTATTGAGCAATCTGCAGGTGGCCTGGGGGTTATTGCTATTTTTCTGAGCAATGATGTTCTATTGCTGCTGTCCTATTCTCATGGGCAACCTGACCAAAACCTTGCGGTCACTTCAAACACTGACTTCTCCCTTCATCAAATATCACAGTATTTAAGGAGATCTCTGGCATTTTAAGTCAGTTAAAATTATTTTCTTAGTTTTCACAGACTCCCTTTCCAACATGATCAGCATGTTGCAGAATGCTCTGGAGTGAGTTACGACGACACAGTTTTCTATGAAGGAAATGATTTTTCCTCTGTCTTGGAAAGAATTACCGCTACGTGCGCAGTAAGAAAAATATTAAGAGCATTTAAGGAGGTTTTAGAGTCTTTCTTAATCCATTCAATTTTCACTCAGTTCATTTCCAACGTTAAATTAAATCCTGCAGTCTGACCTATTGATTTACAAGGGCTGTCTTCTGCTCAGCCTTGTCCTGGGCGTCTTTACCCAAACAAGGTTCGCTGATGTGCCACAAGTGCTGTCTGACTCTCCCTCCTCTTCGCTTTCTTATTTTGCTGCCTAATTTTCCAGCACACTGCGCTCAAAGCCAGCAAGAGGAGTCCCAAGGACAGGAGGACCAATCCGAACACGGAGATGATGGATCCGTGGGAGTTGAAGCTGTAGGCCACAGCAGTAACCACGATGCCGGCTATGAGGATGACCACGCCGAAGGGGATGGTGCAGCGGTAGCAGGAGAGCTCTGCTCCCCCCGTGGCTGCCGTCAGCTGGCACTCGCTGACCAGGGGGATGGTGGTTATCACACAGTCGTTGTTATTGCTCTTCTCAACAGTCACAGGATCAGGATGCTTTGGCGCTCCCAGGATCTCTTTTATAGGTTCGTTTGTCATCTTGATTTTCTTGGGTTAGTCAATTCTGAAGCTAGAGCAGGCTCTGCTGACCATGCGTCGTGCTGTGGAAAGAAGAGCACGTCTTCAATTAAGAAGCATTTACTGCTACTTGAAAAACTGGGATGCACAAGAATCCCCCGGGGATGACCCCACAACAGTTTATGTGTGAGCTTAATGCAGCAGATTTGAATCCATCTTATGGTAGTGCTATGGTAGTGCATGCGCACGAGTACAAGAACAGACTCACAGGCACCAAACTTAAGACACTGTGGACCAAACAGGGCTTAAGTTATATCCTAAAGTCAGCACTTCTGGATACAATTTAGATTTCAATAGAGTTGCATTTTCTTTTGAGGAGGCAAAATTCACAAGCTGCTTTGGTTGTAAATTCTACTCCTGCTCACACATAATTAATGAGTGAATGATTTATTTACAATAATAAATAAATGAGGAATCAGTTGCAAATCGTAGGACACTGAAAAATAAGCCTGGATATTACAGCTTGCCTAACAGTACACAGCATGCATACACATCAAGGATTGCATGTTTACTGGCTGCAGGAATTCTGATTATACAGCAGATCTACATAGGCACAAGTAGGTTTAACTGTGTTCCTGCACCCTGAAATGCGTTCACCAACCTCCATGTGTGCCGAACTGGGACTGAACTAACTGGAAATGTGAGTGGTATCGTATTTTGCAGTCAGTTGTTTCCCTCAGTATCAAACTATCTAAGAGTCCGCATCACAGAGTTTAAAGCTGTCCATGGAATAATAACAAACATTGTTTAAAATTACAGTAAAATTATATATACTTATTGACCTGCTTGTTACCAAAGATGCCTCAAAGTACTCCTGTGAGAGTGGATATTTATGCCTGTAAGCCTGTGTTTGGAGACCCCTAACTGTTGATGACATCTGGGTTCTCCAAAGAACTGAGGGAAATTACACCTTGGAGCGGAAAGTGCTACGGGATGGGAGGCTCCGGCAGCCGACGCAGACACGAGCAGAGCAGGCAGGAGCCGCTGCCCTCATTTCTCATGCAACATGGCACAGCTTAGACTCCTGGGCCAAGGACAAATTCCCAGCCACCTACTGCGGAACCATCATCCTGGAAAGGACAAAGTGTTGCTCTAAACCAGCCCAGTTCTCCTCCCTCATGACATGCTGGCTCCAGACTCTGCTGCTCATCCTTTATGTGAAATTTGTCGCCTGCAGGGGCGGCTGAGCTGTTTTGGTGTCACGAAACAACAAAGTTTCTCTCACAGCACGTGTTACTTAGCAAAAAATTCAGATGAGCCTGACTAAGTTGGGTTCCTTGCAAGCCCATGAAACCACATCCATGCTGCTTTCATGAGGGAGATTTACAGGAAGGGTCACCCATCCTTGTTACTCTTGTCTCCATACACACACTGTCACCCCGAAAGGCAGCACACATAGTCTGACTGCTTCTGTTTTATGGGGAGGAACAGCTTTTGCCTCCACCCGAGCCCCACGCAACCACCCCAACAGAGCTGGGGCTGCTCTGGCTGTGGGTCTCAGGCAGGACGACATGAGCAGGGCACCCAGGGTATTGCAGGGTCTCACATGGGGGGACACATGAGCAGGGCACCCCAGCGCGTGCAGAGGCTGGAACTCTGTGGCCCAGCAGCCCTTCCTGCCAGGGCAGCTCACGGGACATCCTCCATCCCTCCCCAGCAAGGGCTGTGCAGCTTTGGCTCTCATGCACTCTGTGCAGCCCAGAGAACAAGGAAGGCTGTTGGCAATGCAGTAGTGCTTTTATCACTTTTATCACCTTCACATCTGTGACTAGGAAGTTAATTGCCAGATACTTGTATTCTCCTTTTCCTTTCCCACCACTCCCACCCTTGTTGCTAAGATATATCCCTCCATTGTGGAGAGCCCTTGGGCTTGTGTCTCACTGCCTCCTATAACTGACTGCCTGGGCTCTGCAAGCAAAAGGATTGCACTGTTTTTAACACACACACAACCAGGCTGTGCCCTGCGCCTAGTCAAGAGTTTGTATCTGTATTCCTGAACCCTAATGCGAGCAGGAGGGCTGAGCTCTGGTTTGACAACACCTTTGTTCGACTATCCTAAGGACAAATGTTAAGCTCAGTGTTTTACAGAGACGCACAGAGTTATCTTGAGGCTCAGCGCTGCAGGGCGCTCCGCACCTCCTGGCAGGGGTAGCCTGTCCCCACCTAATGACAGCAGTTGACACAGAGGATACTTGGTACCTCTAAGGGCAGGCAGGGAACCCGGTCGCGCTCGTCAGACAAAGCCAGCGTATCTGTGCCAGCACCTTGGTACCTTGTCCCTAGCCGTGATTCAGCGCCCTTCGGATCAGCTGAGGGAAACCAGGAAAGCCTTGGGATTGCTCTGTAAGACTAGACACACTCTTTCCTGTATGAGAACCACACTAGGGTCGTTATGTTGCTGTGTAACTGATCTGAAAAACAACACAGAAGTTCTGCATGCGGGGAGAAGTTGGCCCCAAATGCCATCTTTTGGATTGTACCATTACTTGAATTCAGGCTGTTCAAAGTTTTACTACTAATTTGAAGAAAAAAGGCATATTTTGCCTATAAAATATCTCTTTCCTCTAAACTTTTGTAATATTGTAGTAACCATTCAAAGTTCTAAATATTTTCTTTATCAATGAAAGAAATAGGGAAACCTCCCACTAACTTTAGAAGTTTTTCAATTATACATGATCATTTTCAAAGATTTTAGCATTTAAGCAAGTATATTCACACCTGTCGCCAGGGCCCCTGTCCCTCTGCTTCAGATACATGCCCAATATGAATTATATCTCTCAGTTATCCCATGCAGAGATATATGAAGGTATTTACACAGCTAAAATTAACACGGATTTAAAAGCCTCCCCAGTCACCAAAATTTAGCCAAAATTAAGTACGAGTGCCTATAATAGGATGTAAGCAGACAGACACCATGAACAAACAAGTAACAAAGCTCTATTGAAACACTGCAAGTTAAACAAGCAACAGACCCTATTCAGAACATCAGTATTCACATTTTATATTTATATTTTGTATTCACCCCAGAAAAGAGGACACTAGATCCTCACTGCATGCAAAGACACTTCTGACTTATGCAAACAGGTGACTTGGTTCAGGTTTCAGGGTAAGAAATTGAGGCAAAGATACCAGCAAACACCAGCATCCTCTCACCGACTATATCAGAAATACTTGCTCAAGGAGCTCCTTCACCTCAGAGGAGAAATGTGTTTCTGTGGCAATCTGTGGCTAACACCAGATGAAGGTGAGAGGAAAGTTTTACCGTGGAGCATGCAATATTCACTAAGAAATGTAGGTTCAGATTCACAGAAAAGACCTCGCGCTCCCTCGCCAAAACAAAACAAACAGCCTCAGCACACACACCTACCAGGTTCAAGCAAAATCCATCGTAACAAATCACCCAGCTTAGGAAGCAGGGAAAATCTGTTCACGACGTGTTGTCTCTCAATTCCAGGCAGAGTCGGGCAGCGGAAAGAGACGTCCCAGGCTTTGAAGAGTCAGATGCTGCTGGGCGATGAAACAGAGGTGACAAACTTCTAGCATGGAGCTTTTCTAAAGAGGGAAATATTTGGGTATTAATGAGCCTCTAAGGAACAAAACTCCTTTTTGAAGAGTTTCTGCCGTACTCTGCTTCCCGCTCCCAATCTAACCAGGGCAGGGGATGTCCCACCTCCCGCTCTCCTGCTTGGCTTCTGCCTCTTTTCTTGGCAGCAGCTGCTGATTTCTGGCCTTATGTAAGTTTTTCCTTTGATGCTGTGACGTCTCGATGATGAGTGTCACGAGCCAGGCAAGCCCCCAGAAAGAGGTAGGCAGGATACGGGAGTTCACATGAATTTCTGCAGTTAAAAGTTCATTTAGCTCTGCTTCTGTTGCTCACTACATCTAGGGGAATCAAACAACTAAATTACAACTCAGAACACAGATTTTTTTTCTCCTTTGCCTCCATTTTCTTTAAGCAAATCACTTCATCACTGTGCACTTCACTTTGCCTGGTTGTAAGCTGGCAATGACAACATGCTTCCCATTATAAAAACCTTTTAAATCTTTTCTGATAGGTAATATAATCTCTAAAGAACTGTCTCTTAAAAACAAAATCAAATTAAAGGCCAACTAATTGAATCCAAGAGCTCAGAGTAATAAACATGACTCCATTATATTCAATATCCATCAGTCTTTTTGTTTCCTGACTTTTTTAAAGCAAGATTAGTAACTTGTGTAGGGACTGGGCAGAACCTGCAGCCATGCAGAATGACGACTCCACAGAGAGTCTAGTGATGGAAACTGTTATCAGCTGCAGAAACAGCTGTGAAGTCACCAAGCAGCTGGGTAAAACTTAGGAAGCAGCAGAGATTTATGTTGCTAAACTTATTCCACATTCCCTTTCTAGATATGCATGAGTATAAATTTATATAATAATAAACCTTTCCCTTGCCCATTTTAAAGTTATCTGCATTGTGCTAACATTTCATAGGCACAAACAGCTTCAGCTTCTGTTCTTCTCCAGACTCTGTTAGGAAGAAGCCTGTAGAATATCTAAAGTTTATTTAGCTGATCATTGAAGTTGCCTAATAATAAGGAAGTCTCCTTGCCCATCTCCTTGAATATGTCCCTGTGCACATAACTAGCCAACGTCTTGGCTTCGGGAAAAGTTTGGAGGAAAATGCAAAAAGAAGATCTTTCAATGAGTAATCTTTACTCCAGAGAAACCAAAGAAGACCTTGAAACTGTCCTGTAGCCCATACCCACTCCCCATACAAGGAGGGTTGCACTGGCAGGAAAGCCTCTCCCTGATGCCACTGTGCTCCTGAACCACTGACTGAGCATCACTCTTTGAAAACTATGAATTGTTTTGTCAGCATTTTATTTGTATTTGCCCTCCAGCACTCAGAGCTTAATTATATTAAGCAATGTCTTTATCAAATAAAAAAAGCAACTCCTTACAAATAGGATTTCTTCCCCCTGCTCCTTTTCCCCCTCTCTCCACAAAGCTCAAAAGCAGAAAACACATGAAATCTGTAAGTTAGGACACTAACCCTGCAGCAGCTCAGCGTAGCTCTCAGCAGCCTGCCCACATCCTACACAGCTCCATGCGGCTGTGGAGCGCTGGTATTTCCCAACTGCTACAATCCTAGCACCTTTTATACATTTTATTCAGAGCCAGTGGGATGCAATTATGTTTCTGCATCCACATCTTGTGCAACCCAGAAGAGCTAAGAAAAAGTTTCACTTTTTTTGCTAAGAAATGTTAAGAAATAACAATGTTTGTGTTTCTGGTTTTGCATTAAAGTTACCTTGGGAAAAAAAAAAAAAGAAAAAGGAGTCGTCCTGTACCGAGAGGAGGGTCAGAGTTTCCTCAGAGTTTAGCAGGCGAAAGCGCCCCTAGACTCGGTGCGCGGCTCCTCTCCCGGGACGCTCCCGGGAAGCGGAGCCCGCAGGACGCGGGATCGGCCCCTCACCCGGAGCGGCGGCGGCAGCAGCGCCCGTTCCCCGCGCTCATGCCCGCGCCGCAGGATGCGCCTCGAGTTTTAGGTACCGAGTTTTGAGTAAAAGAATCACGATTCAGGCTCACGCCTCTTGCGTTTCTCTGCCATGGAGGGGAGCGGGGGGAAGCACCCAGTCCCCCTCGCCCAAAGAGCCACCCCAGCTTGGCAAACTGCACAACTGCCAGAGGCGCCTGCAAAGCGCCGCGAGCCGCTCGCATCCATCCCCAGGGGCGCGTTCAGCGGAGCAGGGGGGCGCTCGGGGGAGCCCCAGGGACCCTCGGTGGCCGCCAGGGCAGACGCGGGGCGCTGCGGATGCCGCTGAGGGGGAGCTCCGGCCGGAGTCGGGGACACCTCTCCCGGGCTGCCCCGAGCCGCGAGTGGCCGCGAGGGAGCAGAGCCTTGCCTGCAGTGCCCATCGTGCCGTGCAGAGCCGGGCCGGGCCGTGCAATGCCTTACCTTACCTCCCCGCCGCCCGGGCCACCAGCCCGGCGCCAGTCCGAGCGCGGGATGCGGCGGCCGCAGCGGTGACTGGAGCCCTCGCCGAGAGCGGAACAACCCGGGGCCCGGGGCAGAGGCGGAGGGGGGGGCGGGCCGGCGGCGGCCCCGCCGGGGCTGGCCCGGCCCCGCTTTGTTCGCCGCAGCCTCCCGGGCCCCGCGGGCGCCGAGCGCGGGCCGCCCGCGGGGACCGCGGCGCGCGCAGAGCCCCGCGCGGCAGGCGCTGCCTCCGCCTTAATCCTGTTTAGCGGAACCTTCTGCGCTCCACTCACCCCTCCAGGTGGAACAGCAAACGCTCGCAGGAGGCTGCAGGGGCTGGCTGCCGCTCCGGGCTGCCTTTTTAGTTTTCTAAATGTGATTTCCTTTCCTCTTTTCAGACGAAAAGCAGAGGGGGGTTTGCCTTTCAGGCAGGGAACGGCCACGTTGGAATTGCGCGGTTAAGTTTACCCAGAGTTTATATTTAAAAAGATGCTGTTTTATCAGTGATTGATACAAGAGCAGTGCACCAGATGTGTTTCATCAGCCCCTGCATCTCTGAACGCACGCGCGGACTTTTGACTCCCTTTCGCAGGGTGCAATCCTGGCCCTGCAGAAATTAGCAGTGTGGCTGGGGCCAGGATCTCACTCGCTGGGTATTATTGAGACCTTCACTGTGCTGGAGATGCTGCCAAGGGTTCATCTCCAGCCAACCAGCTGGGGGCTTCTGGAAGAGCTCCATGGCTTTATCCAAGAAACTGGCATCCTTCCCCCTATTTGCTCATGTTCCCTCCAAATACGTAAGCACTTCAGTACAAGTGGCACAGGGGCCGGTGCTCAGGGGAAATGGCACTGGAGGGACCTCTTGGGCCAGAAAGTCTAGTCCTTCCTTATGGAGGCAGCTGTGCCACGTAGTATCTTTACATTTACCCAGTTCCAGCTCAAAACAATGGGGTTCCTTTTCCTCCCATTGGAAACTTGTGAGCCCCTCCCCATAGGATCTCTAGGAAGCTTCATCTTGCATCTAGCTAAATTTATTCAGAGACATTGATAAGAAAGTATTCGGCTTAAATAGATGGTTTTCTTGGGAATAAACCCTCTAAGGCCCTATGAAGAAGAAATCCAATCCACTCTGTTCTGACCCTCAGTTTTCCAGATGTGGCTTTAACAGTATCTGGCAGAGAAGTAAACGTATTTTCCTATTTCCACCAGAAATACTAACAATTCATTATTATTCTGTGATCGGTTAGTGTATCTTTGTCCTGTATCAACTCCATCTTATGGCCTGATGAGAAATTCTTGTTAGCTCTGACGTGTGTGACCTCAGTTTCATCCCTTTCGCAATCAGTTCCCATCTAGTCCTTCCAACGTAATGTTTGGTCCTATGTTCACAGGCGCAGATCCCTCCCATGCTTATACCATTGACAGTTTCATTAGTACATTCCTACTCACACCAAGTTTATTACTCAAAATGTTACATAAAGTAACTCCCAAGACTGTTTTTTGAGGAACTGATCTGAAATACACATGAACAGGCCTTGAAGGCGGGCTTTGAGTTCAAGTGTTTCTGCACAAATAAATGCCCTAATGTCAAGCTAGTGAGCCAGGCTCTCTCTTAGATCCAGTGCCAGTAAAATTCCTTTCTGTGGAGCAGAAAAGTTGCCATAAGAAGTGAGGAGGATGATGCCTCCCTCCCCACTCTCCTGAAGAGTGTGAGGTTCTGCTCTCAGGCACATAAGGGTCTCAAGCAAATTGGGCACCTCCTTCTGGGCTTTTAAAGAGGAATGATGGTGTCTGCCTTTTCCAGCCCTGCACGTGCCTCTCCCCAGATACAGGGCAAGAAGCACCAACCATAGCCCAGGCAGCATGTTTGGCACCTGTAGAAATTCAGTGCAAACAGCTGAGACAACTTCAGGACTGAACAACAGCTGCACAAGGGGTTACAGGTTCACAGTTCTGGACTGCCATGCTTAAACATTGCATAGCTCCTTTAGGACCAGCCCTAAATCACCAAATCTCCTCTCTTAGCACAGCTGCTAAGCAGGAGGTGCAGCCCTGGCTGCTAGGATGACAAGTGAGGCAGCGTGTGAGAGTCCAGGGCCCTTCCTTGCAGCGTACTGAGAGAGAGGTTTTACTCCAAAATTGAGCAATGCTGTTGCTCTCTCTGTGAAGACACACTTGCAATGCTTCATGGCTTCCTTTGAATCTGTAACAGTCTCCTGGGCCCTAACAGCTCAGCAAACAGTGACTCATGAATCTGGCAAAAGACAATCATTGTGGCCTCTCCGCTCAGTTAGTTCTTGCCTTTTCCCTAGCTCTCCATTGACTTTTACTTCATTTCATCCCTAAATCCACACATGGACATGCCAGCTGATTGCATCTGCTGAAACTTTTAGAAAGCAATCTTTCAGTATGTCTAGTATGATGTAAATTGTTTTTATTATGACATACAGTTATGTGTTTTGCGATGGGGAAAGGAGTGTTTAGCAAAGCCAGTTAAACCAGAGAGCCAAAACTCCATCTCATATCAGATGCTTTAGCTCCTCTCTCATTAAAATTGTTTACAGCCCATGGGAGCGCAGCCTTGCTCGTTCATAGCTATGCAAATCACCCACTCTCTGCGTAATCAGGCTCATGAAATAGATGTACTTATAATGACAGACACCTCTTTGGTGAATGGGGATGCGAAGCATTTTGCTTAAGCTCCCATAAGATCCTACCAGTACTCTGGTCAACATCAGGTATCCTGCTGTGCATCAGAGCTTTGTTATTGCCCTATTTGATTTATATTTATCTTTCCTGCAGCGCTGAAGAAGGCAGGGTATTTGGAACAGCAAGCAAATATTCTTATCTCCTACTGCCTTCATAATTACACGAAGTTCACATTTGAGAGCTGCATTCTTTGTGCAGACGTGTGCTTCCCTGAACTGAGAGATGCACTCATACCTCATCACTGTGTTCTTGTAGTTTATTAAGAGATACTGCAGTAGCACTCAGTACATTCAGCTGACATTTAAGTCAGGGTAGACACGATCTCTTCCTATGATTCTGTAAGGGGCTTTTCTTATTTTACAGGGCACAAGGTCATGAAGAGAAATGCAGACCAAGAGCTGAAAAGTTGCAGCAGCTACATCATGAGACCTTGGTCAATAGGCCTTTTTCTTGCTCCCTTGGCATGGAAAGAACACACTGCTCCCTCTCCAGATGGTCGATCTAATGAATATGGAGTATTTCAGATGGCTAACACTGACTCTCCAGCAGTAGAGACCATTATGAGCTTTCAGCTACCCTACACAGCCTCTGGTTGGACTACTTTGTTTACAGAAAGTTCCTCTGTAGACCCTAAACAGCTTGGGAAACTGGTGAGAAAGGACAGCAATGGGTATGAAGAAATCTCCCTTTTGTCATCTACTCTATCTATTGAAGAACTTTCTGCCAGCAAGCTTATTAAGTTCCCCACCCCAATTCAGTATGAATAAACACATGCACAACAGTGTATGCAACAGGGTTGCCCCAAGTTCACACAGGCAAGCATTCTCTTTCAATATATCAAACAGTTTACACTCCTGGGGCCCTCTTCTTCCTTCAGACACAAAATGGAGCGCACACATGTCTCATAGTTTGGCAGCACGCGTCTTGCATTAAGCTCCATGTAAACTATCTGAAGCCCTTTGTGCTCATGATGGAGAGCAAGCGCAGGAGAGGATGAAGCACAACCATCTTGCTGACAGAGGGAAACACAGCCTATGATTTAGTCTCTACAGAGACTCTTCATCTTTAAAAGTGCTACATAAATGCTAAGTGCTAGAACAAAATCTGGCTTAGCAAAAAGTGCGTAAGCAACGCTGAAAGTTAAGCACATCCCCAGATGCTTTGCTCAGTGGGGTTGGCTTTAGGTACTGATTAAGTCTGGACGCTGTTCAAAGGAAGCCCCAGCAGCCCAGCATTTCTTCAAAGATTTGGAGATGCACTGAATAAAAGGGAATGACAATAGTATATAAATATCTGCAAAGCAGTTGAATCCATCAAAATCCCACATCTTTATTGCATCTTTGAGAATTTCTCCAAGTTCAGCAGTGCCACACTTAGACAGCCACAGGAAAACACAATATAACTGGTAGGGCCCACTCACATATGGCTACCCATAACATACCCATGGTGTACCCTGAACAAACAGTGACATTCTTCCAAAGCCTGAAACCATCCTGGCAGCACTCCCTGCTGTTCTTCTTTCTTGTTGCATACAATTTCATGACAGAGGAGTTCTCCAACTTGCTGAGTCAGTTAACCAAGAACTCCTGAGTATGAGGGCTCAAGTCATGTGGGCATTTAGAAACACTTTCCTTTGTCCTGGAATCGCATCCCTTTCTTCTCATTCTGTTAGTACTTAGGTCCCTGACCTATGTTTGAGACTGGACTGTGCTGTAACTGCAGCCTTTGGTAGCTCATGCTGGGGTCCACGTTCCCAGAAGCAGTTCCCAACCCCTGAAGGGGCAGAGCTCTAGGAACAGCAAGTCCCTGCTGTGACCAAAGTCACCCAGTCCAGCCCAGCCATCTGAGCAGTTTGGGAGACCAAAGGGTTTGGACCCATAGGCCAGATTGCTCCCTCAGTTGACGTGGTCATACAAGAGATAAACAAATGTAAGTGTTATCACTTACATAAATATACATGAAAACAGAAAATAAAGTCTCCTTTCAGAACTGTTTGTGCTTTCTCAGTAATCACCACTCCTTATTTACCAAGAAAAAAAAAGGTCACAGAGCAATGCCTCTTTTCAGAGCTCTGGTCCCTAGAGCAGCCTTGCGAGATAAATATCTCTTTTTCCACAAGAGTGCTGGCGGGAGGAAGGAGCGGCCAGGCAGCCGCAGCCAAAGGACAGCGCTGATGCCATGTGCACCGTAATGGAAAATGTTCACCCGGAACAACAGGAACGGGGAGCAGCGACGCTTCAGTGTTCTCGCACAGACAAGGTGCCGCAGGAGACCCTGTGGCCCACCGGGCACATGGACATGCTGCCTTCTTGCTCCTGCCCAAGGGCAGCTTTCCACTTGTCATTCCTCCTTTTTCATACTTGGTGAAAGTTCTCCCTGCACAGGCTCTTTCACTCTCATATAAGCCCTATCTGAGAGCACAAACAGCATTAAACAAAATGGAGAGGGTATAAATCTGATAAAATTGCTGCAAAAGTAAATCCAGTGTTTAAAGAAATGTTTCTAAAAGACAGACTTGCTGTCACTTGCAGATCATTGCTTCACATTGTGTTTTAAAGGTAAGATGCTCTGCCGGGTCAGCAGTGCAGCACCTCTGAAGTCAGCGTAGTTCAGCCAAGATTTGGGGTTCACCAGTAAGAAACTTATTGTAAGAAATATATTATTGTCTTTTGGAGAACCAGCTGAGCAGACTGAAAGTGCTCCTTTGTGATTCACAAAGAACACAAACAAGTGCAATTTTTTTACATGCACTGTATAAACATTAATCAGGTCACAATACACACAACCGTACTATGAAAACAAAACAGAAGAGCTGGAACGTTTGCCTGTCGGCTCCGGGGAGGAGGTGAGAGCAGACACGGTATGAGCAGATAGAGAACATTTTTGTCCGAAAGCAGCTATGGGACCAACTCTGGATCAACCTGGCGTGCTCACGGGATGGGTGATGGGAGACCGTCCTGCCACGTCTCTGCCCAGCAGTTTTCTTAAGCCCATACAAACGGGCCGCGTGGGGACCATATGGAGCCCATGTGTTTAAACTGCGCCGTGGTTACAGCCAACGAGGAGCAGGGGCTGCCTCGGGAGCGCTCAGGCCGAGGCCCTGTCCCCCTCGGCCGGTCCCGCCGTGACCGGATCTCGGAGCCCCCCACGCCGGGACAGCCCGGGAGCGGCGGCGGGCGGCGACCCCCGCGGCGGCGCCTGGCGCCCTGGGCGGCCCCCGGGGCGGTCCCGTCCCGTCATGGCGCCCCTGGGGACAAGCCGGGGGACGGCCCCGGGGGAGGGGCGGCGGCGGCCATGGCGGTGGGCGGGAGCGGGCCGGGCGGCCGCCGCCATCCCGCGGCGCGGAGCATGGAGGAGGCGCCGCCGCCGCCGCGGCGCTTCTCGGAGGAGCAGTTTCGGGCCGCCTGCCGCGAGCTGGACGCGCCGGCGGCGGCGGGGGGCGCCTGGCAGCTGCTGGTGGAGAGCATGGGCGTGCGGATCTACCGGCTGCGCCACGAGGTGGGCGGCCCCGGGCGGCGGCGGCGGCTCGGGCCTGGCCCCGGCTCCGTTTCCGCGGGCTCCCGGGCAGCGGCTTTGCCGCTAATGCCATTAACCACGCCGGGGCAGAGCGGCTCGGCGGCGCCGGGCGGGGGGGCCGCGGCCCCGCGCGCCCCGAGAGGCTCCCCGAGGGGCTGCTCGGCCCCCAGAATGGGGGTATCTCGGGGCGCGCTGGGGTGAAGCCCCCGCTCCCACGGGCCCCGGTGCTGCTTTTCTGGGGTTAGGAAGTCCAGCCTGCCAGACGGGCTGGAGCCCCTCAGCGGCCGCGTAGCAGCGCAGAGAGCCCCAAATGCTGCATTTCCCGTTCAGGAGCAGGTTTTGGATCCAACCCCTTTCTCCAGTTTTGTGATTATTGCTTGCAAAGCTTCTGTGAGCTTATGGCTTACGAAGCTGGGCAAGTTGATGCTGTTTGCCATGTCAGCTTCATTATGCAGAACGTAACTAGGTTATGCTTCCAGTAAAGGTAAAGCGAGGTGATTTTGCTTCCCACTTCCCCCAGGTTCACCTGCACTTCCCACTTGCTTCACTGCTGAGCCAGCCTGAAGGTGACAGAGATAAACGCAGTGTCCGTGCTCAGCTGGAGCACAGCCCGATTCCCAGAGTGGTTTGTTCAGGGACACTGGAGCTGCAACCATCCGTGAAGCATCAGGTTCCCGTCTTCCCCAAACGCGGCTATGGTTGCAGGGAAAGCTGCGGTGCTTCTCAAGGTCTGCCAGGAAAAGCCAGGCGCTTCCTGTCATTACAGACCTGGAACATGGCAGGTGATGGCACCTTCTGTTCCTGGGTCTCTAATGAGCTGATGCGGAGACTGAGGCCCACGTCCTGTCCACGCCACTAGTTCTGCTATGGCCTGGTCTGTGTGAAATGCAAAGTTAGGCAGGGAAAGTCTGATTTGCTACTTTTAAAACTGCTGGTTTTTTACACCTCTGAATATTTCTTTTCTGGGGTCAAAAAAAAACGCTCTTAGAGCATGAAAATGGCAACAGCAGTAGCAGAATAGAATCCGTCCTGCTAAATCAGAAGACTATGTATTGCAGAACTAAATTGCTGGATTTTGTGACAGTAAATTTTATTGCTCCCAGATGTATTTGAACCTTTGGAGGCTTCATCTATTGTATTTTCAAAGGTCTATACTGTAAGCATATCTCGATAATCCCGGATCAAGAAGCATTACAGCCACTTCCTGCTGCCTATTGGGTGCTACATAAAAGCTTTAGGAGCAAAGGAGCAAAGAAGCTAATGTACCAGTGTTTCTGCTCCTAAAGCTACACTGTTTGGGAGTGCCAAACTATGGTCTGTTTTCACTAAGGTACAAAGCACAAGGCTACACTCATGGTTTATATGAGAGGTAATTGCTGTAGGACTTTCTCCTCCAAAGAAATGAAGAGGAGCTAAAGGATGCAAAGCAACAGTGGGTGTGCTGAAGGATAGCTATCCTGGAATCCTGACTGCAGAACTAAAGTTTTGGGTGGGCTGGATCTGTTACTTCTCACAACGCAGTTCAGAATCAAAGTCCAGGAAAAGAATAGAAAATAACTTCAGTTGCTCAATAAAAGAGCAGCCACAAGACATGAGGCAATAAGACTTTTCTAGATTACTAGAAGGATAAGGAGAAAAATGATTTACTATTCTGCTCCCTGTAGTAAATGTATATTTACACACATCAGATCAGATAAACCATCAACACAGTTGTATAATCCTTCCCTCCCTTTCCTTGGGAATGTTTGAATTTCACTCCCACACTGTATCCTCAAAATACTCTCATTGTTTTAATTTCTTTCTAGACTGGTACTAACAATAGTGCAAACGTTGCTCTGTAGGCACAGATGGAATTTCCATATGTTGCAAGAAACATTAAAGGCATTAACACAAGAGATATCCTGCACCCCACCCTCTCAGTACAGCTTACAAAAAGAAAATAGGTAATTCTCAAGGAAAATATAAGTAGCATGTACTCTGCATAAACATGAGAATTATAAAACTTTCATGTATCACAGTGCAGAGCAAGAATAATTAGCAGCAAGACTTACTGTTCTGAATCATGTAGTACTTGGTAACTCCGTGGATATGGCTGAAATTCTTAGGCCCCTTAAATACAGGCCCTTGAGTCGCTGCCATAGCAATTAAAGTGCATCTTCTGATGAGCTTGAGCAGGATTTACTCCCCACTGACCAGGGGGGATGAAAAGGGATGGGTGCAGGGGAAGAAATATGCTCCCAAGGGAAGGAACAGCCATTGTACTGGGCTGGTCGGTCTGTGTGCATTTAAAATCTAATGAATAGATCAACATAGAGAATAGATCAAAAAGAGAGCAGTTAAAAGACTGGATCTCGCATTGTTTTTTGAACACTTACTTTCACAGCTCTTGACTGTATTTGTAGTACATGCCCCACCTAACAGCTGAAGGAAGCTCTTTTTTCTGCTGCAGAATACTTCCCTTTCCTGTGTGACTTTTCCTCTCCCGATTCTCTTTCCACAGCAATCAGGACTTTATGAATACAAAATCTATGGGGGTCTTGCTGACTGTCCACCAGAACTGTGTGCAGATGTCTACATGGATTTAGATTTTAGAAAACAATGGGATCAGTATGTTAAAGGTAAGCTGATTAGGCAGTTTAAAAGCAAGCTTGACCACGCTGATTCTTCCCACCAATGCTTTTCTTCAAAAGCTGCTTTGTCCAAAGGACTTTTGAGCCAAAGGTGTGTTTTCTTTGAGAAAATGTTGCATTCTGCAAATAAACAAGTTAACACTGACATGAACAGCTAACATTAGCTACCACCTTCCTTTTGGAAGTTCTTTCTATATTGGTTAAAGCATCCAATTGGCCTCACTTGTTACTGGAGCACCTTGCAGCCTGTGCTAGAGTCATTCCTGTGAGTCCTAAGTGCAAGTTTATTAGATGTTTTGTAGAAAAACAGAGTTACCATCTTTTGTGTATCTTTGCACATTGCAGCAAAGGTTTAAAAACTGAAACGGCTTTTTCATGTAGGATGGACTTTTCTAACATTCAATATGTTCAAAAGTTGTTCTTGACACTTTCAGAATAAGAAATGCATGAATCGAGGGAGTGATTACTGACTTAGGACTCTTACAGAGACATGAATAAGCAATTCAGATTTTTTTTTTAAAGTTTAATATTGCCATTAAAATAGGCCTTTGAATCTGGATATTCATGTGATGTTAAAACATTTTGAACGTTGTCACCAATGACAAGGATTCAGCTGATCAGATTGTTAGCCAAAGATGTTACTTGTCATAATGGGAAATAGCTTTCTTGTAGAAAAAGGGCTCTTTCCTATAGGTGAAACAAAAGGAACTGGACTCTGAATATACAGATACTATTACAGTGTACGTCAAAAATGCCATGTTAGCTTAGGTTACTTTGGTAGCTTCAGAATCTGATTTAAGTGTGCTTAAGAGAACCGACTGTTTCAGTTCTTAAACAAATGCTGTTTTTTACAATGCCTTTTTAGAGACAAGAAAGGAAATAGTTGAGAGAAGCTACACCTTGTAACTAAAAGTTAGATATTACTGTAGAGCTGTCCTTTATATCCTTTATATGACTATGATGTATTCATCCGTAAATTAAAATACTTGTGCTGGTATGTAAAGTTAGTGTCCCATGGACATTAACTCTTTAAATGTATAAAAATAAGACTTTTAGCTTAAAAGTGTATACAACCTACTCATTCAGTAAACTGTAGAGACGATGCAGTAGTGATAACCATCCTTTTCTATGCTTGCTTCTTCCTTCTTCAAAAAAAGAAAAGCAAGCAAGGCTTTAGTTACAAGGTACAAACCAATGCTCCAGTGACCTCTGGTGGAAACCAGCATGGTTTAGCCTAGTACAACACCACTGGAATTATTCTGCATCTTGTATTAGCCCAGCCTGGAGAAGTGGACAGGTTGTTTTCAGCGGTGACAGCTGATGTCAGGGCACACAAGCAGCAGCCTAGCTGGGAACGCATTATGTGGGGAAAGCTTCTGCCATCTGCAGCACCCTTCTTTCCTCAGCATTGAAATGCTGTCTGCTCTGGCCTTGCTTTCCAAGCTGCTCGTTTGATGTGTCAGACTGCACTAAGTGTGCAGGGTGAGTAGTACCTCAGACTGCAGCCTGTGCTCACAGCAGGAACAGGCTGATCTAGCTTTAATGAGAACAGGCTGTGCGGGCTCACGTCCCTCAGCCCCCTGTACTGACCAGGCCATGCCCAGGCTCCACTCACTGGCTTCTCCCATTCATTACCACACTGAGGTTCGTTCTTGCTGGAAGAGAAGACAGCTGAGCTGCCCGACAGTGCACCGATGAATATCTCAAACTGATTATGTGGTTGACTTAAACTAAATTCTCTCCTTTCTGCCACACTGTTCCTCTCTTATGGGATGAGTCACTGTCACATTCTAGCGACTCTTGCATCCCTCCTCCCCCTCCTGCAATTTGCCTTCCAACCACATTTCCAGGCAGTGCAATGGAGCCGTGTTAAACTGTTACAGCCTTGTGTCCTCCACTACCTACACATAGTGCTGGAGCTTCCTAATAGCTTTTCAAGACTTCATTCATCCCTCATGTAAGAAGTCTTCAAGCATTTGGATGTTGTACTTGTCCTAATTCTATCTTAACTCAGAATCATTTACAAGGGTAACGACCTGCTTGTGAAAAAGCACACTCTGCAGTTGGTTTAGAATTATCCTGACTTTGCATAGACCAGGAAAACACTTTGGGATGGAAAGGTTTTGAAAGAGTCACAAGCCAAAAAGGAATTTGAGTCTGCATTCTCCTGGATCTTTTTTTTCCATTAATGAATTCAGTATCAGCAGAAAACCAAAGGCCTCCTACTCTTGTGCATTTGGTTCGTCAACAATCATGGCCCATAGGAAGTTCTCAAAATCTTGTACCACCACACCCAGTACATGCATATCAACTTGGGTCTAAAGGTTACTCACACAGTGTGTTTGGCAGGAATATTCTGAACACTTCTTCATGTCCTGTGTGTTGCAAAGGAAATTAAATCCATGTGTCTTCCTTTCTCAACTGTAGAATTGTATGAGAAAACTTATGATGGTGAAAAAATAATCTACTGGGAAGTGAAGTACCCTTTTCCTCTGTCAAACAGAGATGTATCCTTTCAAGGTTTTTGCTTTCCTTGCAGTTTTTCACCTGGTTGTTCAGGTGACAATATACTGATTACTGCTGTGCTGTATTTCATTTAACATCTTGCAGTCCTCATGTTACACAAATACGAATAGCCTGAGGAAGAGTGTGGGTGTTCCTCCTCACAGGCAACTTAAAACCTTGCAGAGCAGAATTATTGCTGTGTAGGGCAAAATCCTGTAGAAACGTAAGAAATCACTAGAAGGGGCTGGGATTTGTAATGCAGTTCCCTTGTCCTTTCATCAGGTGTCAAACTGTCACACTGTTTTGACATGTCTCCTGAACTTGCAATACAGTATGTCTATGTTCGTGAATGCCGAGTGCTGGATGTTGACGGGCGGAAGATCTGGGTTGTGTTAGCTCAGAGTGTGTCTGTTCCCCAGTGCCCAGAAAAGCCTGGGATTATCAGAGTTCAAAGCTACAAACAAAGTCTTGCAATTGAAAGTGATGGCAAGACTGGATCTAAAGGTAAGAGGTGAAGAAAGAATAGCTCCAAGTCATGTAGTCAAGGAATGTATTAGCAAAATACCTGAAGAGCGAGATAAGTTTGTGCAAAATAGAGTTACTGTAAAGTGATATGCAAACCACTAAGAGTATTTAAAAATGAATGAAACTTGCTGAAAAATTCAGTGCAGTGTTTTACTATTGTAAGGAAATGATTGTTAACAGTTGGCTAGGAAACTCAGGATGAGCTACTGGTTATTTTGTTCTCCTGTAGCCCTTCTAATACTTGTTTTCCTGCCTATCAGTTTGATAAAGTTTGAGAGTAACTAGAAACTGCTTAATTCAGTAAATGATTTAAGTAATATATTTGACATAGATGAAAGGGCATGTTGAGAGAGTGACTCCTGACTGAGATGAATCCTTTAAACACAGCCTTATTTCACAGACTGGTTATGTGAAACGGTTTGGAACAGACTAAATTAAGACTCTTTCAGCTCCCCAAGAGTTAATCGAGAATTAACTCTATACTTCATACATCTCTACACATCTATACTATAGACTCTATATGTCTATACTATATACTTATACTGTATACTTACAGTATAACATTATACTTCTTTGACATTTCACTTTAATACAAGTTGACTTCTTGTATAGAATTCAAGGACAACTGTTAGACTTGGTGCTTCAGTCATGCACACTGACAGCTTGTCATACAGTGTTAGAGCTTGTACTGGAACTAGAGCTGGAAAATGGTTTCTGGTAACTCTTCTCTCTTATACCTAGTCTATATGTACTATTTTGATAATCCTGGTGGCATGCTTCCCTCGTGGCTGGTCAACTGGGCTGCCAAGGTAAGTAAAGGTTGACAGTACAATTGTCTCTCGCTAATCTGTCTCTAATATCTACTCAATGTATCAAAATATGCCCCCTGCATGTTGAGTTATTTTTAGAAATAGATGCATTGACCCTTCTAGCTCTTATGCAGTCCTATTTTAAGACTTTCTGTTGTGTGGTCTTTGGACAGTAGTTGTCTTATACTTTTTCCTTTGCTTCCTCTTAAATCTCTGTGATTAATCACTCATGCAGGTAAATTTGTACAATAAAAAGAGCAAATCCGTGTTTCATATCTCAAAGTTTGCCAACTTTAATAAAGCTTTAAAGGAGCGTTAAAGGAACAGTCTACTGTTTTGCACCAGATCTTAGAATGCCCTGTGTTTGTTTGAAACCCTTGTGCTATATAATAGGGATTCTACAGTCTTTCTTAACTACATCATAGAAGAATAACTCTTCCACTTTTGTTTTTACAGAGTGGTGTGCCTGCTTTCTTGAAGGACATGCAAAATGCTTGCCGTAATTATTCCAAGAGCACGTAGGCCACATCAAATGTAGCTGGACTGTCTGATTTCTAGAGTTACGCACTTACAAGAATGGCTATAATACAGTGCACTGGATAACACTTACTTCTAACACTGGAAATAATTTTGTTTGAGTTGGCCTATGCCTTGAATTTTATTAGGCCTTTGTCTCCATCTCCAACGGAAGAGCTAGCAATCAGCAAGGCATTACGAGAGTCAGCTGCCTCTTTTTCAAAGTAATCCATTTTTTACTTGACCCCAGGTTTATGCTTCTTGTCTCTATGTCAGCTAGAGCAACTCTACATCCTCGGAAAAGAGATGCCGATGACCTTGCCAGGAAATGATGTCTCAGTTAGTCCTGAGAATTGTGTGCATGTGTTATACCCGGCTCTGCCTGTGTGGCCTTGCAGGTTGGCTTCCTACTGAAACAGAATAATGGACTTGCAATGTCTGAGTGGAAACTCTCTTTGTTACCTGGACTGGCCATTCTTGCATTATCTGCCTCCAAAAGATATTAAAGGTAAATTACTTAGAAGTTTATGACAGGAACTGGAACGCTATATTACTAAATTTGAAACACCTTTGGGTTGGGAATAGAGTGAATCGAGGATGTGAAGGCCTTAACCTCAGGGATTTAAAATATTCTCTTTGCTACATCTGATCCTGCTGCTTCTTGTAACTGGGTATCTGTATCTTGTTAAAGAAGAAAGGGTTGAAGTGGCTGCCTTTATATGTTGTATCAATACGTGTTTAAATTAAATTATTATTCTATACATAGAATGCAGTGCTTTTGTCCCACCTCTCATGTTTAAGGCTGGCTGTGATGGGCAGGTCACAAATGACAGTCTGACAATATGTGCTGCTTCATTTTTAAAGCCTCTAGAAGAACAACTTGCATTCATGCAAATTTAGTAGGATTCCCTGTGTACTGCTGCTGCTGCTGCCTGTATTCCAACCATTTCCCAAGTACCTTTGGGTACCATTGCTGAATTGAATATTATGGTATTAGATGACTCTCAATCCACTTTAAATTGAATCTGTTAAGCAAATTTCTTCCATCAGGTAAAGAACACAAACAGCTAGAGAAAACATGGAACTATCATCTTAGTTTTCTGTACTTTTTGCACTCATGCACTTAATGCAGCTGGACTCAAATTTTATTTTTATGTATTCCTAAGATGAACTACAATCCTGTCATACCAAGAGTATGATGGTGTTTTAATTGAATATATCAAACTTTAAATTACAGATCTTGCATTTTTGGCAGTGTTTCACAACTTAAATTTTGAAGGGATAATTCAGAAACCATTTTTAGCAGTGTGCCAGATATTTAGGAGTTCAAATACCATAAGCCTTCAAAGGAATACCAAAGTAACTTTGGAATGGTAGAATGGATACAAATTATGTCCTGGAGCAAAGGAGCTTCAGGTAGATTGTTCTAAAAGAAGACAGTTTATTTTGCTTTTCTATCTCAGCCCGAAATAACAGAAATGGAAAAGAGAACAAACTGAGGAAGAATCTTCCTGGAACATGATGTAAACTGATGTATTTTTGTGGTGTAAATCTGCCTTAACTTCAAGATTTCAAGGTTTACAAGAAGTGTGTAGGTAGTAGCTGGGCACATGTACCTGGATGAATCACCTACGTGTACGAGCTTTTCCATTCCGCTTGCTGTTTAATAAAAGCAGCCTTATACAAGAAGGAGTGAAAATATTTTGTGTTCATAGATTTATGATTGCACCTTTTGTCATTCTTCTAGAAATCTGTTGTCAAGACACAATATGTGTTTGTTTGCAGTGAACTGAGATGCTTAGACTGAGCACTCCAAAGAGGCGAGACTGCTCCACTGTCATTCTTGCTGAAAACAGGATTTCCCAAAGAGATGACATTAACTGTGTATAGTAAATAACACGTGATGTTTGCTTACATATTCTTATTAAAAGCTATTGCAGAGGCAGTTTCTTATATTGTACTCAACTTTCCAAATTAAAGGTCACATTTGATTGAACATAAACCAGTAAAAGGTGATTTCTTTTTGGTTTTTTGCAAGCAACTAACCAGTGATGTCACATGGACACAGTATCAGATCCTCTGTTAAGTTTGGGTCTCCACGGACATTGCACATTTACATCATTATTAAAGCCATTTCATTCAGTTCAAGTATGAACTACTACATCTGGTAAAAAGTGCTGTAGCCTCCAGCTCAGGAGAGGCATCCGATCCAAGGCCTACTAATAAGATTTTCCCAACCACAGGAAAGAATTTTGCATCTGTTGTCACATAAACTTCTCTTTTAAAAGACTCAAAACATTTTCCATGTTATTCACAGAGAGAGTTATGTTTAGGATTATTCATCACACTGACAGAACCCCAAAAGCAATTAACTGCATGACCTGCCAGCAAAAGGCTTTGCTGTGAGGAAAAAAAAAAAATATATGTATATATAAACTATTCTTCCACATTGTATATTAGACAATCAAGGCCATTCTTTCCATGTGACCTCCCTGTGAAGCTACTGTATTTGAGTTGGAAGGTAAAGTAAAAGAAAGATTTTGAGTAACCCAAAATCAACAGGGCATCACAGAATGGCAACAAAATATGAATCTCTTAACCTGTTTGTGAAACTAATTTCCTATCTCAAGCAAGGCAACCCAACCCACCACGGTATACTTCCAGTTCTGATTTACTCCTTTTGTACTGTCTGCAACTTGGGAACCCCAAAGGGACTTGCAGTATGAAAATAAATATATTAATGATTGTTTTAACTTTTGCTTTAGTAGAGTTCCAAGAGAGCTAACCGTATTTGAACAAGTAATAACATCTTTAATTAATAGGCTTAAGACAGCAAATACTGATTACTTGAGAAGGTTGGTAATCAAAGCCAGTGTGGTCTGCTGCAGTGGATGATGTTTCTGAATTGGCAGGCCCTTTCCCTCACAGAATGACCTTGCAGGCTCAGGCTGCTGATTCAACTGGCAGAGGCTGTGAGCACAAGATTAATGGCTCTGAAATGGGGCAGAAGGGAAGGAAAACAAAAATAGCCTCACAAAGAAAGGCATGCATGTGAAGTAAATGGGGGCAAACCAGCACCTGGAAAAGGGCAGTAAATAGAGACTAAGAGTGAGGAAAGACTACAGGAAACTGGGTACCTGAACACAGTAGGACCAGGAAGGGCTATCAAAGTGCTGGGAAAGCGTCACAGGTCCAGGATAACAAACAAGGGCACCGCTGGGCACACGCTGCTTACTCGGCGCTGCAGAATACAACATCAGGGATCTGGGGAAATTGAAGCAACATGGACACAGTATAATTTTTTTTTTGCTTTTATCTGAGAAGTCACCCCAGCATTTGGTTTCCTTTTTCCTGATATTTTCCTGATGTTTTATTTGGGATTGGAAAAGGACCGAAAAAAAAATTAAAACTGATTAAAAAAAAGGTATTTTGCTAATTGATACTTCTGAAGCAAAAATGCTTTTGTCTGTGAAATAAAACCTGAGGGAATCATTAAAGAAAGCATTGCTCTACAAATGCCTGGAGCGAGCTGGGAGTCTCTTTTCCTAGCAGTGTCCCTGACTCAGGTCTACATGTGAATCCAAACACTCAGATACACACAGGTAAATTCTAGTGTAGATATTATACAGAAACTTGGCCCTGAAGTTCCACTGATCTCAATGAATCAGCAACCTTAATAAACTTCCTTCACAAAAATTCTTTTGACATCCTCCTTACACACACAAACACATAAACACATGCAGAAAAAAGTATTTGAATCATGCGGTCTGTGACATTTTAAAATACTTAGCTTACTTACATACAGTTGCAAGATACACTTGAAAAGTAACTCAGTACTATGATTCAGCAACTGCAAGTTCTAAATCTTCCCCAAATCATGAAACTCATCAAAATGCTAAGCTCTTGTTCTTAGATGTATTAATTCTAGTCTGCAACTGCCTGCTAACTTCACATGGGTGAAATCCTATATTAAATCACTGGGAATTTTGCTTTGTCTTCCATGCACCCAGTCTTTTTTCAGCTCCTGTTCACTTCCAGAGTGACAAAAGAAAACCATTCTTTTTGTCTTATGAATTTTTCCTAGGCACCATAGGAACAAGATAGCACTTAATTTCATGCTTTTATTTACTACTATCAAAAACACCGTGGGTGGAATATCATTTAGTGTTTTAAATGTATGATGTATCATTTTTCTTCAAAATTGCTTAGATCAAATTCATATAAAGCATTTCGTCCCTTCCCCTCAACTTGATCATATAGGTTTTATTTTCTTTTAAGTAAATGACAAATTTGATCTATTTCTTTTTTTTCCACTAGCTGTTTCCTAAGACCAGCCATCAGGGTTAATTCTAAACCAGTCCCACAAGGCAAAGGAGTGAACAGTGTTTAGAAACTTGTCACATTTTCCAAATCATTTCTCGACATGCATAGCAAGGATTAAAAAAGATGGCATGCTTCCCTGCTGAGGCAAATCACTGGCAATGGAGGAAGGGGGAAGAACCTGCATATAAATCCACTTCCAGAGCTCTGTTTCCAACCATGTTCTCTTGATCATACAGAAAATTTACTCTTTCTGGCTGAACAATTTTTTTTTCTTTTTCTTTTTGATTTTATCACTTAAAGAGAGCATAAGAGAAGTTGTTATTTTTTTCTAGCGACATCTAGTGGTTATAATGTAAAACAGAATTCTTAGAAAACAAAAAAAAAAACACTGAGAAGACAATTTCTCTGGATTTAACAGAAGTGTTTACTTCTTGCACTGTAAAAATATGTCTGTGAAACCTCTCATACAGTTGTGCACAACAACAGGAAACCTTCCTTGCAAGTTTGACAGATATTTAGTCCTCTCTCTACAAAATTACTCTGAATGACCAATAAGCTATTACACAGTATTTTTTTTTATTGTACAAAAGGCAATAGTCTAAAATACTTTTTCTCTCTGTTTAGCACTCTACTTTTCAATCTCACGCTGTGTTGCAAATCAGATCACACATTTTTCATGCTTCCTGTAAATAAGAAGTCCACTCTGAAACAATCTAATAACATGTAGAAATTTTTAGTTCTGCATCTTTTGTCAAATGCATAGAGAAATAACATTACACGTCAGTAGAGTCCATGGTAAAAATGCAACAGAGTCGGGCCCTAAGAAGATTTACACTGAGATTTACACTGTAAGAATTCTATTTGTGAAAGCTGGGAGCAGAAAAGGAAGTAATCATAAAATCAAAGTGACTGGCTCTGTTCCTCAACAGAGTTATTGAGTCAAGCAGAAGTCCAAAGAACACGATGAAATTGTAATTCTGGCTGAAATGAGAGGAAGACTTAGTAATCTACAGTGATGATAATTAAAGCCTACTTTCATTAGTTTATCTGAAAGTGTTTTCCTAAACAGGTAAGTATAATTATTTGCATTCTAAAGAGAAAAAAACACATAGTTCTATACATTTCACATGAACATGCCTATCATCTCATTATCAACACATTACTAACAGAAACCTCTGCAGTGAAAACACATGAGTGTTTAAAAATACACAGACTGCTTGGCATCCTTTCAGGACAATAAGCACAGTGGCTCATTTAGAGTTATGTCAATTTACATCTGGTGGAAATCTACATATAGGACTAACTGAAACTACATAGTTTTGCATACTATGCCATTGCCATTAATCACATTTATCCAACTTAATGAAATTATATTTGCATGATGGAAGACTTAGCTAAATGTGATATGCATAAAGCTGCTTGATTTGCTGGTATCTGAACTAACAATATCTACAGTTTTCTTGGCAGAAGCATGAAAAGCTTAATTAGCTTTTTATGGGAAGTATGCTGTGTGCAGCCTGAGAAATGGTTTTTGTGGTCAGCCTAGACCAACTTCAGACTGTAGACCAAAACAAATTCAGAGAAAAATCTGGTTCTATTTTGCACTTTATTTACATTTCCCAACACAGATGACTAATGATACAAGGATTTAATGATTTCACTGGAAAATATAATATGTTACTGCCATCTAGTGCTATGAAGCAGACTCCACCTTTGTCATACCACTGAAATACAGTATTTTAATATGGCACCTGGGAGCTCTAGACAAAATGATTATGTTTCCTATCAGCTGACCTATAAACTTAGGATACAGTTGAGTGACATGGTGACTTTTGGTCTAGCCCTGTTGTCTGTCCTCTATTTATATGGACTGATATAAAGTTGTAATGATGGCAAGGCTCCAAAATCAGACAAGAGACCTGGCAGTAAACATACCAAGAAAGTCTCAGTGATCACGCTTAGCTTCAGATGCAATATTAGGAGAGTGAAGTGGCTCAGTGAGATGGGGCTGATTTTCATACTTCTAAATAAGTAACCCCTCCAGACTCTCAGGTAGCCTACAGATGGTTTCCCATCAAGGTTTTCCTAAGACCATAAGATAAAAATTTATCAATATTTACAACTATGGTAATTTCTTGGTCAAAATTTAGATCTTTGACTCATAATGAAAAGCAAAGTTTTATTGTTTGCTTTATGAGCCCAACTTCTGGATATTAATAGGACACTTAGGAGGAAATTATGCTGAACCACAAGAAAAGGCTGCCAAAAGAAAAACATATTTCAACTGTGGGGACCGTGACCACTGGTAGGTGGTGTGTGACTAAAATAACTTCTGCTGTCAACATTGATTATGTTACGCCAGTTATGTTAGACCAACGTGAACCATGTAGAGTTAATGTATTTGACAAGAGAACTCATCTGAGAGTCTTTTCTGAATCTCTCTCATTTAAAACTCATTATTATTTCTCCAAATAGAGATGCTGCTCAGGAACTGAGAAGATTGAGATAATTATTTACTGAGCCTGGGCAAGACTGGAAAAATGAACCCAACCATACTGTTCTATTCATAAAAGTGTTTTTCACAGCATGGTGATAAACTGGATGTAAGTGGTAAGCACAAGCTTTATTCAATACCCACTAAAATCTATAAAACCTTTTATTAACTTCAATAGCCATCTGATTGGGCCCTCAAGGTAAATTATAAATTTAGACTGAAATTTAAGTTTTAAAAGGATTCAAAGATTTTTTTTCCTCAAACACGACTCAAAGTAAAAATGGAGTAAATGTCATTCTTTCTTAATCCTTTATGTTGGATAAAACCTCTAAAGTTCTTATTTACACTTCCCTTTTGACTGAAGCAACTGAAAAAAAAAAGTCTTCAAGATTTGTTCCACCAAGCTTAAGTAGCTTAATAAATTATGTATCAAAAATGCTGCTGTAAAATTGCTTTCCTTTATTGACAAAGGAAGAAATATTGCACCAGCTGCTGCCAAGTGCAGCCATTCAAATTTTCATTAGAATTTTGTGACAACCTATTAGCATAATAAGTTTTAAATAACTTAGGCAACTGTCTCTATTTCTCCATTTGGTGGAAATTCATTATAAAAAGCCATTCTATGCTAGTTAATAGAATTAAACAGTTTGTAACTACAATGAGAGTAATCCGTCAGGGTAATTTCTATGACAGCATTTAGAAAAACAATCCATGAAGTTTCTTTTATGATAGCTCAAAAAGAATCCTGTTTTATTTTTAGCCACTTCTACCTTGCAATGTGCAACAACCCCCAAAAAAATCCAGCAAAATATACCACAGTTCAAATTCACCCTGTATTGAATGGAATGCTAAAAACAGTAAGATCCATGTCAAATTTGTAACATTTGTTTCTTGAATTCAATAAAAATGCCTAGTAGGAGTGCGGATGAGATCTGCAATAGCCCTCTGGTATTATAAGAAGCAGATTATAGATCAAATCCTCATTTCCTTTTGCCCTAAACTGGTGTAACCCTTTGTCTCCCTTATAGGAAAACAGAAAGAGGGGAATATTACCAATTATTTTGCACTGCTGCATGTGCCACCCCTCTGTGCTGAGGAACAACCACAGAGTCAATCCCAAAGTGCTGGCCTTTGCACAAATGGGAAGGAACCAGTAGCTTGAGGCATGCGTTATTTTCCTGCTATCCAAAAGCCAAACCTGAGGCTTTACCATTCAGCTTGTAAGTCATCCTCACTGCCACAGCAACTCCACAGGCTGAACGTGACCTTCCCCGTTTCGTCGTCATAGGCCATAGCTAAAATGTATCTACAGATCCCCCAAAGGGTTGCAAGTTTGGTTCCTTCCCCACTTTTCTGGTTCCTCTCTCATCTAAGTACGTTCAATTCACCGCATGGGCTCTCCAAGAAAATGAATATCACCTCTCAGCATCAACATCAGTTCATGCCTTTTAGCATCTGCCCAAGGTGGACGATCAATAACACGGGCTAGGAATGAGCTTTATTACTGGAATTCCATGTGCAGCGCAAGCCCACACAGTCAGTAACTCAAACCAGGCTCACAAATACCCTGGTTTTGCAAACAATACATTTACCCACAGGGTACTTCAGAGTGAAAAAAGCACCTAAAAACCTGCCATTAGCTAGTTATTTTCTTTGCAATGTATATAACATGAAAACAATAGCAAATGGAGTTATTTCCTACTGACGAGAAACTACTTGCTTTTCCTAAGTAATAGTGAGTGTTCCTTTCAAGTCAAACAATTTCCTATTGTTGCAACCACAGCAAGGAACAAGCAACCCAGTAGCAGAAGTAGCAAAGCAGGGAGCTGTTAATGATGGACCTGGAATTGCTTTTGTTCCACGACCTTAATGATAGGTATGATACAGAAAGACAGGCTGTTGAAGCACATAGGAAATAGCTCTCTTCACCAGTCAGCCTTAGTTCAAATCAGTTTCTAGAAGAGACTGAGACGGACTCATTTGCTAGACTAAAGGGAAAGCCATTCAAGCAAGTAAACAGGAAACAACCAACTCCTGAAGAAACAGGACTAATATACAGATCCACGAGACCTTTTTTTGCTTCCTTTCTGCAAAGACCGGTATCTCTTTTCTACAATATGAATGACGTCATGTAAGCGTGGCAGCCCAACAATAACTGGAAAAGCTTATCCGAACGAAGACACTGGCCTAAATGGATTAATCTTGAGAAGAAAACTGAGCAAGAATCTAACTGGAAAAACATGAAGTCAGTGGTCTAACATATGAAAAAGCAGCCAGAAGGATCGTAATTAATGCTACCAAGTTCAGTAAGTCCTACTGGCCAAGTATTCAAATATGTCCTTAATGAGTCTGAAAAAAAGGGGGCATTTATGATGGTAAGATGGCCTGCCCTCAAATTGTATCAAAGTGATAGATGGGAATGATCTGTGGCATGGGAAAGTTTGCTCTTGTCACAAGGGAAAGAGCTACTAAAAAGGCGGTGTTGGATTGTCTCAGGGGTAAATGTTTTCCTGGTTGTGATTATTTATAGAGAATTAGTTTTTATGGTGGGCGTTTTATTATTTTCTTTTTCTCTTGAAAATTCCATCCGTTTCTTGTTATTCTTTTCAGATGTTCTAGATGAATGAAGAATACCACGGTGCCCGTTGCAGAAAAAATCCAGCAGCATTTCAGTAAACTCACCATCACTGTAAGTAAATTCAGCAGGCAGAAAATTAGTGAAACCTGTCAAAAATGTTTTGTCTTTTCTTGCTGCTCAATTAAATGCATTGGAATAAATGGCACACTTTAAAGTGAATCACGCATGGCACCAAATGTATGTATGCATTATGTGGTGTAATGGATTTCTCTCAGGCCAGATCAGATCACTTGTGAGCAGTCTGCAGATTTAAAATATTTCCTGAATTCTATCTGTCAGGAAGGATGTTTTGCATGGGAAACCGATTACAGCTTAGCTTTTATAGTACATGTAGAACTGTCTTTTTCACAGCAGCTTGTTAACAGTATTGTATTTTTACCAGGAGTAGATTCTAGTATGATCTTGATGAGGATTGAAGCAGCTAGAGTGATTGAGTGATTCTCATTTTGAAAATGAGAACTGTCTTTTTCCATTTTTAACAGGACAAGGGGAAAGAAACAAATAGTTTTTGTGCTTTTAAATGTCGTATTTCTCTTCCATCCTGTGGAAGAAAAGAAAGATTTCTAAAAGCAGTTTTCATTTCTATCTTCTCCTTTTTTTTATTGAAAGATAATCTTTTTCAATGAAAATCTGAAGAGATAACTAAAGATGTATTTCTTCCTCTCTCTCAAAAATATATTCAGAAAGCAATTTCTTCAATGAAATGTCATTCAGTAAATGACATTTAGGAATAGGATAGTTTAGTAAAATTACAATAGGCTCATTTACAACTGTGCACCTTGTGCCTCTGCCTTCCTACCTCTGGGTGTCACTGGGAAAAATAAAAGTACTTCAGACAAGTCAACTAGATTTGTAAATCTAGGGGTCTAATTCTTGCTTAAGTAATATTCTTCGGATTCAGCATTCCCTTCACATTTTATTTTTTGGATAATTTCTTGCTTTACCTTCTAAATAATGCATTTTTTTCCTTGTAGATAATTGCTTCCATGTTCTCCTCCAGAAATAACTGCATTATAAGATCAGGTGTTTGTACATTTGTAGATTGCAGATGAAGTGCCTCTCTGATTCCTTTTACAATGGTCAATACCACACAAGTACAAATTCTTTTTGTGTCATTGTAAACTAATTGCATTAATTGTCAGGAATTAGAGACTTTGTGAAAAACTGGAGGCGGCAGAATCTGTTCTTGCAGGTAAGATTATTCTGAATTTGCCCCAGAGAAATTGGAAAGTTCTGCATATTAGCATTAAAGAAATGATTACAGTGATTATGGATTTCTTAGTTACAAAAACACACAGAACAAAATTGCCTTAAAAAATATTTCACCATGTATTTATTATTGTATTTGCTTGCCTGATTTTAAGTATCTTAGACCTCTGCAATCATAATGTGCCAGCCTGGGAACTTCTCTATGAGCTGGAGTTCAAAGAATCCACTTTGTTCTTATTAGAAGATTGTTGTATTTTGTTTTCCATTTTAAAAACAGGAATTCAAGGTTATTCAATATCAAGAAGTCTTCTACATGAAAAGATTAAAGTTCCCAGATTTCATCAAAGCTGAGAACAGCTACTGTAGCACTAGCAAACCTTAACAGCTAACATATGAAGGTATTACTATACTAAGGATACCAGGGTTTCAGTTCCTTTCTTCTGACAAATTCCTCAAAACCTTGGTTCCTTCTCTGTGAAAACAACCCTTTTTATCTTCCTTAGATGAGAGCCCTTCTATGAGCTACTGAGCCTACAACCCTCTTTGAGCAACAAGAAACACTACAGAGCCCAACTAGTTGTGCCACAAGAGTTTGTGTGTAACGAGCAGCCTAAAAGCTAATCAGCCCTTTTTTTGTTAATAACACTAACGTCCAGTGTTTGAAAAATGTGGAATGGATTCAGATTTGTTCTCTATCCCACAAAATTTTTTGACCAGTTCTGTCACAAACAAAAGATTGCAAACACAATGCACCAGAAGCCTGTAGCAGCCCCAGACGATGGACATCTTTAAGTATTTGTAATGAAAGTTGGGGGTTTTTTTTGTATGTGGTAAGTTTGAGCAACTAGGGAAAAATTAATTGTTTGAATTTAGGAGACCAGACAGTTTGTAGGCAAGTACTGTGCAGATCTCCAGACCGCCCTGCGAAGGCTCCGTAGTTCTTACCCTCAACACTTCTATTATTCCCTTGCAATTGGTGCCAGTTGGCTTGGCAACCACGGGCTTATTTGCACAGCCAAATTCTTCCCTCAGTTACACTTGGCTCCAGTACGGACTTCAGGGGAGCTGCAGGGTAGAACTGAGGGAGGAACTCACAAACCAGGCCACCAAATGCATTTTATCCTTCATGTTTTAATCCATGCCATTAGCAGTAAAACCCCACAACATGACACTGTATCATCTCGCCTGAGTGAGCCTGGCTCCTGCGTTTGGGCGTAAGATTACGCTGTGCATGGAGCTCTGTCAGCGTGCCAGCTGTGGTGAGAGAAATGCATTTCTTGTACCGGGAGCACAGACTTGGTGTCATTTGCACTGCAGTCTGCCTGCCTATCACGCCGAGTTAAGGCAGCTTCCGGAGCTGCAGCTGAAACTGGGCTTTGTTTAACCACATATTTTTATTTCATAAAGCAGACCTAAGTATCCTGAAACTAAAGGAGTATTTTTTCATGCTGCTATAATTCGTGAAATAATGAGACATTTTGGTCTGTTAACTCCTCTTAAGTCTCACCACAACGTTATGCTTTGACTTCATTTGCGGTTGCAAAATATTTACTTTTCTCTTTAGCAGATTATATGAAGCTGTATATTTTATCTTGCGAGATATATGTGTGTGTATATATAAACATATATATACATACATATATTTAACATTAGTAGAAGCTGTTAGTAAAGCTACCTTTGTGCTCTGGTCTGCTTTTAGATCCTCTTTAAAAATATTTACCAGAATATTATAGATTTATTTGGTGATGTTATCTTTTCTCAGAAAAAATTTCAGGACACAGTAATGTTTCTTTTTACTATGCAGTCTATGTGCACACAAAGCAGTCTTCTCTCTATATGGGGTATATATTTCCCAAACAATTATTTAGCAATATTAAACCTTTCATCATTAGAGGCCTTTAATACAACATGCTATTTCCAAAAATGTCAGAGAGAGTAAGGAAGGTAATGCTGTCTTCTTAGCACTTGAAGCACAGGGTAAATGTGCCTTCCCTTTTCCTCTATATGTATTAGGTTGAATCACTACAAACCTAACTATTACTCATTTATCAAATAAGCTGCTCTTCAAGCAAGAACCTAATCACATTCTATTTCAAATCCAAACAACTACAATGTTCAAGAGACATCGTGATCCAATGTTTGAGCCATCTGTAAATTACCTGCTACTTATACAATATAACTGGAAGTAATTAACGTTTTAATTTAGTACATGGGAGAGTTTATGCTGTCTTTTGGGAAAAAAAAAAAAGAAGAAATAAATCTTTATCTAATCATATTTCTCTTTTCCCCCAACCTTCTGTGAAACTTCAAATTTCTTCTTTGTTTGGGAATGCCCCTTTGCCAAGTTTTGCTTCTTTAATAAGAATATATTTTAGTTAATGAGTAACTTTCTCTCACCATCCTCTCTCAGCCTAATTCCTTTGTGTCTCTGCCACTCCTGCAGTCTTGGTTTTCCTACAAAGCCCTTAGTTTTACTAGTTACCAAGTTACAGGGATCAATTTGGTACCATGGAGTAAAAGAACCTGCAAAGGAACTCAACAGAAATGCACCAATACCGCATCATTCCTACAAGCAAAAGGAGCTCTTAGTAATCTTTTTAATCATTCCTGTGGTTCTTACACAAGTCTGTCCAGATTCTCAGCTGCTTTTAACATGTACAGCGCCCGAATCTGGCAGAGGACGCAGAAGCTGTACCACCAGCGCCAAACACAAAGACAATATAATCCCTCAACTTTTACGCAACTTTTCCCTTTTCTAAACACAGGGTTTGCATTAATTCTGTTGGCCTTAATTCTAGAGGAAACTCATGTTCTGCGGTGCCTTCATGAGTATTCTGAACTCTTTTTTGATGAGTAGGTTTTCCCACATACATAATGATTTACTTTGTTACGCTGAAATGTATTGTTTGTGTCCACAATACTGTGTTTCAGGCTGCTGTAAGTTATTTTCACTTTTTATGAAATCTTAGTCTGTTTGTGACCTGAACCTCTTAACAATTAGAATTTACATTTTATTTATTTCTAACCTGGAACTCTAGACTCTGAGAAAAGTAGTTTTTCAGAAGTTTTAAAGCATCTGAGGAAAGGCACATTTTTATGTTATAGATGAGTCTAAAAAACCAATGCACCTAACTCCCATGGTAATGTGTAAAATACTTAAGGAATTTTAAGGGTTTAGTTAGCTATTTGCATGTGTTGTAAAGTCCTTAAAGGCACCTTTGAAAACCACAACAATTGCTTTTAATTTGTTCAGTGATTCCTATTGTGGTAGCAGAGAAAGAAAGGATCCAGAAATGGAAATGAATTATGTACACTTTAAAGTCAGTTTGATTTGCAGGAATACAAATCTATAGCCGGGAATCTTTATGGTAAATATCTATATTAAGTGTAAGAATTCTAAAAAGATTTTAAAGCAACTCAAACTTCCCCAAATTCTGTGCAAAACAGAGAAATAATGAAAATTCCTGACAATGGATTTCATTTCACATGGAATAAAAGTAATTTGGATAGCGGAGAAGAAAGATGATAGAGTGAAGGGGAAATTATAATTTTTTCTACAAGACAAATCTTGGAAAAAGATGAATTAATTTAGAAAGCAACAGATGCATATGGCCTCCAAATGTCTCAGGATTTTTGGAGCCAGTGAGGAAAAATAATGTGTCTTGATGCCTAGCACTGATCAGCTACTTTCCCAGAGTAAGACTTCTGGACTTCTGAGGCTCGAGTTACTCGGAAAAGAGCCACAAAAGCCAGATCAGATGAGACAGTCTGACACTGGCATCTCCAAACAAAAAAAAAAAAAAAAAAAATCAGTTTTACTGAAAACTTTAAGCTGTTGTTTCTAAACTCAATATTAAAAAACTACACTAAAAAAATGTCAAAACAACCAATGGTATTAAAATAATCACTTATACACTTTAATCAGATAAGCGTATCTAGGTCTAGCCAGGGGTAAAGGCCTATTACAGTAAGGCCTATTTAGTGAAGAGATGGTAAAGACCCAGAAATTTCTGGACTAAGTGAAGTGAAACTGTATATTCATTCTCCCTGCTGAAGAGCTCAGCCAAAGCTTTACTTATTGCAGTGATAATTATCCTGGAAGCAGCAGACTCCTATAAAAATTTTATCACATGCATGTTTTCTCACAGTACTCCAGAGGGCAGTATGGTAATATCTGTGAGATCTGTCTACCAAATCAGGCAAGAATCCCACTAATTTTCTTATCAATAATAAACATTAAATAATTTACTAGTATTTTCACATGCAGAAACCTCCAGATTTATGAAAGTAACAGCTAAGGAAATGTAGTTCATAGTTCATAGGTATCTATATTAGAACAGTTTATAAGGGAAGGGGTTTAAATTAAAAATATCAGTCTTCTTATATATTTTTGTTAGTATTTAAAAAGAATTGCATAATTTCAAGCTACATTCAAACAAGAGTATTTCCTAGTGATTTTCCTCCTAAGCCTCAATTCTGGGGGATAAAACGTTAATATGGCAAGAACAACCGATATATGCTAGTACAGCCTATCCTGAATTAAGTCTTCCTTTCCAATGAGAGATATGTTGGAAAACGCTGGATGAGTTCAAGGTGATGAGTGTTCCAGAGAGATCATTTGCGACGGTCAAAATTTTGTTGCAATCATATTAATATGGGAATTGGGACTATGTGCATGTAATGTCTTGTCTTCTCCGTGTTTACAGGATATGTGTAGCTCCAAGTCTTAGTATGGACTGTCCTAATTTGCAATTCTTGCTTCAAAAGCTCCAACTGAGTGGTTATAATAGTGCAATAATTCACCTTTCATTTCAGTGACTTTTTTGTCTCCTGTAACTTTTCTAATTGTATCTGTATTGATCACCATTGTCCCCTCTCCACCTACCCCATCATAAACAAAAAGTGAGTGATGACCTGCAGCATCCCTGCTATTTTACTGCCCCAAGCAACGCCAGATAGGATGTTCTGAACAGGTTTCAAGATTGTCTAACGGTAACTTGGTCAAAGGATTGACTTATTTGACTACATCATATTATTGGGGTAATATTTATGGTGCTTGGTATGTTAGGCTGGCAAATAGGCAGGCCCCAATTAAAAATGTGCATATGTATACATATAAACACACATGCCAGAATGTTAAGCAATTGAGAATCAATAGCCACCCTCACAGTAACAGTGGAAAACTATTTCCCAAGAACATTATGTAAATTTACAATGGGATCACATTCCAATTGTTTTAATAAAGTAACTACAATATGGGGTATTGTTTAGTCAGGAACACCCATAAATTCTGAAATTAAGCCCTAACCTGTATGGAGTAGACGGTTTTATCTAAATAATGCCAGCAAGACAAATGGCTATCTCTCTATATTGCAATCATTAAAAAACTTATAGAGTGTTGCTTTGCTTATTATGGATTTTATCAGGGTTTTGTTGAGTGAAGCAGCAATTAAACTAAATATGCTGTCCCAGAAGCCATTTATGACTCTTCTGTCTACACAGAGCGGACTACACTGAAAGAGACCATGACTTGCATTTCAAAACATGATTAGGCTTTCATTACAATGGTTGTGGAGCACCTGACCTAGGTCTCTTTACCAGAGAGATGGTCAAATTTATTGTAATTTTGGTTCCTATCACTCACCTAAAATAGAACGCTCCTTTACAAGAAAAAAAAATTACAAATAATGCAATAAGCCAAGTAGTGTATTTTACATGTGATGAGCTTTGGAACAATGAGGTTGACTATCAAAGAAAAATACTTTTTCTCCAATCTGAAAAGGCATAGGTGCTGCCACAATATGTTTCTGAGAGTTTATTACCTTAATCTAGTTGCACTGTCCACAGAAACATGAGCTCTGTTTCACTGTTTATCTGTTTCTTTCAGGTCAAGCAAAGCTGCTTTCATTTCCCCTCGCCCACTTGTTTTTCTTATGAAAATATATTTTAATACTTCAGCTAGGAATTTCAATATATGAAATTAAAACTGCATGCAACATCTGCTGCTCATGTTCAAACACGCACTGGCTTAGTATTTAGCTCCTCACAAACATCCTCTACGCCACAATGCACAAATCTCTTTCTCTGTGTGGTGTGTCTCTGTGCGTAAAACTCAGCCTCTTTTACACTAAAGCAGTAAGATGTTTTGCACAGAGGCTGAGCAATTATGCTGTTTGTACAACCTTGCAGCAATGTTGGCCGATCTCAGCTGGGGCTGCTAAGTGCTGCTTGTAAAACGAACAGTAACATTCTTGGATTTGGCATGACTTCAGTGCCAGCACTTTAGGACAGGCCCAGCTGTTTTAATTTTTAATTAAAACACATCAATATTATGTTTTGAGTTCTTGTATCTCTGTTGTTTCCAACCACACAGAATTTTGTTGTCCTCATTTACAGGACATTTAATTATCTGTGGTTATCTGGAGAAATTCCAATGTTGTTAAGAGATTTTACTCTTGCTGCTACAGATAGGCCTGGCTTTCTCTAAAGGACACAGAGATGTCTGTCTTACACAGAGAAAGTCTTTCTGAAGGTAGGGGGTAAAACACATGCTTTGTCACCTCCTTACTCACACCTCCCATCACTTCCACAGTATATGAGTCTAAGTAATTGATCTGTAATTATTTTAATGTCATGTGACATTTGCCTAAAACCTCATTTCTGAAAATCATAAATCTGCACGAGAACCTCCAAATTCATTTAAGGAAAATGTAACTTCTAGCCACATCATTGTAGGAAAAAAAAAAAAACTGGAAAATGTGACACACATGTCTCCTTAAGGCTTAGTAAACAGAAAGCAAATTAAAAAATACCTTTGAAAAAAAATGCTTTGGTTTAAAGATCACATCTTTTAAATCTTAAAACGCCAGTCTGATGATGTTTTAATATTTCAGGTTGACAGAACTGTCAGTAGGACTATTTACAGAGTACAAAGATAAAAATGTGCAAAAGATCTTTGTCGGTTCTGGGCCTGCAGCCAGCTCCTTACTCCCCAGAAGTGTGTCATCTGGCATTACTTCTAAATTTGGCCTAAACTTGTTTTGGTGAGTGCAAAATTTGCCTAAATCCAAAACTGGTTCTACATCTACCATTTAAAGCTTTTTCATGACATGTTGAAATCACAAAAAAAAAAAGAAAAAAAAAGAAGTTTCAACGTAGATGTGTTGATGGGGTGAAAACAGAGCAACAGTGGGCAAGGAAATAGAGGCTGATAACTGACCTCTGCACTACCATTATTTAGGATACTAAGTAAGTCTCCTAAAACTTTCTGCTTTAGTTTACCACTTGGTCATCAGACATTCGCCTGACTCTTCTCATTGGACTACAGTTTGCCCCAGGAGCCCCACGGCATCTGAATAAAACCGCGAGCAGATCCACGTCATGATAATTTCCATCCCTTCCAAAATGGTTCCATGTAACATTGGTAACTAATTCTCTTCTGAGGGCAATGATTCCGCAAAGCAAAATCTTTGGCAGTGCCTTTCATTGCAGGCCCTTCTCCCTTTTTAGCTACTGATCACTTACACTTGTCAGCTGAGGAAAACCAGTGTCCAAGACGAGGCCATGTCAGGCAGGGAGTTTCCTCCTCAACCCCACCATGGCTGCAGGAAAGCCAGGGAAGAAGCAAGCGTCTCCTCATCTTTAGAGGCACAGGCTGTAAAAATCAAAGCATCATCGCTGTCAAAAAAGGTACCAGACCCTACCTTTAATTTATCATGTGAGTAACCCAACTCCTCTGCCCTTTCCTGATGGTTTCTAACCTTAAGTGCCAGTTTGGCTCTGTGAATTGTGGTGTGGAAAGGGGCTCTTCCTGCCCTCACTGCAGTGACTCTGAGGCGCTGCCTGACCTGTGGGGCTGCTCCGGGCTCCTGTCTCCAAAGAAGGTCTCCTCTCCTTTCTGCTGGAGGAAAATCTCCCCTCTCTGGAAAGGAAGACCCCTCTCCTGTCACTGACCTCTTAATGCTGCCTCCAGCGCCTCACGCAGCCTCCATCTTCCCTCTCCTCCCGCCCCTCCCTGCTGCATTCCAGAAGCTTCTGCGGCAGCTCCTTTAGGGGAAGGATGCAGCCTCCTTGAGGAACCAGGACTGACTCTCCAGAAATACAGGGAGATATTTTAGAGTGAAAATGTTCGGAAAGCCTGGGGGTGAATCTGTGAGCCGCTGAAACGCAGCAGGTGGTGGATCTGAGAGGTTTGTGAGGGCAGCAGTGTCCCCTAGCCGGGCAGGGGTGTGAGGGGGTTAGCGGCGGTGGAAATTTTTAGGCCTCTTTCCCCTTTTGGGACTTATGTTGGTTTGGTGGAGGCTGTGCAGGGTGGGAGCATGAGCTCTGACATGTCTTTGGACACTTATTCTCAGGTAAAATGTGGTTTTCTTACACAAAATCACAGTTTTGGTGGTGGCGGCTCATCAGGCACTAGTCAAAGAATGGTAGGTCTCTTCGGGCTTCTTGTTGCCTTCCCTATTTCTTTCCCTATTTCTTACACCAAATGGCAGCTTTATTTTAACAGGTATCTTGAAAATATATTTGATTATTTTAATTATTAATTCTGCTGTGAACTAAGGAATAGTAGAATATTCAAATACCTTTGCTAATCCTGCTGCTGTTTGGGAGCAATTGGAAGCCAATGGCTGTGGCAGAGCAGAGCTTGTTGGTGTGGTTTTTATCAGGGATTAGGTTGGCTTTTGGGCATGTCAGCTCAAATGTGCCCCTTGCATCCCGACTATTTTCTTCATTTTTGTCAATACAGAATATATTTTATATATATATATATAATAAATATATAATGGAATGCTATTCCAAGCAATCTAAGTGGTTGGAGTACCTTAGGAGAAACAACATAAAGCCTATTTCACTGTAACAACTAAAAGAGGGTAGCAAAACACTTTTAGTTCCTCAGTCACGCTCATGGCATGCTGTTAATCAAGGAAATTAGTCTGTGGATTCCCTGGTTGACTGTTTGTCCCAGACAGAGACGGGCAACAGGAGGAGTGCAGTTTTTCAGGCCCAGGAATGGAGAAATACATAATCAATTAACTCCTTGTAATGTTAAAGAGTTGAATGCCTTAAATAATACATGCTTCTGCTCCATTTATTATTTTCTGGTGATACTTTTAATAAGAGCTTATTTTCCTTGTAAGCATAACTTGTAGTCAATTTGAAAGTAATAAAAATAAGGAAGATTATGATTCCTATTTTTTTACACCAAAATTTCCTGTCATACCCCAACATGAGTGTAACAGTCTGGATACATTGGGGAGTGGAGTAACATTTCCACAGTGAACTACTAGGAAAGGTTAATTTAATACTTTCAATAGTAGGTAGTGGGGCTTTTTTTTGGGGGGGATACGCAGAAATGGCATATTGGATTCGTTATTTCTGAAATATTTAGTGTACAAAAAAATTATATTTTTCATACCAAGAAATACATCTTATGAGCCTGATTTTGCATCATTTATTTGCTTTAGACAGAGCCATGGTTAAATTTTAAGATGCAGTTTTGAACTTCAGCCACCTGATGGCCACATTTAAGAATTTTGTTTCAAGTGATGCCAGTGCTGTATTTGCCAAGATAATGAGCCTAAAAGGTATGTGGTCAGAAAACCATCTAGACTGCCTCCTGCACAGGCATATGTTTGTGCATGTGTCTATTTTGATTTTGCAAATATTTATTTCAAAACCTCTCTGAAAATGTACCTGCTCTAGTATTTCTTTGCTATTTGTACAAATTATAATAATACATGGAAAGAGTATGAGGAATTATACTCTGGAATATAGATTTAAGTTTTTATCCCAACCTTGACCTTAACTTTGGAGGGTTCTGCATTGACCTCAGAGGCTTGAGTACACTTTGCTCTCCTTGATTACTTGGTGTCTGGATGGAATTTTACTGATTCTGTTAAATTCTGTACCACAGGATAGCAGGGCATTTCTTCACAAGCAAATGGGTGTTTGGGAGAGTGTTAGCAGTCTCTCTGCTCACTAACTTTTCTTACTTGAGAGTTTCCTTTTTTATAACAGACTATAATGATTGCAGTGTTGCTTTGCAGCAGTAATCAGAAGGGACTGCAAAGCGGACCAAGTTTTTGCAAAACCTGTCCCTCTAAGGTGGATGTAGAGGGGAATGAAATGCTCACAAATGTCAGCAAAATGAAGAGATTACTAAATTTGTTTGGCACTTCCCTTTTGAAAGAGTACCTTCAAAATATGCCTGGTTTAACCTAAATAGAATAATCCAAATCTATTAATTTGTTTTGGATATTGAACCTGGCATTAGAAAAGCTTCAAATGAAGCTACTTCACCTAATATAGTTACTGAAATATAGACATGTTGGTGGTAAAAGAAAAGGCTGTGTGACAGAGTGATTGCCATACTCAATACTATTAACTCTTAAAGATATCTCTTATCTCTGGATTCTCATCCAATAATGGAGTTTTGAAAGATTCTGTCATATCTATAAGTTACAAGAATTCTTCCCTAGTTATTTCTTAGAGTTAACCTAAAAAACCCGAGAAATCTTGCTTGTGTATTTGTTGAAATCAGATCATTCTGAGGAGCTCTTAGGAGAAAAAGTATGACTGTCTCCTGAGGAACTGTGTAAACTGTTTGGCACACTCAGAAGCTAGGCAGTAGAGCTGTGCTGATAGCCTCCAAAAGTGATTCAAAAACTTGTCTTAAGAAAATTGCCTTCCGTATCATCAAGCAAATATGTGTCTAACTCGCCTCTCTGAATTCTGCATAGGCTTGGTAGGAATTTGTTGAGCGTCCTTATGCAGAAGTACTGCATAGTTAATGACTACATAAGCTTTCATGTATATGTTGACAGCTTGCAGTTGCAAAAACTCACCCGAAAAAGCTGGACCCAGAGTCCTTGCTGAGGTAAGTATATGTTGTTCCACAAGTTAATGGAACTACTCTTATTCCAGCTGAGAATCTGGTCCTTGAAGGGAAAATTAAGTGCTTAAAATGTAACCAAACCTGTCAGCAATCTGTTATTTTGGGCAAGATCTGGTGTTTGCATTTGGTTGGGAGCAGGGACAGGGAAGCAAATGGAAGAATCAAGGAGTTTATTTGCTGAATTGAACACTGATTGATTATAGGTTTTTAAAATACCTGGAATTTGGAGGACCAAATTCAAGCCTGAAGGCACAAGGATTGAAAATGGCATTGGGCCAGATGTTGGCCTAAGAAGTCTGTGTTTTGTTTTTTAAGTTATGTAATAGCCTGACCTTACGTGCCATGAGGTTGTTTTTCAGGAGTATGATTCAGCTTCCCTGACAGGATGATTCTGAGTTAGCTTTATACCTCTCTATAGTCTGGTTCTTTGTTGGATTTTTTGTTTCACGCCTTATCTTTTAATAGAACATTTATAAAGAACAGTAGGAGATATGGCACTGCTCTGCAAACTAAGCAAAGCTTTAATTAAAACTCATTTTACTTTACTGTACCAGTTTGACTCAGCTGCTCTGACCCTGAATCCTCATTGCTGCAATCCCAGCATATTAAGACTATAGACTCTTAGGTAATAGCTGGCATTTTAGAAATAAAGCAGGTAGAGAGTGAACAAAGTTACTTGACTGGTAGTCACAGCTTTCTATCTTCATTTTTGTCATCATATTAGTCTAATCTATAAAATATTATGAGTTTGTTTATACTGCTAGCTTCAGTAAGCTGAATTTATCTGTTCAGTGCACAAAACTCGCTCTTATATGCATAAGTAATCTTGAGATAATAATTAATATAGTTGCAGGTCTGGGATGTTTATCAGTATTATTTAGATGTTGTTTATCAGTATTATTTGGATTTGACCCTTGCATTTCTATTCCTTTTCCCCAGTGAAGCTTTATGTTGAGATTTGCCTCTTAGAAGAGGCTTCTCTTCTAAGAAAAGTAACTTACCACCATCTAGAAGAAAAAGAAAGGACTTGCAGTTTTATCTTAGCCATTACTGAATTGCCATTACCTTAATGAACCATGTGTAAACTCAAAAAGCAGAGATGACAAAGCCCTTAGTAGACTATGTTTGGAGATGTAAGAAACAACTTAATCCATGGAATCCCCATCTTTATTTTTTTGACAATATTTTTTTAAGGGACAGGCTGGCAGCTCCTGTAATAATTCCTCCTGCTATATTGTATTTAGTCTTTTCATTGTGTCAGATCTTTTCCCACATGACAATGACTTCTTAAAAGCTTAAGAAGACTTTAACAACAGCAGTATTTTGGTATATACCAAAGAAACAAAAAAATACTGTTTTGTTATGGTTCTTTAGTGACTGTGGAAGGTGAAGAGTAGAGAGAATTACTTCTCTAGTACTCGATAGTATAGTTGCAGCTCAGTAGTCGCTGTTTAGTAAAAAAAACAGAGAATTAGAGGCCTATTACATCTTGCCTGAAATGGATACATATTTATCCACATATGCTAAAAGAGATCTGTTAATAAAATCCCACGTTTTTCCTTCTTAAGATAAAGCAGCAATCTCCAAATGCCACAAAAGCATAACTGCTCTGTCATTACAGTTTTGAGCTGTGATGTTGCTGATTCACAGTGCAGGGTTGCTTTTCTTTGAAACTTACTACTTGTCTTGCAATCACTAGTAACAGCACACAAGTAGGGCTGGACATTTATTATAATGGGTGAATTAATTGCTTATTGTTAGGAATTAGATTTTTTGTAACTGCCTGTCAGGTATTGCCTGATAGTTTTAAATGTTATTCAGTGATACGGAAAATGCCCCAGCCAGCTTTTCACATTTATACAATGAATGAGTGGATAACTAGCGGACTGGGAATGTGACACTTCTAATGTCCTCTCTTTGAAAGTGGTCCATGGATTTCAGTTTTCGCTATAAGAGAAATATCAGTAGACCAGCTCCTCAGTTGATATGAGTAGATGTAGGTTCATGATGCAAAGTCACGAAGATAATACATTGTTCATCATAGCAGTTAAACCCTTTCATTACTTTTGTTTATTAAAAGCAAGATGTTTATTTTATCACTAAATTCTCTCGATGTGTCTCTGCCATGCTGTTAATTTAATGTTCAACATTTACTTGTTGCTGTCCTAGTATCAGTGAGTTTTCAGGAAGATACTGAGAAAGGCTCTGTGATGAAGTAGAGCTGACTTGTGTTCTACCATCAGTCCTTGGATTCCCTGTTAGACTTTTCACTGTGATGGTGAGAGCATGCTAGACCTGTTGTCATGGAAACAAAGTCCTTCCTTATTATCATTAGCCCCTGCTCTGTTTTTTGCCTTCAGTTTCCTACTTTAATTAAATTAGGCACTCTGTTAAATGCGTTAATCAAAAATGAAATTATTTTTCTCTTAACATGTGGTGAGGAACAAGATCATATTGTATTCTCATGTACACTACCGACTTCTCTCTTCCCACTAGAATTTCTCTTGAACATGCTATTTTTTTTGCTTGTTCTGCATATATAAACAAGTATTACAGTTTAGTCTAGATTCTCTCCTCACTTTCTGGAGATTCTAGGTGTTTGACCCAGTTCCACAAAAGGCTTGGTATAAGAATGGTTGTCCTAGCTTAAATCAACAGCCAGGAACTATGCTTAGAAAAGGAATATAATAGAGCAAGCAAGCAGCTGCACTTAGATTTCCAGATTTGGAAAAAAAAAAAGGCTGTACTTTCCGTTCATTTTGAGTCAACATAAAATTAAAATAATGATTAGCTTCCTGCCATGTAGAAACACTACAGTACTCATACAGAAAAGAAATTCCATTGGCATTGAAAGATGTATTTGATTACCTAGTGGAACAAAGGGAAGTGAGGATAGAAACCATGACAGATGGATGACAAAGTTTTTGCTATAAAACTCCTAACTGTCACAGTTACAAGTGATAATTCTGCTGATGTGCTGCCTTAAGAGACTGATACTGCCTTAAGAGATAAGATCAAAATCACCTCGATATTGTTATCATTGAATGCATTGATTTCCATGATTCATGCAAAATTCTGGACTTGATTTGTTCTCCAAGGCTTTTCTTTTCCCTGCTTATCGTCATAAAAGAAGACACCAGTATCCCCATCCATTTGCTAGATTCCTTGGAAGTTGGAATTAATTATCAGATTTAATCTTTAGATTTGTTCATGAGACTGCTGTGTCTAGGCAGCTATTGATATTTTCTGTCCTATCAAGAGTGTTTTTAAGTCTTTAGGATATCTTTGGCATTATGGGTGTTACAGAATTTCTATCGTTTTTACCCAGAGATTCTTAGGGGAGACAGTTGCTCCAGTTCATTACAGGGCATCTCAGGTAAAATTCTCCCAGTACAGACACAGGAAAAAAGTTTTGAGATTCTCTAGTTATTAGTGGCTAATATTTTTAAGCAAAGTTAGACAAAAATAAGGCAAATAGCATCCAAGGCTATTCAATAAACTTCTAATTCTTTTACCACATTAGAACTAACAAAATAGCTTAAATTACAACACAGCGACCATTTTTTTATGAAAAAAAACTACATCAAGGCTGACAGTTTGTATAGTTAGTTCAGCTCAATGCAATTTAGAAACATCTGTATAATAAATCATGTCAGGGTGGCAAAGGCTTTGCACTAGAAGTGGCAATTTAAATTTAATACTGCTACATCTGTTGGGATGTTTGTAACTTCTTCCATGAAATCTCTTAGTTAAGCCCTAGCATCCTTAGGTCAGGTGTGTTGCCTTTTAGGTTTGTACAAAACACCATCACACTGGCTTCTCAGCACTCAGGGTTCCCATTCTCTAGTTTTTGCCATTAGGGGGTGCTCAGGAAAGGCAGATGCAGTTTTGTCTTCCTCTTGGGCACTGATTTTAAGATATCCCTGCATAGTTTAGAATCACCTAATGCCAGCATAAAGTGCAGTGGGACCATTTTCAAGATGAGATTAACACACGGACACATGCACCACCCCCACTGTCTCAGCTCAGGCTGTAACTGCCCTGTCTACATCTTTGTTTCTGATTGCCGTAAGAATAATAGCTGGTCAGAGACTAGCAAAGGCAACTTGCTAGAGGAATTTTGGTCTGGTGTGACCCTTTCTGAAGCTGCAGGACCTCCAGTCCCAGTTTGTGCTAGGATCACTAAGGTCTACAAAATGAAAGAGTCAAAGAGAAGTGTTCATTTATGCTGCTTCAGGACCTGTTTCTTGGAAAAGCACCTGAAATTCAGTTGGTGTACAAAGGTCATGACTATCTTGAAATCTTTTGTTCAATTCCATTAATATAAGAAATGCCAGTCAGGGTACCCATTGTCCTTCTGCTGAGTGAGAGGAACTGTTAATCATTTGTTCTTGATTTTGAGTCTGTTTGAAACTGTTCCATTAAAGCAGCTAAGATGACCAAGCTTTGTTTTGTCCAACGGGATGTTGATACCGCTCTAGTTATTTCTCATACTGAAAGAATAATGAAGCAAAAATTTCATGTTGCCATTATCAGTAATTTTTGCTTTCTTTTCCTGCCTTTTTATTTTTTCCTTTTCTCTTCCTCCAGAGTGACTATGGCATTGAGTATGGATGAGATAGAGGTGGTTCCAACCTTTGGTGCTTATTTTTTTGGCTCATTAAGTTTTGGCAAAAAAGGAATACTTAACAGACCTGACGTTCCAGGCTGGGTGGTGATTGATCAAAAAGTCAGCACAGTCGGTGTTGTTAGTTTTTCTCCAAACTTGTAGTAATGGTACTCCCTAAGAGCCTACAAAAACAAAGCAATTAGGCTGCTGTGATAGGAGGAATGATGATGGCTGAACCAGCATCAGAAGGGAAGCCAGTAGCTTTCTGTAGAATTGCCTTTACTTCTTTAATGTGCTAGAGTTTATAAAATGACAAGCCAATGCACATTGCATTTAAAGTGCATTGTCTGGATTATGCCAGTTGCACTCTTCGGAAATGTGACATTGTGAAATGAGATTTCCACACACATACAGGAATGAGCAGACACTTTATTAGCCTAGTAAAAATACAATCTTATATCAATAACACCCAGCCTCTCTCTCCATTTCCTCCTGTTTGTGTTATGTGTCTGTGTTAGCCTTGTTCTGAGCCAGTGTTGCCAGGTGTACTCGCCAGAGTCTACTCAATTGGAGCTGTGAATACCAGCCAAAAATAGCTAGCCTTGATCGGATGCTCCAGCATAGTTAATAATTCAGAGCAAGTAAGAATGCTTTCCAAAGGTACACATAGCTATTGGTTGCTGCAGCTTTGAACATCCACTGAAGATGAACCTGTCATTACTGCTGCGCTTCATGTCCCTGTCTCTCTAGGTAGGCAGGCTAAGAAGAACCTGACTGGCAGCTGCAGATACATAGGTTCAATCCTTGCCGTAAGCCATGAAGCTGTTGAGTAGTCTCGCTTAGTTAGTTCTCTTCTTCTGATTTCCCATTTCTGAATTGGAATGATACTGTTTTTGAATAGAAAGATTAGAAATTCTAAATGCAAGTTGATATTGCTGTTACTAGCAATAACTAATATCTCCATTAAGTTGGTTCGGATTTCAGAGTGTTGGGAACACTCCCAAGTAAGGAACTGCTGCTGTTACCATGGCAAATAGTATTCACCTCTGTGCAGATTAGATTTATGGAACAATGGCAGAGTTAGTCATGTAAGTGTGCTGCATAGCCAGATGTTTCGCCTTTCCAATTCTCATTTGAATGAGTGAAAGAATCTCTGGATGTTGATCAAGTGTATGAGATCTATCAAAAGTGGTAGAACTTTTGTCTTCATTTGGAAAGAACTCAAATGCACAACTCAGAAAATGGGAAATGGTCAGTTAGGTTATAACTCTGTAGGTTTGACTGTCTGTTTGACTGATACACATTTTGTGAATCTCTTGATAAGAGATTTGCTTTTAGGTATGTCCTGAGGGATTAATTTTTGAGGGTTAATGAAGGGAGTTAATGAGTCTGGGTGGGGATATAGTGAGTGAGTTCCAGAGAGCATGCTGTAGTTGTGAGGCTTTCAGGATGGACTGAAAATGAAAACCCAACTTTGTCAGACTCTTCCTGTGTAATTGGCATAGCAGAAGATTGCTTTGTTTGGGTGTCAGTAGCTGACTCATTCTTGTCTGAGTCCTAGTAAAGTTTTTAAAGTGTTGGCTCTCTTGGCACTTTGGAGAGCCAAGGAGATGCCAGGCGTCTGCTGAGGCTTGAGTTTGAAAAGTGAAAGACTTTTATGTGAACTTGGGGGAGGAACAGAAAATGTTATCTGGCCTAGTTTTGGGTCATGTTAGACTGGAAAGTGTTAGGAGCTGCTTGGGTCATCTGGAAGACTGTGAAAGAAAATTGAGTGTTGCAGTGCTTTATGCCAGTAGTGGATCCTTGCTGCAATATGGGCTGAAACTTATGAGGCATTCTGCAGAGATTGGCTGGCAGCACTGTAAATGGCAACTGCTTCCATGTCAAGCCTGCCCAAATCACAGAAACTACAATACTTATCTGCCATGCGACTTCTTTAAAAAAACAGTCTTCATTTTTCTTATTTTATAATGTTAGTACTCAGTGCTTGCTTAAGAAAAGCTTGTTTGTGTGTTATTTCCTTAAATTGACTTCCTGTCAGGCAAAATTTCAGTCACTTAAGTGGCTTAGAAACCTAGTCTAGCTGAGCTTGAGTCACGCCTGAAAGTCAGCATTGATAAAAACATTATCTATGGCCTGTTGCTAAAGTGATTCATAATGTTCTTTTATCCTTTTGTGTGAGGGTCACATGTGCCTTGCTAACTCCTAAATGAATAAGTTGATTTTATCTATTTAAAAATAGAATGCAGCAGATTATTTAAAAACAGATTGCAAAAAAATGGATCACCCTGTATGATGATGTGATGATGAGTATTACTTGCCCTTAGTGACTGGAACAGCCTAGGAGTCTTCTGATAAAATAGTATGCTACTGAAAAATGCTTCTGGAGCTCTGAAGGATTCTTTTATTACAGTTCTATTGTAATCATTTGGAGCACCAATGATGGACCAAGACCCTGGTTCAGGGCTTTGAGCATGGTTTGGAGAACACTATGGTGTGTGACCCAAAAGCTCGTTTTATTCTCAAAACAGAAAGACTTACCAGGTAGTAAAGTCTTCTGTGTCTTCAGTCTCCTCTTTGCTTATTGCTTTCTATCTGAAATAGTTTCTTTTGTGGTGCTGCTTCTAACTATGCATGCTGCATCTCTAGCAAGTTTGGGGCTGTGCTATTGATGAGTATAAATAGCTTGACTGTAGGAGGGTTTGCTTTATATAAATTATGAAATGGCTTGTCCTCCATCAGTTTTTTTACAGTAAGTAAAAGAAAGCTTTTACACCAAAATACGTTTTCTGGAGTGCCTTAAGAGCTGCTGTATTGTCTGTATAATTAGTAAAATGCATCTGATTAATGTGTTTAAACTCTGGATAACCGTAAATGAGTTAACTAGAATAGCTCCCACTCTTCTGATGCAGTGGACAGAGTAGTGGTACTCTTGTTGGTCTGATAATGTTGGTTCACTAGACATTTAGAGTGTATTCATTTTTTTTTTGGTGTTTCTTCCTCAGTAGCAATGTTTCACATATTTATGATATCTAGAGTTTGGTTCTCTTCTGTGATCGTAAGGCAGTTTCCTATGTCACTAGTCCTGCAGCCCACACACTGAAGAGTATCTGTGCAAAGTCTGTGGCTGGGTCATGAGTAGAAATTGGGAGAGGAGGAATGGGTTTGTGATACAGATGTTGCTGCTTTCAACATGCTTTTGCAATAGGGGATCTTAGTAGGCGTTTGTTAATTATTCCTCTTAGAGGGATGAGTATAATAACATTTCTGCCAGATTCCTCTCTCTTTCCTGTGCCTCCAGCTTGCTCTCTACGTCTGGGGATAAGAATACTACCTTATTGAGTACACTTTTCCATAGGAAGGTCATACTTAAAACCTTGCAACCATAATTGCTTACTTTCCAGCATAGATGAATTAAATTCAAGGTAATTAGTGCTTCTAGCTCGGCTACGTAATACCTTTGTGTCCTCAGCGCCGTCTGGCACTGAGCACTGTCTTGCTGGCTAGGATTTTGGCAGAAGGTTTTTAAGGATGTTGTTGAAGTTTGCATTGTGTTCTGTCAAACTATGTTGAATGCTGATGCTTCATTTATCAGGTTTTGGCACTGCACGCTGAAGAGGACGAGAGTAGAAAATCGTTACTCACTGATTTAGCTCTCTTGCTAAAAAGATATATTACGTCCAGTTTGGATAAAAGTATCAAGCACTAAAATTTTTCTTCTACATCCATATTTAACATTTCTTTCCTTTTTCATTTATAGTGTCAAGAAGTGGTGTTGAGTTGACAGCACTCTATACCATCCCAGAGGAGGCTGTAAGTAAGTGTTAAACTTAGTCCTGTGTGTAAAAATGACTTTCTCTGAGTTAGGAACAGAATTGCCTCTTCTAGCAATTTTTGTGGTTAATAGGAGTTGGTTCTTTGATTATTTTTTAGTGAGGATTTAAATTCTTATCTGAACTCCTGATTCAATTGGGAGTACTTTCTTAACCATAACTATCCAACAGAATTTATTTGAACTGTTAGCAGAGGGTAAAATTCACCACTGCACAAATTTTTGGGCTTGTAGGAATGGATAATGATTCATATAACTAACTCTTGTGGAGACTGCTCATTCTGGTGGGAAGCTTGGCTTGTATGGTCATGTTACAAATTATTTGTTCACCTCAGAAGTTATTATCATTAAGTGATCTTATGCACTAATATCAACTAGGAACATCTATTAAAAATATGGCTCTTCCTAGAGAGCCAAATATCTAGTATTCCTCATAAAGAATTAAATCTTTTTCTCTAAGCTGAAAACTATAAAGACTGTTTTCATAGTTACTCTACAGGTTTTTATGTAACATAGTTGTGTGTAGTTTCACAAAATCTGTCAGGATTATCTCACCCTTTGTCTTCCTGGAAAGGAAAAGTTGAGGATTTTGTCTTTTGATACAAAGTTTCCTTTTAAAGGAGCATATGTTTTGAATGTCGTGATATTCATATAATTGCTTATAAAATCGTTTTTGTTTTTGGTGTGCCTTCACAAGCTGTTTGGCAATATTTTACAGTTTTTACTTGAGGTTCAAAATGCCACTGCAAGACAGATGATATGTTTGTTATACAATATCATTACAGTGTGATGTGTTACTTCATGGTCTCAGGTTGCTTTTCCTTGAGCAGTTGGATGCTATCAGTTGTCAGTTTCTCATCTATTGTTTCTTTTCCTCAGAACCTCAGCAAGTGGGAGATAACAGAGCCAATGGGTTGCATGTGTTAGGGAAGCAACAGGACTCTAATAGAGATATAAATTATTGGAACAGTGTTCGCGTGGGGGATTGCAGACAAAGCAGTCCTGAGGAAGTGCATAGAGAGCCTGGTTTCAGCTGAGGCTTGAATAACAGCAGAAGTGAAAACCACTGATGATGAGAGGAGAGGTAATCTGTTGGGAGGGGAGAAAACCAGCTGAAGCCACTATATGTAAGTATTTTTGAATAATTTCTTATACAGTAAATTTGCCATGCCTGATGAGCAGATTGACATAGATATTTCTGAACCTAAGTTTGGTTTTGAAGACATTTCTTTGCACAATATGAAGCATAAGCAGATTTTATCTTTTTTGTTCTAAATAGTTCAGATATTTCATGTAAAGAATGGAATATCAAATATATTCTCTTATTGTCCAACTACATCCAGATATTTTGATGTGGCCAGTATATGTATTTTTAATTGACACTTTACATAATGGTAATTAAGATTTGGTGTTCATTATTTCAGTTTACAAAATTAGTTACTTCTACTGTTATCTGTAATTGCCATCCTTGAGTATGGCAATAACTTACCTGCACCTACACATGAGCAAACAAAGTGCTAAAAGTGGCAACGTGTGGTGCACAATATGCAGAGGGATTTATGACATATTAGAGACAAACTTGTTTTATGAACAGTTTAGGGGAGGGGGCCAGAATACTGCAATATTTGCTCAATGAGAACATAAAATAGCTTCTCAGTATTTAGGTGAAATTTTGCTTCTGGATGATGGTGGATACCTCAAATGAGTGAGATCTAGGTTTCAATCTCTTTGAAAAAATGAAAATCTCATCATGTCTTAATAAATAAAATATGAGTCTATTTATTATGTAAAGTATTCAAGTTTCCTGCGGATTCAGGATCTATGAGATCACTTCAATTCCCAAGATAAACATATTTCTAAATATGTGTTTGTGTACACTTGTGGCATAAATGAATGTGCTTTCACTAGACTTGGTGGAACATTCTTACGGTTTCAGCAGCCAGTTCTTGGGTGGCTCAGTGCTACCCAGGACTGTTTTGATGTCTGGCTGGCCTAGGATGAGAAGAAAATGAGAAAACAGAAAATGCTGATTGTGAATTTATTCCTTCTAAAATAGAATTAAATTTTAATTTTATTATTTCAGTTGAATAACCTTTTACCAACTGGAAAACATTTGTGAATTGGTGAGCTTAGGCAAATATAAAACAGAATGTTTGACTTCAGACTCAAAATGCTGTTTTGAAAATGAACTTTTAAGAAACTATGTTAAGTTTAAAAAATCTGATGTGCAATATTACATTTGACAGCCAGTTATTCACCTATGGATTGAATGATTTTAAGTGTATATTTAATAGGAGATTGTGCATGAGTGTTGATACATAGGATCATCCAAAGTGAATTGTCATATAAAAACATGGTTTGAAAACTAAAAGTGTTACTATGTCTGACATAACAAACCTCAAGAGGAAAAAGAAGAAAAATTGTTTCTCCAATATTAAATAGTTACCCAATATTTCAGTGCTCATTTATTTTCAGAGCTGTCAAACAGTAAAAACAGATCAAAGATTCAGTCTGAGTGTATCACTGAAAAATACTACTTACCATTTCCTTTCTCAGTACTTTTTACTTCTGAGAAAAGGCAATGCACAAGAGCATGCTTTTGTAAGGCAAGATTTTCTGGCCTTCTGAATACAAAGATCTCCTATGTCACTTAAAATTTGAGGATCAAAATAAGACTATCAAAGGGTTTAAGTGGATGTCTGGAGCTTGTTTCTAATTAGATTTCATTTGGGATTTTAGATTTGGTTTTGGGAAACATGCTATTAGTACTAGAAGTGGCTAAAAAACTGCATTCAATGTAAAAAGCTTATGTGTTAAAGCTCCTTCATAAATACTTCTTTTAAGGTGCCCGTGTCCCTTTTTAAAAAATAGTCTAGGCACTTAGAGTTTAATCTTGTTGCAAACTTGAGCATAGACTGCATGTCCTAAGGCTAATGAGGACTACACTATCTCTGAGATTGTAGATAATTGTAGAAAAATTAGCACTTGGGGTGGGCAGATCTAGCGTACTGATTCATGCTCTTTGGATTATGCCCTACAAATAAGTTTATATTTAAGTTTTCTGGGAGACTGAGTTTTCTTCTATCCTTACACCTGTCTGACATTTTTCAGAGACTACAAAATATAAATTGTTGTTTTTATACATAGGCTGTATGTTTTGCTGTAGTATTCCTCTTTGATATATAGATATCAAGATAACTACAGTCTACTTAATGAGAGCCTTTTGGTCCAGTGAATATGTAATTCCAGAGATGGAATCTAACTAAAAGGGGGGAGCTAGTATGTTTGGGAGTATGCGTTATATGTAAAGAGACAGGTGAGTTGCCTGTCTGTAAAAACAGTTCTTTTGATAGAAAACATCTGTCCTTAGGGAATAGACTGTGTTCACCCACTTCTGTGGATTTTGTGTTAACTTTATGAGGTTGGCATTTGTTTTTTCCTCAGAACACAGGTGGTGAGGTATCACTAGTATTAGTAGTAGTATGGTGATAGAGAGTTTGCTGTGAAGCAAAGATAAAGCACATATAAATGATAATGATCTTCATTAGACTTTAATACCTAAGCAATTGAGAGAATTAGAAAAGTGGTGTCTATTTTAAAATAAAATAGCAACATAACCTGTTTTTCTGTTCCTGATATATTTGCATTGAAGTCTGTTGATACAATGATATTTTTTTAAAAGTCAAAAGTACACTCTTCTACTGTGTTTATGGTATAAAATAAATGCTGATGTGCAAGCATGCTATTTACATAAATACATAATACATAAACCTATGTTACCACGTAGTATGGCTGGCTTTACCTGGCTAAAGCATACTTCAGTTATTGGAAGACAACAACCTTCAGTGATGTAACTGTGATTGTATTAAGATGGAAAAACAACTGCTACATTCCTTGAAGTTTGAGGCTTAAACAGATGTATGGTGTGGTTATTTAATACTGAGTACAGAACTGCAGGCAAAGAATTCTTCAGCAGAATTGCACAGCTTGAATTCTGTGTTTTTGTGTGGGTTTGGTGTGGTTTATTGACTGTCTGCTCTTAGTTTGCTTGAACAGAAGTCTTATTTTAGCTATAGTGAGATATATAGACGTAGCTCTCACTGATGCTCTCTGATTTCTAATTTATAACTGTTTTACATCAGACTATTAATCTATCTCCATTTGTGAATCATGCCATATTTCCTTCTGGAGGATGGTGCTTGAATTATTTGAGAAGTTACCTCCAGTTGAAGATATATTAATACATTCTATTGGATTAAACTTTTTACAGGTTTTGAGGCAACAGATAGCTGTTAAAATGAGTAGAATTTGGTAATAATAGCTTTGAAAATATCCTTTTAATAGCTGTGAAGCACTTAAAATAATTATTATTCCTGTCTTGAAAATAGTAATAAAACCGAGGCTATTCCTCTGCTTATTCTTAAAAACCTGCCTAAATGTTTGCACAGTTAGGCTTGCTGAAGCCATTTATTTAAGTTAGCCTTTTAAAATACAACTAAAGGGAAAATGTGGACAAGATTAAAGAGTTTGTCCACCTAAGCTGTATAAAAGTGTGCCTAAAAGGATGAAGGAGAGGCTGGTGAGAACAAATTGGGAAAGAAGAATGACAACAAAGAAAATGAGTCTTTTTTAAATGAAATTACTTCCCTGGTTTTTAGACAGCAGCAGAACTTCAGCCACACTTAGATGAGTAAGAAACGCCACAGTGGCTGAGTAGTGTGGAACAAACTTGGAAATGAAATTGAGTTCATGTTATGCCTTCACTTTTGAGACAAAAATAGACCATGCTGTATAATGAATTAGAGAAGATTAGCTTTCTAAAATTAGTTGTCACAAGAACATCATTGTCAAGCAACAGACCAATGATGCTTTATTATAAAAATACTTCTAATCTGTAACTGCTTAATAAGCCTAAGTTGCACTGTTTTTATTAACAAAAAATATTACTGGTATTTTTGGCATTATGGCACTGTAATAATAAAAATAAGCGTCTCATGAAAATACTGATTTCTACATTCCTAGTTTTACTCCATATTTTTTCACTGTGGTTGTGAATATCTTTAGTACACTTAGAGAAATTACTTGGGCTTAAAGACCATCATTCTTGTGTTAAAGTTGCCAAGTCAGTTAAAAAAAATCAAAGATCACTTCAGTATACTGGGGGTGTTTTTATTATAAGGTTAATTCTGAAACCAAAAGAATTTTCATTATTCTTTTTGGAATTTCGGTTGTTTCAACTCTTCATTAAAATAGCTTTTTTTTCCCCCCCCCCGAATCTTATCAGAGAATGATGTTACATTATGGTAGACAGTAATTTATAGATTACTCTCTCTGAAATGACTTTTCAATATAATTATTCTCCAAACAGAGCAGGGGAGAACTAAGTCATATGCTCCTTTTTACAACTGCATTCCTTGGTGGCCTCCATATGTTTACCTTTAGCTGACTTTAGACTTTGTGCCTTTGTGGTTGCTGGCAAGAGCAATTGAATTCTTTCATGTCTATTACTTCAGTAAGGAATGTGAAGCCACATGCAAAAAACAGTAGAATACAACAGTATGAAGCACAAATAATCCTTGATGAGATGCATATCTTGAGAAGGGATATAGGAATGTTTTGCACCTAATTCTTCATTTTGACTGTTAGGCTTGAAAATTCCAAAAGGGGGCAATCTTACCCTCTCCGCGAAAGCCTGTAAGTTTAATTCAATTGAGAAAATACAGTATAGTGCTTTTAAAGTTCTCATTTCCATTAGCAAAACTGAAGTTGAGTGCATATACAATAAAACAACTTCTAGGTGTTGTTTTTTGTTTGTTTGTAAAAGCTAAATTGTAGACTCATCACTGGGGTTTTAAACTTCTTTAAGCTCAATACTATGAATATATCACTCTCCATGTGTTATTAAAAATATCTGATGCCTTCAGCTGTAGAGAACAATCATGTTGATGGAGAGAACCAGAGAACCAAAAAGTATATACTTATATGGCTCTTGGGTATAAATCAAACATATTTAGGATGGAAATTAAAGGAAAAAAATTGGATCTTAAGACTCATCTCTGTTTTTAGAATTTATTGCCACTTAGGAATTTAAGCCAAAAATAAATACTTTTTGAGAGATTTTTTTGTTGTTGTAATGATAGCAAATGTAATGATAACACATCCAAAGTTTAGCAAGTTATTTATACTTTTTGATCTTCTTGCTGTAGAGATGTGCAAGAAATAGGCGGTAACCTTTCGAAAAGGGCTTTCAAGAAGCATGCCAACCAATCATTTTTAATAGCTTTAGTATTATGTTTGTTTATATGTATACTTTTTCTGTAAGATGCATATTTCCTTTATATATACACTGTCTAATTAACAATATTATTGACCTGTTTTTCATAATTTGACTGCAGTAACTATAGAAGAATTTTGTATATAGATATGTGAATATATATGAAACTACAGATATGTATGCGTACATATGTGTGCTGACTTCCAAAAATTAGCATTTCTGTAGCATGTTAGAAATTCATCATTGAGCAATATGGACATGTCTTAGAAGGAACAGTCATGAATATAAGATAATGTGGTAGTTGTACAAAAGCATCTAAAACAGCATGGGAAATTTGATATGGAGAGGAAGAGGAAAGCAACGCATGCAAGGTGAGGGTAGCAGGCATGTCTTAGTCACTTGGGAACAGTGAAGAGTTTGCAGGTGAGATGTTATCCACACTCCTTCCATCTCTTTTCTGTCCCTGTGATGTAATGTAGCAAAGTCTATTGGGTATCCAAATCTCTATCCCTGTCTTTAATAGTAGAGCAGTGAAGTTTCTAGAGAAAGGTACTGTGTTTTATTAGACCAACAGATACAGCTGGAGCAGAAGATAGAAGACAGATAAGTCTTCAGTTATAAAAAACCTTTGCTACATTTGAAGCCAAACTGGCAATTTTCAAGATAAGAGAGGCAATGTGTGTTCTCTATTTACTTCATGATGTTAATGAGATAAGTAGTCTGTAAGTAGGAATGACTGGCAACTTTCTAATCGCAAGAGGTGCTGGCACTGGAAAAAATAATACGATTGATAGTTCCTGTGAGTCAGATCAAGAGAGGCAGGTGACCACTTAGTTAACTTCGAGCTACCAGCAGAGATGAGTTGCAGGGAAAACTGTAACGTGCTATAAAATCTTGATTACTTTGGAGTCCATGATCTTTACTATATAATAGAACGATAAGCTTAGTTTACAGGATGAAATTATGAAAATATTTTGTAGATCTCTCTTGAGGATTATGTCTGAAAAGTCTGAGATGGAATTCGGAAGATGAGGATGTAATGCAAGTAGCAGCTGTTTTGCCGAAGGGCTTCCACTTTCTAGTGCACATATTTCAGCCTACTTTGTTGAGTCAAAAAGAAGGCCACAAAGAACTAATGAGAAGCTTCTTGCTCTTGGCTATGTAATCTGGGGTGCTAGGGTCCCACTTTTTCAGTTTTCTACACATTTTCTCCATGGTTTTTATTCACAGTTCGTCCCTGTAACCTTGGTCTGTACATTTCCCCATGATAAGGCCAGATCCTCTAATTAGTCATTACTGCAGGGAGCCTGGTTCAGGCTGGTAGGTTAGCTGTGTACAAGAAGCTTTGCAGCTTGTGATGATTGGAAGCTGGGCTCCAGGCTGTGCCCTGTGAATAAAGATGCCCAGACACTCAGCCTGTGCATGCTGGAGTAGCCCTGGCCCCTGATTTGCAGCTGGGACGGTTCAGTAAAACATCAGGTTTAAATAGCTTCATAAGATGTGAAGAAAGCTCAAATAAATCATGGTACCACTTTCTGTGATGTGAGGTATACTTTAGAAACTAGTTTTTCTCTCTTTTTTTTTTTTCTCTCTTTCACATTGATACGATATAGACTGTTTTATATACGGGTATGTTGTTACTCTCTAGAGGAGATGACCGTAGCCATTGCTTAGCTATCTGCTTACATTCTGGAAAGAGTCATTTGGGATTTTGTCTTTCTGAAAGAAACGTTTGCTTATGGATTTTTTTTTTTATTGTCACATCCATGGCATTTTTAAAGTAAATAGGAGTACAAGGTTTATATTATTTTAAATGTATATTGTATTTGTCTTCCCAACACTGTGGTTTTTAGTACTGTGAATAACGTAGTATGGAGCCAGCCTATTAAAAAGCCTGTTTTTGTAAGGAAACTGTTAGTCCACCTACAATATTCTATTGCTTACTGTGTTCTTCCAATATGCTTAGCATTCCACAACCTAAATGATCATTTGTTGAACAAATTCATGCTTTTATTAGTCAAAATACAGAGAAAACAGAGCCCCCCTGTTTCAAGATATTTGCTAATGCACGGTTAATTATCACATATAGCTTACTATAATTCATTTTACAGGGAGACCTCCTGCAGGTAACATACTAGCAGTTTATGAAGCAAAATAACCTCACTATAGATTAGAACTGTTTCACTACTGGTCAGACAGTTGCTGCTTCTAGGCCTTCTCACTTCACATTGCTAATTTGAACAAGGCTTTATTTTTATATTTGTCAGCAGCAAGACTGTAGCATGGTTGTTAAACCTCTCCCAGGCCTAATTAGAGTAGCAATGCTAGCATTCATAATGAATCTCGTGTCCTGGGTTGGAGGAGGTAGCCGTGGTGCTACAGTAGCTTCCTGGCAGACAGTTGCTGGCAGGTTTAAGGTAGCTTGTGGCTTGCAATATTAAGTGACTGTTGAAATTCATTGACTCCACTGCGGCTTATGTGTCTAGATGACAACAAGTTTACACGGTTCTTTTATAGTTACAGCAAATGGGTCCATTTAAATATTTATTAGGTGATTATGGTGATGTGAAATGGAAAAAAATTGCAAAGTATGGTATTGCATGTATAACTGTTTTAACTGTTTGTACAAAATAGGCCTGTGGTATCACTTGAAATTACAGCATCTTTTTTTCCTCATAAATATTTATAGTGTATCAGTAGCTAGGAATACTAATTTATTTGCATTTTGTTTCTTATTTAATTTGACATCCATTTGGATAGCCTTTAAAAGCACTCACACTGATTTGAATGAAGGATATTTCAATCAGCAGTTGAGTGGCATTTTGATTGGTGTGAGTGAAGTTCAATTTTAGGAGTTCTGGCCTTTATGAGATAGAGAAAGGAGCATTACCTATGTGTGCTTGGTGATGCAAAAAGCTTGCCTTTCCCAATCTTTGCATTTTGAGACATTTGTCAGAACTGTTGGGTTAAATTTAGTCATGTGTTATTTTGTTCTTCACCTGGCTTAATGAAAGTGAAAAGAACACCAAAGCTGGGTATAAATTTCTGCCAAATTAATCAAGAGCCATTGTAAACTGTGGGTATGAGTTGAATGCTAGAACAAACTGTCTCGGTTATATAGAAAAAAAGAATTAAATGCATACAGGAGCAAAAGAAACCCAATTCAGTGACAGCTTTGCAGCTACTCTTTACTTTCTTCACAGCAACAAAAAGGATGAGAGTGAGTCAATCTTGCCCAAAGGCATGGGAGAACACGATTCAGAGCTGTCAGCAAATGTGCATGTTGAAAATTGTCAGTGATAGTATGGAAAAAAAAGACATAGTGAAGGTAAATCAAGCACAATCCAGGAATTTTCTTCAAAGTACATATATATTAAGAATAAACTTAAAAAATATGAGGCACAGTCTGTCTATAGAGAATAATTAAACATGCTAAAACAATTTTACTCATGATACTGTTGATGAATTTTGCTGCTATTTGGCTATTTAAATTTGCTACAGGTGGGCATAAAACTTCCCAAATATCTCTCTATTTCTTTAAGAACATAAATTTACTACAGAGTTAAAGCTGAAGTCAACTCTTGTCACATTTAGGGAAATGTAAGATAAACCCTCTTGTCTAGCAGTATTGGATATTTCCTTTAATTTCTTACTTTATTAGCTAATTCTGTTTGACTTTCTGTTCAGAGTCCAGGTTGTTCATTTGCTGTTTGTACTAGGAACTCGGGCACCTATCACAGTTTTGGACTCTGCTTCAGACTTGCAGTGCATAATTTTTAGGAGGTACATTATATGTGATGATTAATCCATAATTATTTATCCTCAGGCATTAGAAATTTGTGTTTTATCTCTGCACTAGTTTTGAGTGTGGTCCTGCTAATGCCAACGATGGTAAGTTAAACTTGCAATTCGGGGGAAAAGGGGCATCAGTGCAAAACCAGTTCCCTCAAAATATCTATGTTCTTGTGCACACATACTAAGGCTCAGTCTCAGGGGCTGTCAGTCCGATGCCTTTCACAAGCACTAAATTCATTTAGAAGACGCTGAGGAGGGGAGAAAGAACATTCTTTAGCTCTTTGAGAGTCTGGAAGTTCTGTGCTACTGTTTGCTCAGATTTTCCAGCGAGATCACTTCCTGAACGCGGCATAATATGAATAAATGTTCTGAGAGGCAGGTTCAAAACTTAAACACGTCCAGTTTTGCACCACTCCATCAGCAACAAAGCTCAGTTTGGTTCAAGCTTTGCAAGCTTTGCAAGCTTTGCAGTAGGCTCAGAAGTTTCACATGTATAACTCAGAATAGGATAAATTTTAGTGCATTTTACTTGATATTTCATTATATCTTAAACACTAACAATACTATTCAGGTTTTAATGTGCCTTTATCTAGTTATCTTTCCAAGGACCTCAGTTGTCCTCCCAGTAAATTGCTCTGTGGAATGAACAATTTGGTCTGGATGGAAAGAAATCAAGATTTTGTCTATAAAATACTATTCCAAAGGTGGTTTGCAGAATGTCTGATTTAGTAGTAGTAGTAATGTATCAGCACTTATTTTAATGGAAAAATATGTGGTAGAGCAGTCTATACAAAACCCAGTGTAGAAAATCTCTCTTCAGTGCAAATTTTGATGCAAGTCTACTTGGAAAAGGAGGGGTAATATAAAACACAAAGTTGTACCCAGGTGGTGGTTTATCCTGGGACTTATACAGTTCTTTCACTTCTAGTAGTTCTTAATCATTTTCCACAAGAAAATGTTGCTTGAGGGCTTTTCATGACTCTTCCACGTCTATCCATCACTACAGCCCATATCTCTCTCCTTTATTGGGTAGCTAAAATAGTTTACCTGGCAGAATAGAACTTTCCTGAATACACGTGTAGTGCAAACAACAGCAATCTCCCAAATACTGTAGAAACATGAAGTTAGTTATACAGGTTGTCACTTTGGTCAACATTTGACTTCTTTTTCTATGTGTGATCTAATATTTTGATACTGCTATATTAATCCCATCAGCTGAGTAGTCTGTATTTTTGAAGGAGAGTCAGTGAAATTTTCACGCACACACACATGATTGAATTGAAAAAAATCTGGATGTGTCTGAAAGCAGAATTGAGTGTTTTGGTTCCGTAGTACCATGCTGAAGTGTTTTATTCTATTAGTTCATACACAGAGTTTTTAGACTTTCTCATGTTCAGATAGCTACTTTGGAGCAATGGCAAAATAAAAGTAAGTATGCAGAAAGGCCTTTTGGGGTAATTGTTTGGTGTCTGTAGTGAGTTATGGATGTCAAAGGAGCAAGATCTGTAGAGACAATGTATTAGATATTGGCTCAAATTACATTTGAAAGGGAAGACTTTGGGGAGGAAAACCTTGCAGAAGACCATATGGTTGCATCAGTTCCTTCAGCTCTTGGTTTCAATGAATACTAAGGAGGAGGAGGGAATTGGCAGTTTTGCTTAAGCGAATATAATGATTAAAGGAATGTTGTAACAGGTAGACTAAATTAAATTCACATACACATTCCTTTCTTCAAATATTTGATTTCACAGATTCATTAAATGGAGAGGGGATTTGCATGTGTTCATTACAGTTAACCGCTCATCCAGTCCTATAGTCTTTCCTCCCTGTTTTCTGCCACTGCTTTTACAACGTGACTCAAAATAACCTTAACTACTTTGTGTCTAAGAGATTTCTACACCCTAGTAGTTGAAGCTATTGAATTTTATGCATGTCTCAGAAATGTTATAAGTCTATTATTGTCCTTATATATTAATTCTAATAGCAGTATCAGTGGGGAAGTACTCTTTTCCCCATTGTGCATGTAGAGAAAATGAGACAGGTCCTGTTCTACAAAGGGAGATTAAAATCTGTCTCGGAGTCAAAGCTAGTTCCCTAACCAGAGAGCGCTGCGTGTGCTGACATTCCTTGTTGTGATTCATTTAGGTAGACAACCTTGCTGAGGGAGAATCCTGAAAAAAGCTGCAGGAATGAGATCAGCACTTTCTGCAGGATGGTAAAGTGAGACTACTTTTTACAGTAGCAGAACAAATAATATTAGACAGTCAGTAGCACAAAGAACAGTATTCTATGCCTGTACATGATACAATGGGAAATAGAAATCTATTTTGCAGTTGCATGAAAAATACAAGGTACAAGTTTCAAGGAGATCTCAGCGCTAGAACAATTTGGAATCTTTCCAGTGGAACATTTTTCTCTTAGCTAAAGCCAGTTCACCAAAGTCTAACACGTTGCATGAAAATATGTCTATTCCAATGAAAGTTTTGATGGGAATGTGCTTGGTTTTCTGCCAGCTTACCCGCTTTTCCCGTCTCTCCACTCCTCAGCATCTAACCTGGAATTGTGCCAGAAAGTCAAGTTTCTCCACGTTCTTGGCCTGCTTGGCAGGCTGCCATGAAGGATGGGAGTCTGGGCTCACGAAAGTGGACAAGAAACTTTATACATGCACATACAACCATACACATTCTCTCACAGGTCATTTAAATCCATGTCAGTTCATTCAAAGTAAAGGTTTTTTTTTACTAGAGCTTTTTTTGGCCTTTTTCTTTTTATATGACCAATCTATGGAAAATTTCCCATTTTTGAATTTTCATTCTAAGTTACAATTAAAAAAGGAAAATGAAAAATTGTCATTGTAAGGGAAATACTAGTCATGCATCTGCTTGTTGTGCTGTTGTCATTGTGTCTATGCATCTGCTCTGTGCTTCTTTTTCACTGCATAACAAAATTTGTATTTGTAGTTGTAAGATATTTGTATGTCTCTTTTAACCTTATCAAAACAGAGTTTTGTAAGTTTTGTAAGTACTTATTATAAAAATTCCTATTAAACCACCTAATATAAGGCATGCCACCTTTTCTTGCTAAATTTTAGTCTGTGGACTGAGGAGACAGTGGGATTTCAGTGTTTTTTGACTGAGTGATAAACAGAAATAGGCATATATAATGGCATTCTGGCAGACAGGCCCCTGAAGCAGGAGCACTGTAGTGTGCTTTTCCATAGCCTCAGTTCATACTCTGCAAGCTGCCCTAGTTGCTTGTTATATGTAAGTAAATCAATAAACTCCAATCACAACACTGACCATTTCTCAGCAGGGAGAGGCATTCATGTTTGGGGCAAAACGTAGTTGATTAACAGAGTCATTAATGAATTCCTGTTCTGATTATTCTTAATACTGTGGATTAGCATCACAAAGTCACGCTCTTTAGGGGATCAGTACTGGCAAACAGTTATTTTTTCAATTGAGCTTTTGAGAAGCTGGGCTTTGCAGTAGTAGATAAAACTCTTGACCTGTTTCATCAAAGAATAGAATTCCTTTCCCGTGCAAAGTGTCGTTGCCATCAGCAAGTCTGAGCCTCACTACCTGTCCTTCACAAAACTGTTACTTTTGTAATAACAGGTAAATGTTAAATATTCTTAAGAGCAGGAGACCATCTTTGCTGTGTAGGATGCTAAAGTCAGTACTGAAGAGGGAGAGTATCTCTTTTCTTGTCAAAATGGGATAGGGTGGGGAGAGAATTGACTGTTCTTTCTTTGTGGGGGACGTTGTGTAATAGAGTAGGAGGCTGTTTTTTCTGGCAAAGATTGATGCTGTCCCTGGCTCCTCCAGAAAATTGCAGTGTGATCTGAAATTGTTCCCTATGTCCTTTTATTCTGAATCAGTAAAATGAAAAGGATAAGTAAAATAATGATGTGTTCATGATAGCATTATGTGTGCCATTTTTGGTAAAATGTTTAGGTAAAATGTTTTCTTAGAATTACTAACATCATTCTGGGGTATTGAAAAAAATATTTTTTACGCTAGGAGTTAATGTTGACTTTTCTAAATGTGAGTGTTTTTACCCATGTCATTGTAATAGTGCAGAAGAAGGCTCCATGGCTGGCAAGTGCCAGAACAAAGTGGATAAAGAATATTACAGTAGAAACTTTAGTTCAATCCTCAAAGTGATCATTGCCTTTGTGACAGTTATACAGAATCTCAGGATCTTTTCCTTGCATTAGCCTTGACATCAGGCTATCAATAAGAAAAAGAAAATGGGATATATATGTTCGTATGTGTATATATATATATATACATGTATATACATGTGTGTAGAGCAGTTGAGTAACTCAATCCTCTGAAAGGGAGTTTTACTATTAATAAAATTACAAGCTTTTTAATCTTCCACATTAATTCTTCCTTGCTAAACATGGTGAGGAGGCGTATATATTAACTGTTGCTTTCTAATGTCCCTAAATTGAACTCTCAGTTGCCCTCTCTAATCTCCTAATCTTTTTGCAAAGGAGAACAGAAGGGCCTCTCTACAAAGCAAACTTGACTGCTTTATTTGGCTCATTGGGGTGAGAGGAAGAAAGGAGGGGAGTGCAACACCTATCATGCCTGCAAGTAGAATTCAGCATGTGCAATGAAGTGACAGCTGAATTCCTCGGGCTTTTGTGTCAGAGCACCAGGGTTGGACTGTGGTGTGTTCGCAAAGATGTCTCGCGCTGTTATCTGCCTGGGGTCCTCTGATGGCAACAGTCTGACTTGGGGGGGAAAATCCTGAACCATTGTGAAAACAAAAGCACTGAGTTGATTTTCCTCAGCAAATACCTTTAATAAAGGGAAGTTCAGGGTTTTTTCAATAGGACTGAACTAGTTTTGACCTTTCTCCACCACTGTGGGCACTAGCAGCTGCTCTCTGGTGGAATGAGAAAAATCTGTTTTCCATAGAAGAGCATATCATTTGAACTTTTAAGTTTTGTCTACTCATGCAAACATTACCTTGCATGTTTTTCAGATTGCTCTGTAGATGTGTTAGAGTTTCAGATAAGTCTTGAACACAGTACAATAGTGTTGAAATAAGCAATTTCTAGAGAGAAAGGACTGTGTCAATAGACTCTTCCTCTTGTGACCTTAGAGAGAAGGGGCATGACTGTTTCTACACTGTGTGCTTGTCTGTTTTCAAACAGGGGCTGACTTTCTTGAAACACACAAAACTTAGGAGAATTTTAAGTGTTTCTCTTCTCAATGTACTGGCGTTTATGAGAATTTCTATTAAGTGCAAGTCTGAGGTCCTATAACATTATGTAGAAGCACGCATACTGCTATATTTGTTAACAAAAAGAAGGGACAAAGGTAAGCAGGGATTCTCAGATCCCTGCTCTGAGTGGAATGGAGGCAAGTGAACCTGCATAGAATTTAGATTTGCAGACATTTAGGGGGTTGAGGAACACAGCCAGGGCTGTGGTGGCCATTGGGAAGGAAGCCGCAGGGGAGAGCAGCCACGGAATAGAGAGCTAAGGCTTCTGGCTTGCGTTTTTTGGGGCCAAGGCTTCTAAAATATGTTAACATCACTATCTAGGAAAAGCTTATACTTGTTGCTGCTACCTCTCTTAGTTTCCTGCTGTAAACCAAATCCCCTTCAGCCCACTAAGTACACAGTGTAACGAACGGACATTGTGTACAGTGGTGCTCCATCCGCTCAGGTGATCCACGTCAGTTCTACAACCTACTCACACTCGCACCGAATCAACTACTAATAGTTGCTTTTATTGGAAGAATTCCTAGGTGTCTTCATTTTTTCATTGATTATAAGATATTCTGGGGATTTTTTTCTTTTTCTTTTTTTTTTTTTTTTATTCCTGAAGCTGCATGTGCTGTTTTCGATACTTAAGAGAGACTCCAAACGAAGCAGCCATTCTTAACCTATGCAGACAAAGGGAGTGGTTCCCCTAGCAACAGGCACCATGTGGAGATTCTCAGAGAGCTCGCTTTTCCCCCTACTCGGGCTTTCTTTTAACTCAACATTTTGCACAGCATCTTGCATGGAGACTCCGACAGCTGGGCTGGAGGCAAACACTTCTTCCGTCTCTCGCTATCCAGTGCTCGCAAGGCAATTGTTCTGCGTTCATCAGACAGAAAAAATGACAGTCGTGGGTAAGTGAACTGGCACACGATCAGAGTTCATGCTGAGGAGGGGAAAGTTTACTGGCTGGCAACAGAACAGTCCAGCACTTCCCAGTCAGCATGTATCTTTGCAGCAGGATTACTAGTGTGATGCATACCTTGATTACTGGAATAATGTATGTCTGAGTTTAGCATTTTGGGGCTTGGAAACATGAGTACAGTTGGGCTCTCCTCCTTAATATGCCACCTGGTTTCCTTTGTAGCTGTGGGCATCTCAGCTCTGTATTCATTCCTCATCCGCTAAAAGGACATATTACACCATGAGGGTGCTGAGGGGGCTCAGAAGTTCTGTAGAAATGTACCGTATTTCTTGGCAAAATTATATTTGCATTTGAAGTTAATGCTCATGTGAAGAATCTGAGATAATATATTCATTTTGTTATTGAAAATTTAACTCTAACTTTTCTGTAGACCGAACAAGTTACTTTTGTGTTGCCTTATTTATAGACTTTAGGAGATGGGTATGTAATCTCTGTGTGCGGGTTTATGTGTGCATATACATATATGTGTGTGTATATATATATGTTGGTGCATGCTAGTGTATAAATAATAGAAATAAAGGAGTTTCTTTCCCTCCAAATAGATACAGTTTTGGTAAAGTAATAGCTGTATCTCAGGGAAATCCAACATATTAAAATGTACTGGAATTTATTTTTTGTGTGCATTGAAATACTAAATATTCTACTGTCTCTGTAGTGTTATTTGTGATCAGAGCTCTTCTCAGTTTTCATTGGAAAAGCCTAATGTATAAACACTGTAAGTTTATAGTAGTTTTATTTAAAATGACATCTGAATTCATTCAGTTTTAAGTCTGTTATTGTCGGAAGGGATGCTTGCTTATGAATTAAAGAACTGAATTAAATTTAGTTCTTAAGATGCCCTGATAACAGAGCATATAACATGTAATTTTTTTGTCACATTTAAATTAAAACTAGGCATTTAAGTTCATATTTTGACAAAACATATTGTATATTGATTGTGTGGATGCAAGCTTCCTTTTATTTCAGACATATCATGAGTCTCCTAGTGTCGCAGTGGATACACTTGCCACCATAGGCAACTTAGTTGTTCTTGTTTCAGATGTGATTACTGCAGGATGGAATAGACTATGGTAACCGTGGGTGCAGAGCATTTGCACATGTATCAAGCAGCAGCTGCCCACAATCTTATCAATACTAAACTGCTGTTACTCTTCCTACTCCTTGTGCAGTGCTGTTCATCTACAAATCAGTTGCTACAAGCTTGGGCAGCACCTGGTACTCGAGCTTCTCCTAGGTGATGAAAGATTCAGACAGTCAGAACACTCCCTTTTGCACGATCATTTATGATTTGCCTCTTAGCTCCAATTTCTCCAGGTGGAGAAACATTGTCATATCTCACTTGTGTAAATAATTGTTGACTTTTGAGCCTGAATAAGATGAAGACAATAATGTAATTTAAATGAGCTGTTCCTCTTGGTGGTTTTCTGTCCTTCCTTTTATGCTCTGCTTCCAACAGCTGTTCTATAGGTATCAGTTATACCCACTAAGGTACAGGATTGGAATGTTTTACATTTAGTAGCAGTAGTAGCTCAATTTCCAAATTACAGGTCAGTATGTCTGTTGTAAAGACATGTCCATCATTTCTATTTTGTTCTTTTCAGAAAAGATTTTCACAGACTGTAGAGTGCTCTGTTTAATCAGTTTTCATATTCTCATTTGGTGCCTAGTTCTGCAGTTTCTCTCGTTAGTTGCTTATCCATCGTTCATTCAGGTCAACAAAATATCAGTCACAGATCTGCTGTGATTTTGTATGAATAGGCCACTGATAGGCACTTCCCATTCAGGAACAGGTTTTACAGTTGTTAGCTGGAGTTATACTTTGCCTTTTATCCGGGCATTTGAAGTGCTCTTATATTTATAAGTGAAGCTTCCCCAGAAATCTAACGATAAGAAAGTAAAGACCTAATATAGGAAAGTAGAGTAGATTGGTATCCACATCTAGCTCACTTTCTTGTTGCTCCACATATAGGGCACATATATAAAGCTCCGCCTTAAAAGGAGGTGGATGCTAGTGTGATTAAAAAATGATAATAATGACAATTGGCTTTCAGAAACAGTTAAGAGAAGTTTCTGTATGTGGCTTGTGGCCAAAAAGTTGGAAAGCGTTCATTCTTTTAGCAAGAAGGATAATCACATACAGATCCAATTGCTGGAGTTTACTGTTTTTATATACCATATGATTTTTCAACACCAAGTAGAGACAAGGCTGATGATGTGAGTTGTTTTTTGTTCAGTCTTATTTAAAATATTAGCAAGCACAGAACCTCCAAAATATGTCTGGCTAAAAAGCCAATTATTTCTTTGTTTTACCATGGATCATGACCTCTTATATTGTAGTCCTGATCACAGGAAGTTTGGTTTGATACTGCCCCTAGTAATCTGTTTACATGCTCAGATCTGTCACTAAAACCTCCTATTCCAGGAGGCAGACAAAGGGCATCCTCTTCAGAAATGACTTTTAGCCTCTCTTCTGAGAAGAGTCAGAAATACCAGGAACTGTTCTTGGCTCTTCCACAGCTGTTCCAAGTCTTGGAACTGGTCTGGCATTTTCAGAGTGCCTTAAAAGAGTTAGGAAGCCATTCCTGGGCGCAGTATGCAGCCTGTAGCTGTTGTTCAACAAAGTAGCTAGGCCTCATGTCCTTTTGTTGTTTATGGCCTGACCCTGGACCTGTCTGCTTGGCAGATTCTGTAATGTAGCTACTGAGATGCATGTGGCTCAAGTGCAGATTAGTCCACAAAGCTAATGGCCCAACTAGGTCACATATGGTGGAATGCAGAGATGTGTGCTGGCACATGGAGAAGGTACCGCAAGTCCTTCATTACCTTGACATCACTATTAGCCATGCTGTATCGCTGAGCCAAATACAGTAGTGTTTGTGGCATGTGCTAATGTGCTGCTACTGACTTCGGTGACAAGCAGCATTGACAACAAATGTAGCAGTAGCTGCTTTGTTTTTTTCCAGAGTGATGAGAAGAGAAGCTCTCCGAGACCTGTGAGGGTGAACCTTGAAAGCTTGAAGAGTATTTTGGAGAAAGGTCTGGAAGGTCAGAATTGGCTCAAAGTAGATGTCTGATCTCCCCCAGAAACATCAGAAATACCCCTCTCTGAAGCAAGGATTAGATTCCTGCCTTAAGGCAGGTGGTGAATTGAGAAGGCTAGAAATCTGCAGGGGACCCTAAAACACCCTTTTCTAAATCTTTTAAGGCTAATGTCTCCTTTTCCCTTTGCATCTTGACAGTGTTAAAATTAATGCTCCTTTGGTTTAAATTTCACATGGAGTCAAGCTGAGGAGATGTACCTGAATCCAAGTTTCATCTAAATACAGAGTTGCTGCAGCTTTTGTTCAAAACTAATCCTTGTGTGAATCATATGGCAACGCTCAGCATGCCTGGTCTCCTGAAGATGTTCCTTTGAGGTCAGCAATTGTCTCAGGCAAATATTTGCCACTTCATAAATCTTTGGTTGTATAGGCTGTATTGTATAGCGTCTTTTGGGGCAGGATGAGATTATACAATAGCAATCATGCATCACCATGGGAGTAACAAATTCCTTGGGAAAAGGAGACTAGATATTCAGACTGAAACAAAATGTTTCTTGTAACCAAACTGAGTTTTAGATCAGTCAGATTGTCACTTGAAATGTTTAGGGATTTACAGTCTGACGCTGTAATGACTAAAATAATATATTGTGAAAGATGATGTATGCAGTCAGTGTTCTTTCGAAAAGCAAAGGAAAAAGTTTGAAATATTTAGCTGGGTGCATGATTGTAGAGCTTGAGGAAGTTTCTGTAATAATATTTAAAATTATGACTGTGTTTCAAAAAATATTATAATGAAGTGTATCAAATTTGTTCAGAAGTTAATGTTGAACTAGAATTGCCATTTAGCCGTTCATACCTCTTGAAAAATATATATATCACTAGGCATTTTATGTATGGAAAAATTGATGTATGGTCATTGCTAAAGGATATGGAAAAGAACTGGCCATTTTTATTGGATTCTGTCTGGTGTGACAATACTTTTGGCTCACAAGTGAAGGTAATCATTCAATTTTTATTTAATATATAGCCAGAAAGTTATTCTTTAAAAATAATCAACGTAGCATTTTACATTGTTTAAGTTGAAATTTAAACCAGATGATTGCATCTAAAAGTTTTTTTTTTAAAGGTAAATGGACTGATAAGACTTTTTATGAAATAGTCCATGTCTAATTAGCTAATATTCATTATGTTAAATATGATCACCATTGTATAATCCCTTCGCTATAATCCTATTGCTTTTCACAGAGATACCACATACAAAGAAGTTGCTTTAAGGGACATCTCCATGGGCAGCTGGCTTGCTTCATGTGGAATATGTGAGGCTTTCTAAAATAATCTTTTAAAGCTTAGATCTATACTGTCTGAAAGTGGCTGCTGTGGTCAATTTTGGTTTAAAAATAAATGGACACACTATATTCCAAGATATTCTTAAATGGATATATTTATAGGTAGATGTGCATTATATATATCATATCCTACTATCTATGTCAATTTTAGGTATTCTTTCAGTGAAGTCCCTTGCAGGAATCTGCAGAAGGAAGAAGGGTGGTAATAATGCTCTGCTTTGGTAAGATACTGAGAACTTAACCTGGCAAGACTAAGCTTAGTCATTGTTGCATATGATTTCTTCTCTTCCCGCTGCCTCCTGGAGGCTTTTACTGAGCTTAATATTTTTACCGAAAAACTCCTCTTTAATTGTTGGCATGTGGAGTATTTAGTTGCAAAACCAGCAAACTCTTTATTGTACCTTACTCTTGCAAACACTAGCCTGAGTGTTAAGTGTCTTGCCTTATCAGTTATTTGTACACGTAAATGTATACAGTCTTTCTGTAAATCATAATGAGTTTAGGCAGGTTGCTGCTTTCAGAACATCAATTTATGCATGTTTGAAAAAACATAATATAGCAAAGGTCTTACAGAGAGCCCAGCCTACTTCATTGGGACTTTTACCCTGCTTGCAAAGGTGGCCTTGCAAAGAGCTTTAAATGGGACACTGGGTTCCTCACATAAGATTTTTAATCTTACCTCAGGATTTCAGATTATTACGTAGGGCTTTGGTGAGAGGGAAAGGGAATGTAATCCAAAGCCCTCTTTGAAATTTACGGACGTTTTTGGCTGCTTTTGATGGACTTAGAGTCTAGCACTCAAAAGATGTCCATATGAAAGCCAGATCAGACAGTGCCATGAGACAGAGCAGGACCACTGATAACCATGTCTGCACCCAGGCATGACTTTAATCAAACATTTTCACTTGAGAGTTTCCCCTGCATTATTTATTTACATAAGAGGTTGGAAGGGAAAGTATTCTTTTTGCTACATGTTTGTAGAGCATATATAGCCCCAGTTGCAGCAGGGACCTCCTGATGCTGTAATAAGAATGAATAATTAAATTCTAGAATAATTGCTTTAATTAGATGCTTTAGAGCTGACCAAGTGCAGATTATGGTAGAAATGTGTCATGTTGGCTCCCATACGGCATATGGAATACTGGTTTGTGTCCCAAAGCTTGCCAACAATATTCTTTTCAACTGGAGTTATTAACCTGTGTTCCTGAGTACTGAAATGTAATAGCAGTATGGTAACAAACATAATAAAACATAATAAAAATGCATGCCATGTTTCCATGTATTACTAAATCATTTTATTTGAAAAAGGTTTATTGTCTAATGCATATTCCCTCTTCTCTTCCAAAATACGTAATATTAGGGATCTTCACAGGTCCTAATTCAGACTGCTCCCAGCACTTTTTTTCTTATTTTCTTCGGATTTCTGTATGGCAAGAATATGTCAAATTTTCCTTTGAACCAGACTTTTAAACTTTCTATTTACTGTTTGCTAGAGTTAGTAGTTGGTCATCTGTAAGCTTACAGTTTTCATTTGGTCAAAGTTTTTAATTTTACTAAGTTTCAATTTTAAATAATTGAATGCTTCTATGGGAAAAAAAAGTACACCAGGTGTAGTAAGTATGAAAGGCTGAGGAAGGGGAGGCACCTTGGTTTTGTGTGGATCCGAAAGCACACAAATGTTACCCAGTTAGCTGGTCCTCTGCATTTTTCAGTGCAGAGAAATTAAAGGACCAACAGTACTGGCAGTGTCCTGGTCTTTTTGGAATCAAGTGGGTGTACTAGAATCTGCAGCTTGTTCTCTCAGGGCTGATGCTGCCTGTTATCATCTGCCGAAACCTCCTCAGTCAGGTGAGGGGCAAACTGACTCAGGATTAGAAGTGCTTGGAAGAGAGCCAGATGAAGTAGATTCTTTCCCTAGCGAAGCCTGAGAAGTTTATACTTGATTCTAAAGGTGAAATTCATCATGAACGGCTTTCTGTTCTCCTCTTAAGTCTGAAATAGCAATAGATAACTTTTGAAAGTTCAGTGCTCGCTAATGGTGGCTTCCATCAAATGTGTGACAACGGTCTCTATGGAGTGCTGAGAACTGAGGACAATCAGAATTTTGAAATAGGGCATCTAACAGTCCGTTCTTTCTGGGAGACACTTCACTGTCTGGTAGAAGGAGATCTCTAGTGGAAGAACTCAATGAGTACCCTGCAGAGTCAGGTACCAGCAGATACCTGGAGAACTTGTCCCAAGATGTTTTTGGAATATCACCCAAAATAGTTGATACCTTAAAGCAAAACTGTTGCTAAGTGAGCTAAAGTGTCAGGTTGCAGGTATTAGCGTTTACAGAAGCTCTCTGTGTGGTCACTTTGAACACTCAGCAAGTACAAAAGTTTATTCTACTTTCCAGGGATTTTGGGTGTGGTGAAGGGATTAGCACAGGATATTACTGAAAAGCAATTGGTTTGCTATAAATGTTCAGTGTAATTTACTGTATTACTTGTGTAGACAGATGCAACATTTACTAAAATGGAATGGTAAATAATGGACAAAGAAAGAGAGCACACCCCAGTTTGCAGTGCAGACTGCAGAACTGGAAAGTAAAGTTTCCATCTGGCTGGGTATAAGAGAAACCCAGTACATAAAAGGGGGTACCAAGGATGTACTGCAAGTTCGAAGCAGGACAGTAGCACATTGACCACTCTTGTATGGACAGGAATATAAAAATAGACAGTCATCAACTTGCAGTTTTGTTTTCAGGTTCTGTGAGACAGTCAGTAGTGGCAGACAGACCTCCGCAGTTTGCATCAGTTATATGAGATTTTGGAAGTGAAATACTATTTTTACCTAGTTTCTCCTAGAGTGTTTAATAGCGTGTGGGAAGAGCTTTATGTGGCGTATTTGGTCAGACGTGAGGAAGAAGTGGTAAAATTAATTTATTAATTTATTTGCTAATCACTATGAAAATGGAGTGCAGTATATCACTGTGCAGGTGCAAAATATGACAAGTAAATGTCTTAGGGTCCTGTGCAAAATCTTGCCCTTTGAGCAGTGGTGATATATATAGATCATTTCCTGGAATGTCTTCTGTTGGCAGTGGGACAATGTGAGATATTTTTCACAAAATTTGTCCACTGGGAACCTGAGCCTTCACAGTGATCCTTGCAGGTTGGCACCACATCCTGCATCTCTGCATTCTCACAGATGTGTCCCAGGCACAGATATACCAGGGTTTACCTGCACAGACTGCACCGCTTTATTTGGATTCGTTACATGCAGTGAGCAGGAGCAGAAGGGACTTTCCTCTTCACCTGGGTCTGCTCCTGTGCCAGGCAAACTTGGTGTAACAAGGAATAAAATTGCTGTAGCAAGGAAGGATGAGAGTTCTTTGTTGCAAAATTAGAAACACAGAGAAAAGAAAATGAATTATAAAATAGGGAGTATAAACCTGTTACCAGGTTCCTTTGTAGGAATCACGTGGGATGCAAAAGCTTGGCTTGGTGTTGCTTTCATTCTTGGATACATCCTCTCAGACTTCAGCTTCTCGTGATCCTTCTATTTATTTATTATTCTTAACCTTTCTCACACAGCTATGTTATGCTAATTTAACGAATTAAGCCTTTTCTTATTCCTTGTATTGTGTCTTTAAGTACACTTCTTCTACCTTAACTGTTTTTCATATTGGATAGAACATTTTTGAGAGTATGATAACCTTTTATAAAAATATTTTCGTAGAAGTACTTATTGTACTTGCATTTTATGTTAAAAACACTTCCTGGAAATTTTAGGTTCTTCCTAGAGCTCCTTTCTAGCATAGTAATAAAACAGGATATAGACTTGACATGTTGAGGGTATTTCCTGGCCATGTGCATCTGGCCACCCTGCATCAGTTCGTTTCATAACCCTGGTTGGACTTGGGTTTGGAGGGAGTGTTCAGTTTTGGGGCACCAATGTGCTACTAAAACCTTCCTTCTGGCAAAACACTCAACCCATGTGTGGTTTAGATTTTGCATACACATCCAACTGGTGCATAACAACACCTTTGCAGTGCAATTATACTTTTTAAATGGATTTATCAGAGATCTTGAATCATGTCCTGTCCATACCTTCGGCACATTTTGTGTTCAGAGCACGTATTTATATGTGCTTAGGTGAGTGCAGATCTGAGTGAAATAGTTGGTGTTCTGATGAATTAAACAGTCAGTAACCATGATAATTAGTTATGAATAAATTGTTGTCATGAAGACAGACCTTCTGGTATAACTTTGAAGGTCTGTGAATGCTTTTAGGCAGCTGCATGTCGGTAGTTCCACTGCAGAAGGTATTTGCAGAAGGTGAGTGTAGCTTCACCTCACTGCAGACAGGTGACATCCAAATTTAACCGCTGCCTAATTTGTTATCTCAGTTACTCTTTGGAGATGTTTGCCTCTCTGCTTTGGCTACCAGTTTAAGTACCTAAAAGTAAGGCAGCGTGGTGGTGTCTTCCTTGCTCTTCCACCATGCTAACAACATGGCAGTTACTTTCAACATTGTGCCCCTTTCAGATAACAATTTATTGTAGTTTAGACTTCTAGCAACTTTTGCTTCTTTTTAAAGTTAAGTATATACTTAGGTATTTTATTGCACAGGAGAAAAAGTCTTTTCATAGTGATTGAATGAATATTTCAAATAAGACTAATATATGAGAAGGCATAATGTTATGTTACTAACTGGTGTATTGATGCTCACTTACTTTATTTATGAAATCGGGATCTGGGCCAAATTTTGTCAGTTTTATGGCCTAGATTTTCTTTCTGTTTTCACAGTTTGCAAATGATGGAAATCTGTTGCTCTGAAAGTTCTAGCTTGGTTTTCAGGCTGTCAAAACTCAGGGGTTTGGACAGACCTTTGGCTAAGAACTCCCAAAATTTTGATTCTCACCAAGCTGGCAAATGAATTGAGTTTTACTTGTTGCTCTATATACGCTGGATACTGACATTTCAATAGAAAATAATTCTGTCTTAGCTAGAATTGCGAAGCTTTTAAAATATGGTTCTTCAGCCTATATGTTGTGACGTCTGTGAACTTCTGCCAATTTCTAACAGCAAAATCTCTGGTTTTCTGGAAATAAATGCATCTTGATACACTGCTTCAGACTTAAAAAATTTCCAGCTACCTGATTATGATCATCAAGGGATTCTTCATTTGGCAGAAGAACTTTCCATTATACATATGCTTTCTTTACTCACAGGTTTTGTTGACATCAGTGGATTCCGTATGTGAAACAAGGCTAAATATACAATGTGTCAAGAACAGCAAGGATAATTTTTTGGTAATTGAGGTTGCATATGGAATAGTAAAGAATCTGCATGGTTACAGGCGTAGAAGATTAAATAGAAAGGCACAGTTACCTGCAGGAATGAAATCCATCTTGTCAGCTAGTTGGAAGACTCGTGAGAAGGAATTTCCTGTTGTGGCCAATTTCATCTCTCCATCCTCCACCCCCATTACGTCTTTGCTGTGCCTGCTTCTTCGGCTCTATACGAATATATTTTCACTACGGCACATTTAGTTATCAATCAACAGGAATCTCAGCTGCTGTTGTGCTTGGTGCACAAACTGTTCTTTCTTTACACTAACAAGGAATGCCTGAAACAGCCAGACACACAGCACTGATTGATGCAGCTACAGTTTACACACCTAACTTCAGACAGTCTGAGACTGTCAGAACTAATGGCTTATTATTAGAAAAATGCTTCTGCTAGACTTATAATTTAAAACCATTTAAATGTCTCAGGCATAATCGCTGAATTTAAAGTTTTAGCTTGTGACTTAGTGCTATGCATTAGATAGATGTGTGTGTCTGTCTCGTGTTAATGCCTTTGCTGTTCTAAGGCTTCCCTCACTTTCTAGGATGAATAAGACTGATGCAGAATTCCATTATGTAGGTCATACCTATGTGTATGTAGTGTCCCTGTGCTGCATCTGTGAGCAAAAGAGTTTCTTGTCCCAGTTGCGCTGAGTCAAACCTACTGCAGGCAGGGCCTGGATATCCTGGAGAAAATGGCCCCGCTTCTCAGCGGTTGTGGATAGCAATGTGCTGCCTTTACTGCTTCCTTTTGGGGATAGATATGATACTTGAGCCTATTAGTAGATTGGAGGCTCCAGCTTCTTGGCTGAAAAAAGGTGTTTAATCACCAAAACAGAAATGATTTTAACTTCTGCTATCGTATGTGACGTAGAAGGTCCATTTTCCTCAGTGAAGATTACTTTCTAACTAGTGGCAGTGCCATCTGCTTCTGACCTCCACTTCTCCCCACCCAAGTAGTGTGGAGTGGCTGTAGAAACGAAAACACAAAAAGCAAATGCACTTCACACGAGTTTTTGAAATGCTTCCGGGTCTGTCACTCTAATCCCACCATCAAGTGATCCTGTGCTTTGTTGAGATACATGTTAATGAAATATGGGAAACAACAGAAATAGCTTTGGAAAGGTTGCAGTCCCTTACTGGATGGAATATATGATGGCATTAATTAGAATTCTCTTTAAAAGATTTTTAATGACTTGCACTCTAGTATGTTCTTGCACGGTAAATGAAGATTGAACTAAAGGAAGAATGTATAACAGAAGCAATAATTTGCAATATATTCTGTATACTTTTGTCTGGAAATATTCAGCATTTCAAAGTATTTCTGAAGGCTAATGCAAATATTTATTTATTTACATATCATCTGCTTGACACTTTCTAACCTTTTTTCATTTGTAGGCTACTAGACAAGATCATCAGGTCAAGCTTCTTGTGACTTGCTAAGCTGGTAAACAGCATTGTATGATAAACAGTGTCATTTTGATAAGTTTATTCTTTAGCAGCTATCAATATTGTTATTTTAGCAATCCTTTTTTTTTTCACAAAAGTCTTTTTCATGGCTCACCATCCCATTCTATGAGTCTTCAGTAAACAAAAAACAGGTTTCAATGATGTTAAATTTTTCTTTCAAACTAAATATATGCTATTTATCAGCTATTAAAGAATGTCTGATGACTTAGAGGCTAAATACGGAATCAGGATGCTTGACCAGTGACCTCCTATATAGTGCATCGAACATTGCCATGCCTGCTGAGGAGAGACCATGTCAGTCTGCAAGCTAGGTTAAAAAACAGATCTATCTGTATAGATATAGATGTTTTTTATTTCTTATTCTTGCAGAGGGCCACAGTTTTTTCTCCAAACTAGACTCCTCAAGCTAAGCTTGATCACTTGGTTTATGCCCAGCATGGCAGCATCACGGAACATGGTTGTGAGGCTGGACTGTTGTTTTTGAGTTGCTGGAGCTCACTGCAGATAAACATGCTGGGTTAAGTACATCTCTGTTCTGCTTTTGTAAGAGCTGCTTCTGAAAAGGTTTTTTTAGCTTGAGCGGTGGCAGGAAAAAACACAGTTAGTATTGATTTGACAGGTTGTCTGAGGCAAAGTGTTGTTTTGCTTTCTCCATATAATCTGAGGCATCTTTTAGAACCATGACTTTAAGACAACCCTTAAGAAAAAAAAAAAAGTGAATCGAAATGCAAGTCCTTTGTAGTTTAACCCTACTTGATCAATCTTGTTATGCAATTGCTGTATATAAATAGAATGCAACTTTTCCTTGCTTATTTCCCTTTCATTTATTTCAGGAATAAATTTACAATATCCTCAGTTAAAAGAAGCATTTATTTTTTAACTGGCTGTAATTTGGTAACCTGGTTTTATACAATTAAGGGCTAAATTCTTGCCATATTTTGGATTCTGATTGCGTTAGGAAGTTCATATAAGGACATACATTTTATTTTTGTTTAACATCCCAAATTTTATTGACTTGGTCTTAAAGTTAATAGGCATATTTATAAATATACCCACATCAATCTATATTGTGGCTCTCAGTAAGTGCTAGAGAGGACTTATTTGCACAGGAAGCTAAGACAAATTAACTAAAGATATCATTTTGAAGTATATTAGTTAAAGTGCATTAAAGTGTGGTGTGAATGTTCTCATTCAGAGTTACATTGACTGTAGTTCACTTTAGCTTAATGCACTTTAAATTCACACCTTTCAGCTAATTTAGCTTAACTTCCTGTGTGGACAAGCTTTAAGATTGTTCCCATTAAATGCCTCTGCTGAGCTTTATTTTCTGTTTCTTAACTGCAAACATGTAAAATACCGTTGTGTTCTAAAGAGGCTATGTTTAAAAAGTAATTTTATTTTGAGATTTCCAGTTGCATTTGCTTGAATGTGGAATTTAATGGTAGATTTTAGGATAAAATGCACTTTTCTCAAATTTCAGGTATGAGATTAATAAGAGATATTATGTGTTACCCAAAATTAGGATATAAGATGCACCTGAAACTATGACCCTTACTCAATGACTCTCACTGAAGGGGGCTAGAACAATTTTCTGAGATTTCCTGAACTTTCCCAGGGCAGGAGAGAAGGTGGCAGCACATCCAGAGCTCAGCTCAGCAGCACGTGTGCAGATTTGGGTGCTTCAAGGCCGTGGGAAGCTCACTGCATGCGGAGACCTCTGCATGCAGAGCTCCCCCCAGGAAACCCGGTCACACATGGCAGCATGCAGACTTTTAGCATTTGGCTAAAACCCAGAATGGGGATTGAGCTCCACTCTGCAAATTGTGGCCATGCTGGGATTGCGCTTAGGTTTTAGTTTTTAAGTAGTCCCATTCATTTCAGTGGAACTGCTTAGACTTGGAAGAGGTTAAAGAGCATCACGCAGTTAATGCTTTCCAGGGTTAAAACAGAATGCTGGACACATTTTAGGGTTTAACTCTCTGCATTTTACTCTGCTGATGACATGAACTTTAACCGGGGAGTGTGTGTTATATTTGCCAGCTGTTATCCATGATGTTCTCTGGTTCGATCAACTGTGTAGCTCGAAGAAAACTGTATGCCACCTAGGAATTAAGTATATGCATAATAAAAATTATAGTGTTGATTTTCCGATAATGATTTTAAAATTCCCATTCCCTTCCATACTCTTACCCACATTTTTCTACTGTTCAGATGTTTTAGGAAGAAGTAATACAATTTTGCTTCCTTAGACTGTATTCATTTTGTTCAGCATTATTATGTTCCCTTTTTGAATTGGTGATAAAAGTTACAAGATGATACCGAAAAACTCTCAAGAGCCAATGATTCCTCATGGCTTCATCTATAAGAAGCTTATGAGAAATAAAAGAATATGACTTAAAATCTATGAAATTGCTGGTATGAAATAGGCAGATAAAGTAGTCAGGTGCATAGCTACAGTAGTCTGATGCCAAAACGAAGTTTTCCACATTCTTACATGATAAATTATGTTAATTGGTGCTTGAAAATATATTTGCCAGATATGTCGTAGAAGCTTTACAGAGTGCAAAGAAAACAAAAGGCCTCTGGCATCATTAATGATTCACATGTTTGCAGAACTTTTTTGTCCTGAGGAATTATGATAGCCATGTATTCTCTGAGTATATGGTTAAACTGCAGCCTCCCTCATAACCAGTGAGAGTATCACTGAGGGAACATGTCTAGATGAACATGGGCAGGAAGGATTGTCCCGGTATTTGTGTTATGGGATCACCTACAGGGCCTGTTTTAATAGATACTGTATGTAAGAAAATTGCTCGCTGTGCAGGCAGATGATGGATAAGGGTAGAAGGGGTCAGAGAAACAGGAAGTGACTTGGTCACGGTCATATAATGAGAATAGAAACAAAGTCTCCTCACTCTGAACCCAGCCTATTGCTAGGATTCCATATAACTCTATACATAGTTATTTCTTAAGCACAACCACTGCTTGAAATCAGAGATTTGAGACCAGCTATCCTGGATGTGATGAAGAGCACAGCCGAAGTTTTAAACAGGGAAACCGAATGTGCGAGGTTAGCAAACCTGGTATCAGCTTTCTAGTTTTATTTGCAGAGCGCATTATTCTAGTTGGATTCTAACACTAAAATAACACACTGGACAAAAAGAATTTCACCAATATAATGAGTTCATATTCTTTTTGTTTCCTCTGTATATTTAATAGATGAGAATTTTCATGTCTAATTGCTTCACAGATGAAAGGAGAGTGTGAAGGAGGGACAGTAGACTCTGCAGCCAAATTTTAGATTTAGGCATCATTGTCAAAGGAAACCTCTCTCTAAGCTGTTTGAGCTTTGAAAAGAATAATGAATTTGTTGTACCAGTTTTCAAGCTGGTAAAAAAAAAACAACCAAACAAACATAACCTCTGTTTTGACTATGTGGTCACCTTTCCCTGGAAGCTTGTATTTATCTTCCAGGAAGTCGCAGTTTTCTGTAGAAAGAGGAAGGCAGTCATATTGTTCAAAATCGAGCATGTGGTGCTACACCAAGGCTGGATCCCTTCTGCAGTGAAAGGAAGGTGAACTGGCTGCTTTATTTGCACTGCAGTTCAAGTGCACCAAAAGACGCAGGGTGAAGTGTTCAACAGTGGCAACGAACATTGCCCATGTTGCATATGTGTAGATTGTTTCACAGTTCCAATTTGTGAATGTTGAGCTGGTTAATTCTGAAATATTCAAGTACTTTTTCCAGTATTTCAAGTAACACAGGAGGCAACTGGAGCATCAGTGACTGTGGCTTGTACTGCACAGTAAAATGTGGTAAGCCTGGTTCTTTCAAGAAATGCTTGAATAAGTGTGTATGCAGTGCATAGTTGCTGTCTGCTTGCAACAGATCTGATGCTTTCTGGAAGTGTTGGGCAGAACTGCCCTACCACACATGTGCTTTCAATTCAGCCTGCACTCATTCAGTAAGTCAAGGCTTTCAGGAAGCATCTGCCCTACTCCACATGCTCTGTATATTTTCTCTTACATGCATAGGAAATCTGCTCTGTTCACGTGCAGAAAGTTGTGCCGTGCATGTACCGTAGGTCTGACAGAACTGTTTTTTCAGGGTTTTCAAGGTGTTAGGCTGGCTGCACAGGTGTTGTGCAGCACACATGTAAGTGCTTTGAACTGGGCTTGTAGGAACCCAAAAAGTCTTGGATATGTCTTAGGTTTAGCCCAAACAACTGCAGTCACAAACAGTTACTGTAGCAGAACAGGGGCCACTGAAATGTTCCTCTGTGGTGGGGTCTGGAGATGAGAGAGAGCAGAACCCCCTTAAGCCCTCTTGCTGGCAGAGAAACTCCTTGTGCTGCTCTGTCCGCTTCTTCATGTGTGTGCTGCAGAATCACTTCAGTGTGAGCATCACCCAACTCATCTCATCAGCTCGGGGAACTCCTGGTGAGCAGCCTGTCTGCAGTGCACGTGCACTGGTCTAGTGATTTCCAGAAGTGTTAGATTTACAGTATATGTGATACATACATCATATCAGCACTGAGTGTAGACTCGTCCACAGGCTGCAGGAGCACAAAATGTTATTATGCTTTTCAGCCATAGTGACTGGTAACATCTTGTATTTCTGTTGCATTTTTATTGCAAACTTATTTTTCCTCTGAGATGCAGAATTATTTTCTTCCTACATTTCCATATAAGTAGGAAGTTGACCTTTGTAGTCATGGTAAATTATTTTAATCACTGGTGGAAGCAATTTGCATTGTATAGTCCCTCGTGCATAGTTTGTTTATGCTACATGTCCTGCCACCATATCAACTTACTAAATTTTGTTTCAAAAAAGACCGAATGTTGTATGCCTTTTGCAGAAGGCAGTGTATTCAGATGTGGCTATTTTTACCTCATTGTTTAAAACTTCATTGTTTTCTCTTTCAAGAATTCATTTGCATTAGAGATTACACTTTTGTGCAAGCAGTTGGCAGATAATAATTACAGCTTAAACTGCCAGCTAAAAATATGCCAAAGTTACAGTTCCCATATCTGCGTTCTGTATTCCTTCACTGTCCACTCGAGCAAATTAGCGACACTGTGGTTGTTTTGCAAAACAGCAGGAGGTAAATTGGAGTGGTGGAAATGAAAGGGAAGAGCTTAAAAGAAAATTGTCAACCAATTTGTTAAGTTTTCATTTGTCTTTGCTTCACTGTTTTGCAATATTAAAGCCTGATAATTAAATGCCTGTCGCTGCTCTGGACATTGTCCTAGTGCTGCTGGCATTGGAACTGGTAGTGGGAGGTAAGAATTTAATGTGGATTTCTAATGGCTATATGAATCGCAGCTAAGGGGCAACATGAAGATTCTTAAAAAGTTGATGTAATTTCTAATGGGCTTCAGGACTCTGCATTTGGTACTGGATAACATGGCCTCAGTTTACCTGTTTGAGGCTTCTGATGTCCTGAGACTGGTGTAACTTATTATATGTCTGTTGGCTCCCTTCATTATGACTTACCAGAATGAATAGATCTTTGAGAATACAGGTTATCAACAGTGCAGCTGGAATCTTCTATGTATTTTCCATAGCAATTTGAAAATTAGATGGAAAATGTTTATTTATTCAGTTTGCATTTTCAACTGATTATGTAACAAATGTAGAAGTAACTTTTTTAAATCAGAAATTCAAATGAAGTTTGAGATTCCAAAGAAAAAGGAAATGAAAATAATCAGTACAACTAAACCTTTCTCTGTGGACCTGAGTAGCTTCTAAAAACATTAGAAAGCAATCATTTTATCTTGATTTTCAGATACGCGATTTCAGTTTGTTGAATGAGCATTAAGAGTCGGGAGAGTTGAAAATAACCAAAGTTTACAGATGTTTTGGAGGTTGGTTCATTTTTTGGTGGTGGCAGTAGTAGTGATTTTCTTTTTTTTAGGAGCATATCCAGAGGCTTCACAAAGACCATGTATGTTTGCTGCCTTGTGTCCAGGAATCCAGGAAATCCAGATCCTTCAGTGAAGAAGTTAAAGATCAGACTCTGAGCTGAACTTGCAACACAAGTGTAAATTGGAAGATGCAAGTCTGATCTCACAAGTCTAGCTGTAACTGTCAGGTATTTTTAGCCATTGTTTTTATAACGTTAGTTTTATTTAATGAATTTTGCACTTCCTCTGTAGTCTTGCATTTTCCCCCTTTTATGTGTAGTGCTCATCCCACTCAGTTGAATCCCACTTTGCAATTCTGCTGTAACTTTGGGAAAAAATACCTTCTATAACAGGATCAGAAAGCAGTTTCCTGTCAATTTTTATGAGGATGTTATGAAAATTAGAGGTGCATTTTTGACCCCATTTAATCTCCAAGCATCTGGCTTGCACTACTCTGTTTGGTGATGTTTCTTGCCTCCAATATGACTTTGATAAATACTTTTCGTAGGCTGCTTACTCTTTGCAATTCAAGGCATTAGAGTTATTTACTACAGTCCTGCAAACTTTTCTATTGTTTCCACTGTCCTTTGTATCAAATAAGTTGGAGACCAGCACCAGTTTTGCAGCAGATTGATTATGTGGCTGCTGATGGCTGCTGCTTTTGGTAGTTTTGAATTTCAGTTCAGAGTAAGAAGAACTGTGCAAGTACTATAAAATTATATCTTTCTTGCTTTTATTTTCCTTTTCCACATGATGCTTTTATTAAGATGATATACTATTTTTATTTGCCATGAAATTTTAGTTCCACAAAACTAATTTAGTTCAGATGGCAATACTTGACATATGAATTTTTAAGAACTTTGATGTCCTACAGGACAGAATTCTTTTCATGCACCTTTAGTCGATGAGCTGCATTTTTACTGCCAGTAATATTTGCTGTATAGTTTTTTGCTGTATAGTAGTACCCCACTGTGAGCAGATACCCATTGTAGTAGGCACTAAACCAACATTTAGTAATGGAATTCTTACCCTGAAGAATTTATGGTCTGAACAGACAAGGTGGACGTATGCAGAAGAGTGGGAAAGGAAGGACTGTTTATTCTTCTTTTACACAGGGAAAACTTAGATGCAGGAAAATGAAAGCTTAGAACCACAAGGGCATTTAGCCACTTATCTGCTCTGGAAATTAACTAATAATTGATTCAAGGTCCATGATCACTCTCTATATTAAACTATCAGGAAGGAAGACACCAAAGTTGGATATGAGCTTCCAAATAAAAACATTGGCACAAACCCAAAAGAATATAAACTAGCCATGAATAAATACATATGGCGAATCAGGAGGTTTCTATCTATCAGTTTGAAAACACTATTCCCGTATGAGAATTGGCAGCAAAAAAGCTAACTACGTTCATGGAAATTTATAGTACAGTGCCCCGAAGATCTAAGAAATTAAGAGGTGTCTCAGAAATGTAGGCAGGCAGATCCTCTAGTTTCATCTTTGACCTTGAAATCTTAGGTTAGAGGCTTCAAAGCTTATTGACCGGGCTTCATCTTTATATTAGGGTTTTGTTTGTTCTATAAGTAGTTAAAAATACTGAGTTTATAGTGCCTTTGTTTAACATGAGAAATACCTGTCAGCAGTACAGAACCTGTATGAAGTCTGCTGTGTTTGCTTATAGCAAATGGTCTTTTTGATCTGCTGGAGATCTGAGGCTTCTGATCTACTTAGGGTATGCCCAGAGAGTGGAAGATAACCTGTATAAAAATCAAATTCTGAATTTCATCTAGGGACTTACACAAAAAGCCCATTTGTTAGGCTAGCCTTAGCAGACTCACCAAAACTCTTAATGCACTCGAGATGAGAGGAATACTTTGGAATCTGGTAGTGAGTCTACTTATGCCAGCAAAAAACAAACAAACAGATCAAATGTAATACTTATAAACTGGAGATTATATTCAGACTTCTTTGTTTGCTGTACTGCTTATTAACAACTGATATAAGCCAGTTCATTGTATGTAAAGTCACAACTAAAATCATTTAGCATCAGTTTGTTGAGGCAATCAAGCAGGTTTAGAGAAAATTCAATGCTTCATAATTTGTGAGAAATTTTTTATTATTTTATTGACATGATATATGGCATATAATAGATCATTTCAAGGTCCACATACAGTTTTAAAAGTTAATATTTTCCTAATAGCAATTCACTTGAGAGATATCTTTATAGTTTCTAGTTTCAAAGATAGGAACTGCTTTTACGCCAGAGTATAAGGGAAAATGTCCAGTGATTAATGAGCGATGCTCAGCTCACATAGCTTCTCTGAAACCACGAGACCTACGCCAGTTTAAATCAGCTGAAGATCTGACCCAGCAGTATGAAAAAAATAGAAAGGCAAAAAAAATACAAGCAATCTGATATTTATCAAAATGTGCCTGAAGTCAGTGGAGACGGAGCCCTTTCAAGTTTTCCTTTAGCTTTTTTACCCTAAAGAACGTTTTTATTTGGTCATTGAGTAAGGCAATGCACAGTGAATGATAAATTACAAAAGAAAATAATCTGTTGTAGTAAAACCTGGGCAGAGTCCCAAGTATTTTTTCCTAAAATATTTATTTTTCCTCAGCTGTATTTATGCCCGAAAAGTGACAGTTCTAAAGAAAAAAAATCCTTACTTTTGCTTTTTGAAATCTCAGTATCAAAGTCTACAAACTCCAAGTTCCACTTAAAAATATTTGCATAAAGATTTTTGAATTCACAAGTCTCCATCTCCTATCAGATTTCTGACATGGGAAGTTACTTAGTTGTCAAGAAAGGAATCTGTAATAGACCAGGTGACAGGTTGGTTGCAACCTTCGAATACCAGCTCAGTGCAGTAAATATCTTCTGTTGAAGTTGTTATTATAACATACAAAGTTATGGCTGGAGAAGCTATATTAATTTTTATTTGCTAAATAATTGTTAAGCCACAGACAAATATAGAATTTGATGTTAATTCAAAGGGGAAGGTATATTTTTTATTCCAGTGATTCACTGGTAGAAACCCCCAATTAAAAATAGTTGCTAGGAAAAATAATGGTTTAAATAATGAATGTAGTGGAAAAAAATGCTGAAACCTGAATGTAAAAAAAGATGAAATGTTCATATTTTATGGAGCTGTGGGGAGGGAATATTTTATTAAGGGGTTGAGTGTGTAGCCCCCCATGTGCTCTATTAGCTGCAACCCGATGGTGAGATAAAAGAGCAAGAAGCAGCTCAGTGAGGGGGAGCCCTGGACAGTAGGGGCTGCTGCTGGGCCAGGGGTGGGACCTTTTCTACCAGCCAGATGAAAGGCCCTGGCAGGGACACCTGCTGTGGGGACAGCCCTCAAGAACAGGGGTCTTAAGATCTTGAGGCCAGACAGCAGCATTTGGTTTATCTGCTCTCTTCATTGATGACCTGTGTTTGAATAGTGAATGTTCCTAAGAGTAGGATACAGCCAAGGTTCATTAATAAGCGTGATTGGAGAGATGGTCCCATGAGAATGGGGGCACTGAGGCAGAATTGGAGGGAGGTGATGATGCTCCTTGCACTGCGGTGGAGAATTGCCCTGTTTGCCTGAACCTCTCTCTGGATGTCCTGTCCAGCTGTGCTTTCCTACAGAAGTGTGTCGTGAGCACAGCAGCAACCTGAAATGTACTTCACATCTGTTACCACAGATTATATATATCTTGTAGATAATATTGTCCCCTGGAGAGCTGCACATGCAGTCTAGGAACTGACCCTACTTGGACCCTATGGAGAGGTTCCTTGTGCTGAGTGGTTTGGGTGTGTGCTGGGGCCTAGCCCCATTATAAGGAATGGAATATATGGAATCAAAGTGAAATTCTATATGGGAGTAGAAATGGGGTGGTCTTAATAGCAGGGTGGTCTTAAACCAGGGTTTAATGTATGTACAATATACAAACATTTTTGACAGACCATTAACACCTATAATCTTGTAAATATTTGCAATTTTCTAGATCATAAATATAGCTGCATAAGCAGTTCTTTCAGGACATCATTTATACTCCATTAAAGGTTAATTTACAAGTTAGTACCTTATAGAAAGAAGATATGTGTACTTTTATGTTAACTTTCTGTAAAGGGAGACTGGTGTCTCCAGCAGCAATTTGTAATTCTCCTGTGACGCTCCCAGTGGCACTATTCAAAGCACTATTTGAATTCTTTTCATCAGCTCATGTTCACAGCAAACTTAATCTTCTGTTTTGAAGACAGAGCGGGAAGGAAAAAGAAAAAAGAGCAAGATCTTAGGTCTTCTGTCTGCGTTCCCAAGCATCCAACTGTTTGTTTAAACAGTCTCCCCTGACACACATTCCCATTTGTCACAGCGCTGCTGATACCTGCCGCCCTATCAGCCCAAGCAACTAGCCCGGCGTCTCGCCCTTGAAGGGGGCAGGGAGGCAAGAGGTAAATAGGAGGGGATTGACTCTGGGGGCTATGACTTTATTCACTGTGATGGCATTTGTGCTTTCTAAAGATCAAAGGCCAAAAAAGCAGGGGAGCGGGGAGAGAAAGAAAATTGTTCGCTGTAGACCTAGGCTGGAGCTTTCAGAAGTGGCTGTGGGGAATTAAGTGCCTCTCTGCACATTTGATCATCTAACTTTGAAATCCTGAGGAGAGGGCTTAGAGAAGGATCTGAAAAGAAGGGAGAATAGCCACTTAAACGCGAGGACTAGGGCAGGAGAATGAGTAAGGAAAGTGCCAAATTAAATCTTTTTTTTTATCATCTCCCTCTACTCTTCCCAAGGCAACATCCTCTGTAGAGACTGATAGTGATAGTTAAATGATTGGTTTTAAAAAATGCAGTTAGCAGCAGATCTACAGAAACAGATTTGTTAGAAATATGTGCACTTCATTGTGTATTACTGGTTTAAAAGATTTCTCAAACAGTGTGGTGTGGGTTCCTGCCACTGTCTTTTATGGATTTATTTGAATTCCCAAGAAGTGAGATGAATGTTTTATGCTTGTTATTCACCCGTGTAATAGATGTACATCTTTGTTGGTCATATCTTGGTAGTATAAAGATTTCAGGAGCTTTTTTTTTCCATTTCACAAGCTTTGGTGCAGGCTGCAGAGCAGTCTAGGCTCCTGTTTAGCCTCCCTGAGGTTGTCTTGCTGGTGGGGTCGTACTCAAAATGGTAGGCGGTCATTACAGTGAATTCACAGCACTCTGAAAAGAGCTAATCAGGAATTTCTATTGTGTTTTTACTAGAACATTCTTTGTAAAAATGTACAAAGATTTTTTTTTCTTTTTTTTTCCTGAAGAGATGTTAACATTTGCGTTAGTAATTTTCTCAGGCTGGAATTTCTGACTAAAGAGAGATGCCAAAATAACCAGAAGCTTTGACTACTGCACATTGAATTTGTGATCTTCCAACTCATGTTTACGTTCCTTCTCTGAAGGAGGTGGGTCAGAGAGTAATTAAAAATCTACTGAGCTGCAGACAATGTGAACAGAAGGAATGAGTTTCCTTCATATCAGGTTAGTGCTCTAACTGGAATTATATAAAGCCAAGCCAGTCTGTCAGAACTGCCTCGCTTCGTGTAAACAACTGTTTAGTGTATTAGAGAGGAACAAAAGTGAAAAGCCTTGGAATTGTTTCAGTATGGCATAATCCAATGTTTTTTTCTAAACAGCACCGAATATCAGCAGTCCTTCTGAGGTATTGCTTTTGTCCTCAAATCAGTCTTTTCTCAAGGTAACCTTACTAATTAAATTCTACCTTTGAGGTCGAGTGAAATAACTGCCCCCTTGAGGCCCGGATGAATTGGCAAGTACTTTAAATTTGGGGTGTGACGCACACAAGGTTGCTCTGTCAAGTGGAGTGCTGAGCTTGTATATACATTTCAAAAATGTGGTTTTAATTTATCTTGTAATAGTTACCATAAATAGTCTTATTATGGTGTAGGTTGTAGGTGGGTGGGCGAAACGAGAGTAATAATGAAGAAAAGTCAAAAAACGTCTAGTTCACTCGAGTGCTCATCAAGGAACAATTTCTTCCTGCAATCACTGGCAAAGTGGCCATAGTGAAGTGATGTATGGCTTAACAACTTTAATAAAATTTGGCCTTAAAAGTTGGAGTTGATCTTGATGTGTGCAAATCTCTTCTCTAATTTTTTTTTTTGTATTGGGTCTGCTGTAGACCTGTAGCTCTGGATTGCCCACTTGAGGCAACTCAAGGCAGTATTTAGCTATGGCTCCTCACCCTGCAGTCTGTGAAAGGATTGTCTAAATTGTCTGCTCCCTCCTAAGATAGCTCCCTTCATATGCTTTAGAAACAGATAACTGCAAAAAAATCACTGCTTCTAACCTTTCTTCTTTTCTGCCCCTGCCTCTCAACTCTGCACATTCCCAGTCCCCTCTGTTCTGGTAACTTTGCTCCTGTTGATGTACTCAAAGTGAAGTTTGTGGTCACATGTTTGTTGGGTCAAGCTGAACGCATTGCTTCCTGAACTTCTTCTCTCGTATTTTATATGTGCAAACCATGTTATAAAAATATAATGAATAAATGTGATTGTTTTCTGACTGCTTTGTGTTGATTCCGGATTCACACAAGTGCGGAGCTGCTTGACTGTAGTCTCACCAATTACAGTATCTACTTATTCAACTCAATAAATGATGTTGGCCTCTTTAAATTTCACAATTATTTGTAAAGGATTTAGACTCCTCTGTAAAAAAGAAAAAAACTGACTAGCTTAAACAAAACCTTAAGGTCATAAAAACATAGATGGAAGCAGGATTCATTCCATTTTATTTCCTAGAATGGAAGCAATATCAGCTACATTAGAAGCTTAAAGGAGTGTCTGTTAATAATTAAATTTGCAGTTTAAATATCTAACAAACTTGCTTGGAATTGCATAAAAGCCTGTTTTGTTATGTAAATTCGTGCAAAAATCCCTTCGGTTGCCTAACCTTTGAAGTAAGAGTACGCCACCGGGCTGCGCAGGAAGCCTTGTGGGAGGTTACGCTAGGACACCAGTAACGTGTGACATCTTTCTGCTGATAATTTTGCCTGCTTTATCATGAATGTGGCTTTCACCTCGTCAAGCTAACAGGTTATCTGCTGGCTTTTAAAGTATGAGGGATGAATGTGAGAGAGGCTTGCCAATGTGTGTGAAATTAATAATGTTATAGTTTGGTTAAAACAGAATATAATTTAGTCAATAAAAGCCAATGTTTTAATCTAGGCGTTAGTCAGGAAGGGTTTGTTGCTGCAGTAGCAAAGTTAGTGAGGTCTTAACCACTGCTTTGCAGTTTGATCAGAGCTGCCGTTCCAGAGGATTATTTTGTGATGCTTTCAGATCATTACTTTTGTTGCAGCGTTAATGTGAAAGAAGATGTTTTCATATTTTCCTGTTATTTCTAAAAGTGCAATCACCTAATTCTACATATGAGGAAGTAGGTTTCCATCATTGCAATAAGTTTCTGGGTATATAAGTTTTCATTACATAATTTTGCTTAAACTAGCTGGTTGTGATTGACTGAGGAATATTTCTTTGGGTAACAAGCAGCTCTGGTTTCTGCAAAATAGTTTGCATGAATTGAAAATATCGACGGTGCTTGTTGAATGCATCGTGCTTCTGACCTTTCAGAAGCATGAATAAAAGGAAGAGCTGTCAGATCCGTTTATCTTCAATTCCTCTCTCAAGCTTTGTGTTTTTCAGAATTATTGTGGTCACCATTTAAGGTGACCATCAAAACAATGAGGATAGCAAGGTCCTGATTTTCCAAGAGTGACACATTTGAATGGTTATCTAAATACTTATTTTGAAAAAATTCTTTGCAATTAGTCAGCACAGTAACAATAGCTAGAGCATATTTAGACTGCAATAAACAGTTGCTAAATTTCAGTGAAGAACAGGCAGTTGAGCAAATTATTGGAAGACCTTTTCATTAAGCTCGCGTTCCTTATACCCCGTGGCATAATACCTCAGCCAAATGACAGAGCTTCTTGAAAGACCAAATGATCTGTGTTTATGTACTCTTACAGAGATCCTGTCTTGTCAGGTTACAATCAAATACATTGGAGTGTTGCTTTTGTTATTAGCTTTAGGAAAAGCAAATTCCTACTTCTCTTATCACAGAGTTGGGGAGTAGTGGGAGAATATGTCCTATTTTTGTAGCTATTCAGAAACTGCTACTGTAATTGAAGAAGTAGAACCCAAGCTAGTAGCAAATTCACATGTATTTCTTTCTTTTCCATGTAATTTCCGTAGAGCCTAGTATTGCTTTACTGATTGAAATCTAACAATTTAAGTTAGAGTTGTTTTAAGACAAGAGACTATTTCATCACTGGAATGGCATTTTCATCTACTTTATTCTTTGTAAGTGTCTATCCTTTGGTGCTGAATTAACTTCCAAAATGCAAAAGATTTCTGCCTTGGTCTCTCTATCTTGCAAAAATGCTATAGGTGCAAAATAAAATTTATCACTTCTAAGCATTTGGGGTTCTGTGCCCATGAAAGATACCACTGAGAGAGCACAGATAGATGAGTTCTGGGACCAGGTTGCAGCATGCGCAAATTCGCATCAAGAAGAGACTTCCACGTGTTGTCTGTGCAGCCTGGCAAAATGCGAAACTATTCAAAGTACATTCTCGAAGCAACGGTTTGGGTCAAGTCTTGCTGAAGTTAACAGTGGTCAGTAGCTTTGGATCATGGTTTCTGATTTATGACTAATCTTCAGTGGTCATTTCTGGAGGATTTTGAGAAGATTTTTTTCATCAGCATATTTTTAATATAGCACTATTTTTGAGAACTGCACAGATAATACAAATTAAATTTTATGATCTTTTCTAATCATGACTTGACAATTGTAAAGAATGGTGTTTTTTTTCTTTCATGTTTGTTACTGAATTAATAGCAGTGTGAAGTCCTTTGTTATTTGAAATACATGAAATTGCATATCAGTATGTGCTGCGTCTTCTTCTTTGAGCCAAAGGTGAAAATGAGCTAATATCTTTTCATATAGAACTGATCGAGTAAAATTCCATTCTAATTACTTTTGTACTTCACTGACTTTCAGATTTATCTCATAGGCTTCACCATCTGTGTATGCTATTCAGTTGTACTAGTTATTCCATATTGAAAAACACTAAAAATTATTTATATATTTCCAAGCAAATACTTCAGTGAATTTGACTTTATTGTTATTCATAAATAATCTGCAAGCCATTTTTCTCAAAGATGCTATTAACAATTATTTAGTAGAAATACTTAAGTATGTACTGTTGTTCTCTGATCAGCCTGAACAGATTGTGTCTATTTGGTTTTTTACGTTTTAATTTTCTTGGTTTTCATTTGATGGATATGTATTGATACAGTATTTTTCACTACAGTAATTTCTGTTCTCCTGAATTGGAGGACAGAACACATGGATGACTGAATACTTTGCGGCAATTGTTTTGTGCTCTGCTTTTCATGGAAAGAAAATCTTTGTGATCTCTGTGAAATTGCCTAACTTTTTTATTGTTTGCTTGGAAATACAGTTCAGATTCTTCATTGCTTTGAAAGGTAGGTCAAAGAAATGGAAAGGAATTGACTGCCTGCTCACACTCTGAACCATGCCATGCAGATTTGCAGATATTGCCCCAATCTTTTAGTGCAAAGACAACATCTGACCTTAGTCCACATTTCTCAGAGTGGATAGCTTAATGCTAGCTGAGCCGCAGCACTTCTGCGTATGGATCCTGTCACAGAGGCCCCTAATTGGAAATGTGGATAGAGAGCTGCGGGGCCGGGGTCCAGAGGATGGAGTTGGCCCAGACTGTTGTCTGCACAGAGACAGTTGGTGTTCTCAGGTGCAGGCATTGAGGAGACCTGCAGTGAGAGAAGCACTATAGGGTATGATCTGAAGTATTCTGTTTAACATCCAGAAGAAAAAAAAAATCACAAAATTTTAAATCTATTCATTGTTATGGTAAAGCTGAAGAATTTTAGAAATTTCAAAGGGCAGAAGAGCACCTGAATTAAAACGTTTGGGTAATTTTTCTTCCCAAGGACTCAAGTGTCAGGGATCTTTGAAAGGGCAGTTCTCTTGTGCAACATTTAATATTCCGAGGAGTTCAGTCTCGCTCCCATGTGCACCTGCAGAAGGCACTGCCTGCATTCTCATGCAAGATTCTAGTTCTGTCCAGGCTTGTAGATTACTCATGTGCATGCTCTTTATGAAATACATGCGTGCAGAACATGCCACTGGATTTATATAATACAAAACGGGAAAGGGTACTTGGTGCAAGTTTTCGCGTTATGTGAATTCACTTAATTTTTCCTTTATAGCACCTCATATTTTTTCTGGAGAGGTCATTAATCATTCCAAATTGCATAGAAGTTTGTGCGATAGCAGTAAGACCACCAAACCCTGACCCCAAAGGAAATGAATTCCTAAAGGTGAAAAGCAAGTGTTTTCTTAATTAAGCCACCTAAGCTGCCTGTTTTACAAACATTTATTAACTCAATTCAGATGAAGTCAGATTAGCACTTCTAGCTGCAGGGAGTATTTGTTTCATTGGACTACAAGTCCTTGTTTTCAAATAAGTACTCATTCTCTTAACACAGCAGCAAATTATTCTGCCCATCTGTCTCTTTTGACAACTACAACTGAAGTAGTATCTAGATGGTAAAGAACAAACCCATTCCAAGTAATTCATTTACTAAGTCTTACACAGTAGTTATTTGTAATAGCACTTTTTAAAAATTCTTTTTCATTTGCTACATGCAGCAGAAACAGAAGTTGATATGTAGAAAACAGAATATCCTTAATACTGTAATCTTACAGGGCGAGTGAGCTTGGTACCATTAGGGCTGTCCCAGCCAGTGCACTCAGGGATCAACGAGTGTTTCAGTAGGACATGAATGAACCTGGAAACCCAGCCCAGCTAGAGACTGAGGCAGCACAGGGTGTGACTCCAGCACAGGCTGTGCCTGGTGTCTGATCTGCAGCTCATCTGACACTTGCCAGTGATGCTGTCTCTTGCAGTCACCTTCTCCCACTGAATTAGGCAGCATTGTTCTTTCTGATTTTAAGGATGGGTATACCTAAGTAAAGCAGATCCCCCTTGGCCTGTTGGCAAGAGGAGACTATTGCTAATGTACCAGCATTTGACTTGTACTAGAATCTCTTGTGAAGAGGCTGCCATTTGTTTTTCACTTTTGAAAGAAATATTAGCTTGCTTGAAGATTGATGTATTTACCTTGCTAGACTGGAATATGAATGTAGGAAATAAACCCATGAATGTCATGGTCTGAGTCAGATCCTCTTTGACTAGTTAAAAAACACAGTGTTGACTTGTTGCAACCTGCTATGAAAGGTGAGAAGTAGGAATTGTTTCCAGATTCATTTCTCACTTTTGGTGCTGGTCAGTGCATCAGATAGGATGTGAGGATGCGGGAATGGAAAGAGAAGGCATTGAACTAGATCTATCCAAAACCATGTATGTGTTCATTAAAGAAAAGTGGTAGTTCACTTTTCTCTTCTGTTTTGTGGTGGTAGAGTTGTGATCTATGCAGAAGAAAGCCAGGGCTGGCAATTATGTTGGTTGGTACTGAGAGGCTGACATAACTAATTGGAAAGAAATAGATTCAGCGTTTTAGGGCTTTCAGAAAGTGATGAGAGGATCTTTTCATGAACTACTATTCTAACTGCTACATATTTAAAAAGTCTCTACTGCAATAAAAAATAATGATTTCTGGCAGAATGCATTGCAGATCTAAATTCTGCACAGGAAAGATTTGGTTGCATTTCCTGGCTTTTAATTTTCCTTTATTGAAATGTTGGTTTTCAGGAAAGAATGATCACATGCTTTCAGTTTGCCACTGGTTTTGCTGTACTTCATACTCCCCTATGAAATAGACATAGTCGTGTCCTTGTCTCTGCAAATTATAAAAAAAAAGTTTAAAAACTCCCCCAAATTATGTGAGCATATGTTGTCTCCATAGCAAATCTTAGATCTTCCTGTTTTGAAAGTTGTAATAAATACTCAGCAAAATGAATATTAGAATGAGCTCTTTAACTCAATGTGAAATAGAATTGCCCTGGAAAGACTGGAGTTACTGTGCAGCAATCATTTCTATTCTGTTTAGGTTTTTGTATTGCTCCTATGAGAGGATGGTTTGGAGCTCCTCAGTTACTTTCATTCTAACTAATAAATGAACAGTCACACTGGAGGAAATGATTGCAGCATGAATTTCAGTCTGCAAAACTAGCAGAGCCCACAAGTGTTATGGGTCTTTGTTGTAAAAATGACCTTTGGGGCTCTTCACAAAAGCTGGTCCAGGGAGGCGATTCTCCTCGTGGGTCTTTCTGGGGCAATATGGATAACTCCTGATTTAAATGCCCCTTATCTAAAATATACCATCTCTGTCAACATCTAGAGAGATTGTTCTCACTAGGTTAATGTTAGTGTTTGTAAAATCCCTCGTATTCCCTGTCCTCGATGTCTTTTTTTTTTCTTTTTTCTGAAATGGTGCTGATGCTTCCTTGCTGTTCTTTGAGATGCCTGATTTTATCACCATAAAATTCGTTGAAGAGAGATCGTTGCCTTTAAACAGATTTGTGCTTTTATCAGCACAAGCAAGCTGCCCTTTCTGCAGTATCTGTTTAGTGTAATACATGTTGTTTGGGGTTAAGAGAATAGTAAGAAGTTCTTCTTTAGTTATCAAAATTGTTCCTTTGCTCAGTGTGAAAAAGAATGACACTTATTCAGTGCTTTATAATGATGCTTTTATACATCAAATTTTGAAGAAAAAAAATGGATTCACTTTCAGAAACGGGACTTACATTAGCAATTACATTGCCAATTTTGGCATGCATGCGTAAGTTACCATGACACCTGTCTATATATATTTAAGGAGCTTTTGGTCTTTTTAATGACTGTCTCACAATCCTAAAATTGCTCTAATCCTGGAAGACAGCATCAGTTTACACCTCTATTTAAAGAAAAACTTTCTCCGGAGTCATGGGTGGTTCTGCTTTTTTCCAGCATTTTCCTGCTCAGTTTTGGTAAATGCTCTTTTCTCGATTCTTTCCTAATGTAGAAATTGCCTACTTTGAAAAGCTGGCTAATTTCTGTTTGTAAAATGTTCTGCTCTCTCTTGGATCAGATGCTGCTGCAGTGCAGCTGGGAGTAGTCACTGCCAGGCAGTCTGGGGCAAGAACTCTCTCGAGTGAGCGGTGCCTCGATAGCGCAATCAGCCTGTGACTGACAAAACAGCACATTTGTGCTGGTGTAACTGACAGCTTCATTATTTCTGTGGTGTTCAGCTGGGTAATTTATTTCTGAGGGACCACAGTATCTTCAGATTTGTCTAATGGTCTGCACGTAATGTTGTCAGCTCTCTGAATGTGGATGCGTTTGCTCCTGTTTAGTTTTTTCCTAATATGGAGAAGAAATGCAGTAATCAAACACATTCAGGTCTTTGCTGGTTTTGTAATGAGGCAGCATCTCCATCAGGCATCCTTAGTGGGAAGCTCTGATCAAAAGCAGCAGCTTTTTGATTCCTAGTTCTAAACAGAAATGTTTTTAAGAATGTGCTGAATCTCTAAGCTAAGGCATTGCTGTTAACTTCAGCTTTGTACTACAGATGACCCAAGAAAACTTACATTTTGTGCTTCAGATACTTCAGCCTGATTCTGCTACAGGAGCAAGAGATTGGAGTTTGTCAGGAATTTTGCAGTTAGAGACCAGAAAATGAAGGTGCCACTTAGTAAAAAAACAGATTGTATAAAAACATGCATCTTTTGAGAATTCTGACCAAACAGTTCTGATTTCCTGCTAGCTCATCTCAAAGGGATGCACAAGCAATGAGGATCCTGCCTGCAAGGCATTGCTGCGGTGCGGACACCGCTGCCTCCATGTCTCCCTGCAGCACTGGGAGCCCCCAGGCCTCACGTGCGGCCGCTTCTGCCTGGGTCAGCTCTGCAGCACAGCCCGGATGCCAGTGAAGTCCATGCTGGAAGACTCTAGGAGCCATGTCTGAGTCAGGGAGTTTAGATCTTGGATCACGGTGGCGTTTTTGCTATTAATTGAATAGGAAATAGTGTCAAACTTCGTGAGAAGCTTCAAAATTCCCTATGTTGGAGTGTATTTCTTAGCCCAAACCACGTACCTGAATTATAGACTCTTCTGGTCTCCTGAGCAGTATCTGTGCAGAACCAGAACGCAGGGGGATATGAAATAGGGAAATATGAGTTCTGGCTTCCCGAGGAAGTGCTTGCTACTGAAATAGCCCATGCAGTTAAGTGTTGGCCGTAGTGGCCTTGGGACAAGGTAACACGTGTGTAGCTCCTGTTCCATGGACCACATCCTGCTTTTGAAGAACTGAGTGAACACTGCCACCTATTGATTGCCTAAATAAAACAATGTCTCCTTGCTGAATCTATCATCATGGCAATTCCTACAGTCGTTTCAGAAACATTACCTGCGGCTAGAAGAAACGAGCAGAATTTTATAAATAAATGTCATCAAAATGTGCTGCTTGGTTGCTTAAAATATCTATGCTGTATAAAATTCGGGCTAATACAGGGTAAATATTTTGCTGTATGTGTCAGTTGACCCTAATTTGAGTGGCCTCTTTAAATGAAAATTAGACCAAGTTATTGCTAAACTCACTTCTTCATACAAATATGCAGCTTTAGCAATAGCGATAATAGCTTCTGGGATTGGCTCAGGGAGTGTGCTGCGTGTGGGGAAACTTGTAGAATGAGCAGACGTGGAATAAAAATCCCTCTGTTGCAGTAGGTGGCTTAATTAATTAAGTAGTAAAAAGTACAGCAAAGGAAATATGTGACTCAGCTAATTGAGTATGAACTATACAGACAAGTGAAGGAATAAACAGCTGACGTCTGTGAGTCATCCCAAGGAGTCATCAAGGCCTAAGAATATGCAGGTTCCTGACCGAGATCAGACTAACAGTTCTGCTTACATGTGTTTTATCATAAATCTATACTTTTATTTTCTGTGGGTCTTTCTTTTTTTTTTTTTTTTTTCCATTTTCAGAACCAGATATAGGTGCATTTTGCATTTATTTGCACATATTCAATCATGATTTTTGATTAGCTCTCTTACCATAGTAAGTGTTACTTTTTTTTCCAGATTTTGAACAGCTGAACAATAAACTTAAATCCATGTAACAGGAAGAATAAGCAATATATTCACTAATTATCTTTCTAAGAACTTGGGTTCTTAGCTCGGATGACAAATCATCTTGTATTTTACTATTGTTCCAAATGATATTGGGTAGCAGGGGAGAAGTGCAAAGCATCGAAAAATGGAAATTGTCACCTGCAGAATTTCTGTTTTTCATTAAGCTGAGGGGAGAAAGCAAAGGAGAGAAAAGGGAAGCTTTGATCCACAATGGAAAATTGCTAGAAAGTGTTTAAGAATAGACTAATTTTAATAAATTCACTTTAGCTTTTCCCCCCTGGAAAATGATGACTAATGATCCTCAGAAGGAGCAGGGCAAGAGAGAGAATCTTGTACAGATTTTGCCTGTGATTGTGACAATACAGCAGAAGGAACATTTGGCATAGTGTGTTACAACACTTGCTAAGTCTGGTCTCTCTCGCTGTATGTATACTTGTACGAGCTCTTAAAAATGGTTTGATCTATACCGAAATTGATTAAAACTGTACAGAATAAGTTCATGTCCAGTGAAACAAATGTCTTGGGCAGGACTAGATTTTGGCTTAAGCAGCTCTGGTAAAAGGGAGGCCGTTTGGTATGAGGTAGCATACCCTTCTCTTATGTTCTGAAGGGCTGGAGAATCAGACCAGTTACCAGCTTTGGGAAGGTTGCCAGTACTTTCGATAAACAAGTATCATGTCTGAATACAGCCTGCAAAGCTTTTTACGTGTTGTAGCAGCAGCTTTGGTATCTAATTTAAAACAAAGAAACTCATCCTGTAGGACCTAAAAGTTGTTGGCTGTGACAGACCCAGGATAGGGTGTCTCCATTTCTTTTCCCATTGGCACCTGTTAAACAGGAGCATTCTAGTTACATGAGTCTAACCCAGGAGAGTGTCCTAGGAGGCTGCTGCCGTTCCAAACTGTTGCTCATCTCTGTCCATCACCTGTATTGGTTTTAGAATTCTGGGGCTGTGCATGTTTATTGCGGATTCTGGCCTTGTAAGGGCTTTGTTGATTTCCTTGGGATCCAAAGCATTTATTTTTTCCTATTGTGAACAATTTTTATTTTGAAATACAATCATTCTAATATTTTGGAAGGCATTAATGCTGCAGGACTCATTTTAGCTGAAATGTAGGCATCAGTAAAGTATGTTTTCCTTATTTATTTGGTAATATTTTTCAAAGGTAACCTGTTGGGGCTGAGAGCTTTCAAACGATCTTGCAGATGTCCCATAGCTATGGATGTGGTTGCTGCTTTTGTTGCTATGATTGCAGACAGCTGTAGTGTAGCTTGCTTGAAGAAAGAAGAAACAATACATCACATGCAACATGCATTACTGGACAGAGTGCAGGATTATGATTCTTTTCTTTCCCCTTTTATTGGTTTAACATAAAACTAACTGCTTTAAGATGGCAGTATTAATGTTTTTTTGCTCATACTTCATGACAAATTAATTACAATTGCAGTTTTGTTTACTCTGGCAGCAATTATTTGTTCTGCTTACATGCTGAGCTGCTGATCAATGTTAAGGGATAAAACAAGCTAAAAGAATACAGAAGTCATGGCATTTTTGACTACAGAGGCGAGAGCTTTAGATTCTAGATATTCTTATAGTGCACTGGTAATTAGTAGAATTAAGGCACCGCATTTTTTTACCTGTGATATGGCATTATTTGCTTTAGAAATTATTTTATTCTAAAATCTAATCGGTGATCTTGGACTTTAGTAATTGCTACTAATAAGCTTTTTCATTTCTGATCATCCATGCAGTATAAGGAAGAGATTTACTCATTCTGCCCAGAGACTGAGCCAGAAGAGACAGCAAAACCAATGTCATTCATTGAATGAAGATAGTGAACAATTATCACCACTTACTCACATTTTGCCTTGGATAGCCTGAGCTGGTAAGTCATATTTATTTTTGAATACATGTGTTCTGTAATTATTAGTTCTAGTATAAAATTGTTTAACATGTATAAGTATGTGTGTAGTACTGAATGTTTTCTTGATTGTTGTGTCTGTTTTCCTAAAATGTGAAGTTAACACAGCTGTGCTGTGTCCTTCCAGTGTGCCTGTCCGTATAGTGTTGTGTTTATGTTCCACATAAAACAGACACTGATCTATAATTTAGATTTTCCCTCTTCCTGAAATATGATTTAAAAGCAGTGCATGAATAATAGATGAATATTTACCCCCCAAAAAAAAAAAAAATGTGTAAGGGCAGCTTATTTATTTGTATTTTAAATGGACTTTTCAGCACACTGCTGTTGGGAAATGAAAAGGTTACTTTAGCCTTTAGAGGCACAAGAAATCTGATCACAAAGATTAAGCTACACTGTGTGCAGCATGGACTGTCACTGGCTTGATCCATGCTCTAGCAGGGTGACAATAACAGGAATGAGACTGTGTTTTGGTGCTTATTTCCAGCGTGGTGCAGTGACTGTTTCCCCAGAGATTCAGCTCATTGCCCCTGTTACAAGGGTAGCTGCTGCTCTTGCTCTGTGCAGTTCCAGCCTTTAATGGCAAGCTTTGTAAAATATTTGCTGTTGTAGTACTTGACCAACCATGATAATAAAAATGGGTTGTAACTTACATAACTACTCTGAACGTATTGAGAGCTCCGTACTCATTTTATTTTGCCCTATGCCAGATACATAGAGAGCTCTTCAAGGTGCAGGTATCACTAGAGTTGATTATGGACAACACCTGTGCCTAAATTGTCTTGATAGTAACAGTCTTTAATGTATTGTTTTAATTTTAATTGCCACAGTGATATATCATCATGTTAGCATGTTTTAGGCTTCTGTACAGTGACTATGTACATTTTTCTATTTCACCTGACTGGTAAAGTGAGGACATGGTTGCTAAAAAAAAAAAGAAAGAAAAAGATTTATAAAAGGAACCTAAAGCTGTTCTTGTGAAATGGTTTGCATCTGTAAAAATAAGCAAATGCCAGCATCCAATAAAAAGAATTATGTGAGTTGACTTGCTTTGTTTTCCTTATTATATATTTTACTCATGATTTTACCTGATCTCATTTCCATTGCTCCTCTTGGGAGTCATTTCCACAGCTTAATAAGATCACACTTCCAGAAAGTTTTCCAGAATATGCAGCTTGCATTTACCTTTTCTTTTTTTCATTTCATAACTTGTATGTGACTAGAAAATATCTTGAGTGTAATAATCTTTAGCAATGCTTTGCATTTTGTTTCAGTGCAGTGCTGGAAAATACGGCTCATATTCATTAAATTAATGCAGCTCTTGCTTTGCTGTTCTCTGTTAATTCCATGCAATATTCCATGGTTCTGATGGTTGGTATAAAGGATAAAATGATTCAACATTTTTCAAGTTATTTGTATTGTACTGATTCTGTGTGGACAGCAAAGATGCAGTTTTATCACTTGATAATTGCATTTCTTATGGTGCTTATTTAGCTTTTCTATAGATTTGAACATTCGTGAGTTTATGTAAGATTTTGTGGGTTTTATACATTCAAACTGGTCTTAGGGATTTGCTTTGGATGCATACTCAGCTTCCATGGATAATAGGAAAACTCTATTGTTACAGTCCTTGAGACTTATTGTTTGGATAGTTAATAACATTTTTTTTCTCTCTTTGGATATCTAAACCCTGTTTCCTTAACCTGTTAAGAGTGGTAAAGACTCCAGCAAGCCCCATGGACAGGAAAGCTGCAGTCAAACTAAGGGTTAGAGGCAGCACATGGGAAGAGCAACCTCTGCTGTGCACAGTGTCCTGGGCAGACTTGCTGTCAAGTTGCTGCTTGGTTTTTCTGAGTTGGAGGTGTCGTCCAGCAGCCAAATGATACCTGACTTTATTTTGGTCCTGAGACTACCCCAGCTTCCTCAAGTACTGCCTACAGTGTACATATCTGAAATGGAATCAACCTGCAAGCTATCTGAATTTTAAGTGTATGTTAGGAGATGTGTGACTAAACTAATGCCTCTACCAAACCCTCAAATTTCTTGGAAGACTGTCCAAAGACTTAGAAGTGCCTCTCCTTTACTTGCTCAGATTAAATTCCCCTTATAAAAGAAAATGCTGCTGTCAAGGTATTCTCTGTAAAACTAACTAAATAAAATGAATTCTTCTTGAAAACCACTTCTCCATCTGCCTCAGAAGAGTTCAGATTTGACTTTCCAGACACTCTGTGGAAGATATCTGGTCAAATGTGTTTAAGGAGAAGGATACAAATATGCTTTCAGGCTACTGAAATAGATATAATAATTAAAAAGAGGGATTAACTGAGTTGTTTCTTTTTGAGCCTCACTTCAGCTGTTGTCCATATGCTCAGAAAAAGGCAATCCAAGCTCAGCCACAGCACAGCAGCTCCCGAGTCCCAGAACTGCCTTCTTATCACACTGCTCCTGCTTGTTGCTGGGAGGGAAGCAGCACGCACCAGGTTCTGCCCTTGTGTTTGTACACATTGTCGTGCGAATTTAACCAAGTCTCCTTGTCACAAATTGCAGTTATCCTAATTCAGTCTTTTCATTCGGAGACTTTTCATCCCCCATGATCTTGGGGAATGTGAGATTATTCATAATCAGATGCTTGTGTGCCCAGGACATCTGCTTCCCTACCGCTGATGAGTGAGAAGAAAGATGTCAGAGTAACAAAAATTTGTTCAAAAGCTATGTTGTTTTTCTTCTAGAGACACTAGGTGAAAATGACACAGCAAATGCATAACTTAAGTCTCCTCCAGACTAAGAAGAGCAGTGGTCCATCCTCTCCAAATGCTGCAAAGCGGTTGTACCGGAACCTCTCGGAGAAGCTGAAGGGGAGTCATACATCCTTCGATGAAGCGTATTTCAGAGCCCGCTCAGACCGACTCAGTCTCCGTAAGACTTCAATGGTAATTACTTAATATTTCTCAAATTGGCAGTTTACTGTCTTACTCGTGGCTCCTTAATCTCAATGCGCAGTAGAATCTGGTCTGTTTGCTGGAGAAAGATGGATTTGCTGATGATACTGTTGCAACAATACAAATCCACTATTTCTTTAATTAGGAAGAAAAGACATATCCTTCAACTTCTCCTCTGAATTATTTTGAGGAAAAAAGTTCCTCTCTGCTTAGGAAGAGCAATGACTTATGACAGTGTCTGTGACTATGCCAGGAGACACCTCTTGAAACCATTATTCTGTTGCACTAAAGCAGATGTTCAGCGCAGGGCAGGACTAAGCTGAACATGGTTGGGCCAGATGATGAAAATACTACAATATGCCAAAAGCAGCAGCACAGTCTAGTTTCCTTTAGCACTAACAAATCCATATAAGATACAAGACATTATATGCATATATTCAGGAACTGAAACTAATTTTAAAATCAATTCAAAATGATGCTAACCAACAGAGAGGATCACTCCTGTCATGAATTTAGAGGACCCAGGCATGGCCCGTGGAAGTGATAAGCTGAAATGTAGTGCTAATAAGTGAGAAAGTCAAAAGGCTGTTGTCTGTCTCCTGTGAAGAAGCAGTGTGATCCAAAGGAAATACGGGATCATGGCTCTCTCCTGTAGCCTCTACTGGAGTCTTCTTTACTGAAAAAAGAAGCATGAAACTCCAGTCAGGCATGGTAGTTGGAGTACAGGCTTTGTGTATCAGGCTAGGGCTGTTCTTTAGAGGTGGTGGGTTTCCAGGTGATTTCAGTTTGGGGATCACTTGAATTTGCATTTTTATTTAAGTGTCGGCTAAGAAGAAGGATCCCTTGGGTCAGTTTGTTTCAGCTGCCATCTTTTCTTGCCTTTTTCCTTTCGACTGCAAGTCTGTGTGTCACTATGAAAGTGAGAAAAAGGAGGATAAGCCAGTGCTGGGGATGGTAGCAGAGCGGGCTGATATGTAAAGTGAATAAATGCCACTGTTAATCTATCTTGTGGGCATTGTTTCTCAGGCACTCCTTCAAATAATGGATCAGCCCAAAGGCTGAGCAGCAAGTCACTGCTCAGGAGGCTCCACTCGTCTGCCATCTGCCCAGTTAATTACTTGCAGTCACTTCTCTCTCCTCAGCTCAGGCCTGCCAAAATATTCTAGAGGTTTCAGAGTGCTTGTGGCCGGTCCCATCAGCAACTGTAATGCAGAGACTCAGTTTTACGCTATCATGTAGCTGGAGGTTTAACGGACTATAGATGCCTGTAAAATTAATTTCCCCTCAACCTGCTACACAGTGAGGAGAGCAGTGCATCTTTTGTTGCTCCTGGCCTACTCTGAGCGTAGGTATGGCCAAGTATTACTAGCCTGAGGTCTGAGCCGCTGTCCCCAGCAACCAGTGAAAAGATTCCCATTGAACTCAACAGGCTTTGGATGCCGTTCCTTCGAATCTTCCAGTCGCCTGTTGTTTTCACAGTTTTTCTGCAGAAATAAATACCACAAGAACAATCAGTGTAGGGGGTAGAGATAGGAATGGTCAAGTTGCCAATTGATTTATTTTGTAAGCATTGAGTTTCTGTGGCACTGAGCTAGTTCTGTGACTAAAATCATGTCTCCAGACAAGTGAACAACATTTGTTAAATTTGTTTTCTTTTAGCTTTGGCTAGTGAAGAGTTTTCTTTCCATTCTCTCTTGCTGTGCAACACTTTCCATTCAGTAAATTGTTGTCTTGCTGCAGACATAGCAATATCCCAAAATAACTTTATTCTTGAACTCATGTTTATCAAAACAAGTCTTTGCAGAAACTATTTTAACATTTTTTCCAACTCCAGTAGCACATAGTAGACTTTTTCAGGCTAACCTAGAGCAAATATCTTGAAAGGGGTACTTCATTTTAATTAAGCTACATAAGATTGCATTTCTAAACACTGCAGCACTGAATCACTTACTGGAACATGGTTATTACTTACAGCAAAGCAATACTGTAGTCCTTTTCAGTATATACATTTGTGCACCAGTGTAACACCTAAATAAATTAATCACATAGCACAGCTGTCTAAAGCTAATGATTAGAGGCTGCAGGGCTGAGTCAAGGAAAAAGAAATGTAAAAATTGTCCCTAAGCTGCCTGATGACCAGTTTCTGTTTGAATTCAGTGATTTGTCTTTTCATAGCAGAAGAAAATTTTCTCGGAGCTGTAAATGAAGACAGAAATCAGAAGGCTCCTGTTTGTAGTTGTGACAATACCAATGTAGGTCTAATGACATTACATCTTTGCACAATTTGAGTTTCGTGCTCCTAGGCTGGATATACCTGAATAATACTGAAATAGTAAAGACTCTTTTAAATATCTGATAAGTTATATGATAACATAAGCATTTGGCAAAAAGTATGTAATAATGATGTGGAGTATACAACATTGTCTGGGCCTGGAAAGCTGCGCTCAGTGCAGACTTGCAGTGCAGATTGGGGAAATATACTGGCATGATTGAAAATGTGGTCAATATTTTGCTGTCTCACCAGGATGTTGTTTGACTGAATTATATCTATTATGGTTTGATGCGCACTACGATGTGGATGAGGGATTACATACATGCCTAGCTAGAAAGGCCATATCACAATTCACAATTTTTTTTCTCTTTGAAGTTACTAGACATGCCAACATATTTCAGACTATTGGTTGTGTCTGAATTGTTCATTTGGAAAACCTGATATTTGCAATTTGGTCTCAGAACTGTTTGGATTGGATGAAATAAGTTATAAACTTCATGCTCTGTTTCTTGTTTAAATGAGTGCAGCTTTTTCAATCAGATTTCTAATGAAATGAAGAAATAAAAATTTGCTTTTATTTTTGCATTTTTGGTGAAACATTCCTGCCAATAGATTTGCTGGCAAGAATATTTATGAGGAACTAACTTAAGCATGTGCTTAGATTCTGTTCAGCAAATTATCAAGGGCCAAAATTTCAGAAATACTTTAGATATTTAGTTTGGCAAATAAAAATCCAAAGATGCATTTTCAAAGGCATCCAGGCAGGTCTCAATCTTGAAAATTGAATCCAACAATAACAATTCAGACAAAGTTTTGACAAGAATTTTACAACAGTCATTCAGGTGGGTAAGATCTATTGTTAAAGTCTATGTATATACTAGAAAAGTGCCAAATGCCTTTGTCAGCCATATAAAATAGGTTATTTTCAGCTATAATACTGATTCTGCAGAATTCAGCCCTTCTTTCTTAATTATGTTCAAGGGTTTGTTTTTGTTTTTTTATAATGCAAGAAACTGCTGAGATGCAGTATAAAATTAGAGTTTCATTCAGATTTTGAATTAAAATTCTTTGTTTTGAATTACCAAAACAAAGCCAACACTTGGGTAGTACTCTACAAATATGAAGTCTGTTGAAAGAAAGTGATTATTCTGATTTCAGAAAGGGAAAAACTACATATGTACCCAGTGCCACAGAAGAAGAGGAAATTCAAACCAAGATACCTGGTTTTCTGGCTTGAACTTGTGCCACAGACTTGTCGCTGATTAATGTCAGCAGCTCTAGAATTTCGTTCTGCACTCTCACTGGTAGCCAGGGTTTCCCCAAATGAACTTAACTAATAAAAATTGAAACTAGTATAGTCATTCAGTTAACTTCAGTTAACTTGATTCCCTTTGTAATAGACTCTTTATGAATTTGTTGTTAAATAGATTTTACTAGCTGTGATCAGTTGCAAGTGTGATATGATTTTGCTTGTTTTCTGAGTCAATAAATGTGGACGTGCTTCTGAATCATAAGTGGCTTTTATTTCCAAAACAACAGTGTAGGGGAAGTTTCAAACTTGGTAACCAGAAATTTTGAAATGGATATAAATTGGGGTGGAATTAATACTTTTTAGATAATACATAGATATTTTTGGAGATTTAATGAATATATTTTGCTTTGTTAATCTTTCAAACAGAAAAGTAGTGCATCGGTTCCCCATTCTGCACCCCTAATAAAGCTTTGAAGTGCAGAGGAGCGTAGCTGTTGTCTCCTCAGCTGGACTATCGGTGATCTAAGCACATTCGTCTTGAGAACATAACTCAGCGCTATGAACCTGTTCAGTGTGTTACTGATTTGAGTGAGAGTTGGAGACACGTAATACGTATCAGAATCATACCGTTAATTAAAATATTTTGTAATTAAATGAAAATTAATTAAACAATCATTTCCAGACCCTTCATCACTTAAGGATTAGGGGAGAATTCCCAGAATGACAGAAATCTTTGATGTCAGGACAAGGTGTTATGTAAGCAAGGCAACAGTGAAGCTGCTGGGTTGAAGGGAAATATTGGTGCATTGCAGTAAAATTCTCAGTTGCTTTAAGCTTTACCTTAAATTACAGAAATAAGAGACAACCTCTTTTCTAAAACAAACTGTAAACATGCCATCCTTAATGACAGTGTTTGTCCTTAAAGAAAATCTTTGGCCTTAAACAGAGGGAATGGCTAGAAAAGGATAAGTCTAGCTGTTTACCCATCAGCTTTCCCCTATTTCGAGATTTCTTGCGCTTAACACTGAATTACAGTCTAAATATTTGATAATGAAATGATATCTTGATCTCGCAATCCAAAGAGGAATTTGACAGAGACCTGTCACTTGTTTACATTGTCTTTTATTTTGCATAGAAAACTACAGAAAAAAATACTCAGAGTGAGGTATCTTTCCTAAATTAGGCATCTGACTAGGTGTCTGTGTCATATCTATGTCAGACCCTTTTACCTTGAAGCTCTTCTGGAAACGTTCTGCACTCTGCCATGGGCTACTGCTATAGTTTTCAGAAGCGCTTGCAAATGGTTTTTTGTGCGTTTTTAAAGGTGAGGAAAGATGTGGATCAAGCAGATCAGTACTCAGCCTGGAAGTATTATATCACTGGGAGCAAAAGTTGTGTAAGAGCATGCCAGATGTAATTGTATCCATTTAAAAGGGGAAGATGAAGTGTTTTGATGTGTTTGAAATGTGAACTTCTGATCACAGTAGAAGAGAATGTTGTAGGGTTTATTTCATATCATAAGTGGCATGTTATTTTATGAAATTGCCTTCTTCCAGTGTGAGCTTCAGGGCAGAGGAGAGTACTTTCCATCATGCATCTGTATCACTTGCTCTCCTGTGAATGCTTTTCTTCAGTTTGCCCATTGGCACAATATGTCTGCAGAGCCCTCTGCTCTGTTCCGCGACCGCACGCTGAGCTCTCCTTGCTTTGCTAAACCTCTTGCTTCTACTAATTCATTCTTAAAAGAAACAAAAAACCTATTGGGTAGTTATGGCAATGGGACACTGGGAAAGAATTTAAAGAAACTTGGCAAGTGATGTCTCATTATGTAGGCTCCAGAAGGATGTTTTCATAACAGAAACCTGCTGGCCGTGCTAGCATCCTGCACCTGCTTCTCCACAGCTCAGTTAAGAAATGATGGGTTTCTGTTTATCATACAGTTCTTCATTTATCTCCTTGCCCTTGGTGGGGTAAAGGCCCTCTCTGGTTTTCCCTGCTTGAGAGTCAGTGCAGTTTGTGTTCTCAACTTTCCTTTATCTTCCTTGATGTTCAGGTGGATCTTTCCTGAACACAAAGAGTGAACAAGCAGTTTATTCAGTCTCATTTATACTTTTTAAATTAAGGACTATGGTGTTTCTAGCTTATGCGAGAGCTGTAAATGTTTTTATCTGGAATTGCTTCCTTGATTTGGATTTTGTTCACCTGAGTTTGTACACCTCAGATTTTTACTTTGGAGTTTGGGGTCTGAAAAGCTCAGTAATCCAAACCATTGCCAAAATCTCAGTCTTTCATAGAGTTTCACACTGCATACGCAATATCATTCATGCAATTTGAATTCAGGAGAGATCTCTAGATGAGTGTGGGTTTGTTTTGGATGATTCTGAATCTCATGTCAGTCCTCCCACAGACCTGATCTAAGTTCAAACATACAAGGCTGGAAGCTGAGCTGGAAATTTGCATGTTTCTAATTGAGCCTAAGATGGAGCTGAAGGATCAATATTTTACAGCAGTCTCAAAAAATACATTTTTTTCCCATTTATTTTAAAACACTGACGTTTGAAAAGTGGTACTGAGTATCTGTTTTTATTAACATACAGAATTTCCAGTGCAATGAAGCTATGTTTGAGGCCGTGGAACAGCAAGATCTGGATGCTGTTCAGATTCTTCTCTATCAGTATACAGCGGAGGAACTGGACCTAAACACACCGAACAGCGAGGGACTCACTCCTTTGGATATTGCCATTTTGACAAACAATGTTCCCATTGCTAGGACTCTTCTACAGGTTGGGGCGAAGGAGAGCCCACACTGTGAGTAAGAACACAAATTGAATTGGCTTAGATAATTGTCAGTAGAAGATTAGGTTTACTGTTGGCAAAAAATGTTATGCACAAAGTTTGATGATTTTATTGTTAAGATATTGTACCAACACTGTACCAACAGTGCTGGAGGGTGTTTGAAGGGCTGTCTGCTTGTTGGATTAGTGCTCAGCAGGTACTTTTTGTTCCCTAGGTCGGGCATATTTACTGATGAATCAGGTTGGGCTTCTAACCTGCTTAACGTTAGGGGAGTTGAGTTCTTTTCTGAGAAGAAATGTGTAAACAGAACCTGAGCAACTAATCCAAAGATTGCAGGCTGAAAAACAGAGCTTGTCATCAAAAATGGCAATGTAATGGATTATCTTGGCTGTGATTTGTACTGATTATCCTTTTGATCTTGGCATTGATGCCTTCAAGAGAGAGATTGTGCTGAAATCTATCATTGCCATTACCTCAGACTGCTGCTCATAACTCTTCAGTCCTAGTCTTCATATGACCCAAAATGCCTTTCACATGAGAATTTCAATATCCTACAGAACTGGTGAAAACGTTAGTGTGAGATAGGCCTTCTCACTTAACTGGAATATCAGTTATTGTAGTTATAAAACTATCCTTTATATTCCTTCATGGGCATTTTTATGCACAATTTGTGGGTTGGACGCTGACTTACCAAGCCAATTAATCAACTGTAAACTATGACACAAACTCTGACGCCTTACTTGTGTCTAAAAATACTCCAATGTATGTGAATTTGTTTTAAACTGTCAATGCCTATATTTAGGACGTTCCCAGCAAGGCCATAATGAGACCGTGTTTGAGGGGTTCGGCCACTGCAGACTCTGCCATTAATTTCAAGTTAGTTAAATTAACAACATTTAGTGCTGGCATGTCAATCTCCGTGCTCCAGGAAATTGCACCTTGAGGCTACTAACATTGCCAGTTCTTTCACTGGAGAGTGTGTGTGCATGTGCGCGCGTGTGTGGAGTTTTTTTGCCAGACCCTCAGTGTTGGTACACCTTTATTGCTTTTCTATGTCCACAGCACTTATATTATCATTTATTCTGGCGTCCTTTAACCTTCCCAGGAGATTTTTGCATAGTGTAGCTGCTCAGTGAAAAGAGTTTTTTAGCTTTATATTTATTTGTTTATTTTTCTGTCATGGTTCATGACTGAGGCTTTAAAAAAAAGTGTGACAGCATTTAGAGTACATGATTGACTGCTGAAGCAACATTCATTAACCATGACAAATCTAGAGGAAAACACAGTCTTGAGTGTTCTAAACAGCAGTAAAAAAGACTAAACTAATTTTTCATTGACCTCATCTGTAAATAAATGCAGTCTGATGGCGAGCAGGGGCAATCATAAATTAGTATTCATTTCCTGTAATTAATGCAAACATGCCTATGAACACAGAGAATATGAATATATAACCACCTCATTTCCATTTCAAAATATACCCACCAAATTTCCACTTCACTTATCTTGATTTTCTGATTGAAATAATGGATCAAGCTTTCTCAGTAAAAGCAAATGATTGTTCTTTTTCCGTTAGGAGTTAATGTTGCTGCTTGAAAGCAAAATGCAAGGAAAAATTTTAAGCCCTCAAAACAAAGGTTTGCAGCCTGTTTGTGTTTGACTTCATTCTTGTGGATTTAACAGCGATCGCTTGCTGTTTTCTCTAGTCTTTCTGCTTTGCCTCCTGTACTTAACCAACTCTGTTAGAATGAAATCCATTCTGTTTATGTGGTCTCAGGGCTGTAAGAGCAGGATCCAGCACCCAGCAGGAGCATTTTCATTTGTCTATGGTGGGTAATTGGGCAAAACTTATCCAGGCTGTATGGGAAGGGGACACTTTTCAAGGGAAAATTCCAACTCACCTCAAATTTGGGCCAGGACACAAGCATCACTGACTCTGACTGTGAGTGACTGTATAGGGCATGTGAACAGATCTGGGAATTTGCAAGGTGAAGGCCATTTCCAAGTGTAAACAGGAGTCTTCCTACCAGGAAGGCTCTTGCTCTTCTGTCTTAACTAGAAGAATCCAGCTGGAATCTCAGTGTAGCTGCTAACATAATGCTATAGAAAAGAAGAGCTTGAGGATAGATAGCTTCCAGCTGTATCACCTGGACTGCTGCCTGGAATAGACAGAACAGAGGATAAAACCATAGAAAATAAAACTGATCTTCATTTCCACATGGAGCTCTGACTGTATAAATCTTAACAGGAACCTAGCATCTCTTAAACACAAAGTAAGCAGGATCAGAAGTGCAGCATTTAGAATATTAACTTAGTGGGGAGGAGGCAGAACTTTCACTGTTGTCAGAGTCCACTGTATTACCATCTTTCAGTTACTGTTATTCATCACATGTTCTTGGCTTGGCTTGCTCATGCTAACCCAAATAAAAATAAGATTAAAATTTCCAGTGGCTGATTTGACATGTTTCCAAGACCTGACAAATGTGGGTCGTGATTAAAGCGATACAGCCGGATCCTCAGTGGGAACTTGAACCAGAGCCAGCTCACAATCACCTGAAGTTCTGGCCCATAAAACCTCCTCTCTCAGTCCTGGTGTGCTCTCAGATGTGTTGCATGCTTATTGTAGGCCTGGGTCCAGGAATCCCTGTCACCTTTGGCCTCCCAGTAAACAGCCGGTGCTGAGGATACCAGCAGATTCCAGTAAACTTGGCCCATATATCTCTGATGTCTGTATGAAGAATGATCAGACTTCAAGAAGGCTGGCAGCCAGCCAGCTTCTGAAAGCAAAATCTTAAAGACAAACCTTCCTAAAAAAGCCCTTTGGATGTCAGAGGTGTTAAGTAATTCTTTGCTCTCCGCCTGTGGTTTTTAAAGATCCAATGGCACTTTTCACAGTGGTCTGCAGGGTTATCCCTAGACTTTGTGAAACTGATTGTGATAGAGTGATGAGAGATAATGGGCATAAATTTAAAAAAAAAAAAGAGACTGGATATCTCTCACTAAGCAAAGGAATAGCTTGTCCAGAATGACCGTAAAGCCCGAGAAGTTTTACTGTGAGACTGGATCAAACTCTCAGTAATCTGGTCTGACCCTGCTTTCAATAGGAGGTTGGACTAGAGAAGATCCATTCCACAATGAATTGTCCTCTAATCCTGTGATTGTCGGTTAGGAATAACATATCTGTCAGATACCTTCTATCTTGTGTATGTTTTAATATCAAAAACCAGTCTTGGTCTTATATACAACAGTTTGATCATTTCATAAATGTCTACTGCTTTCTTGTACAAGTAAGTGATCCGTGCAGCTTTTGCAAGACTTGTGGTTCTGTTAAAACCCTAGAGAAACCAGAGCCTGGCTGTCCCTATGCAGCAGCTGCTCATCACTGCTAAGAGTTGTAGCTTGTGGCACTGAAGTGGGGGCCTTTTAAATCAGGAGTACCCAAGAGCTCTTCAGCAAAATTATAAGACAGCAGATAAAATGTATTTTCTGTGATTTCCTTCTCTTGTAGACTATTTCCTATATATTGAACATCAGATCAGTTGTTGCATTCCTTCTCATATTAAGCAGGTTTAAAAGATATATTTTTTAACCTGTACCTAGTTTGAACAAGGTCAACCTTAAAGCAATTCTGAAAATAGTGATTGATTTTACTTACTTCACTGCACAGGGGCTTATGTATGGCACTCCTGTGCACTTGGGCAGAGACCAAAGCCAGTTTTAGCTTGGAACCTATATTATTGTCATTTTCATCTTTATATAGCACTTAGCAGTTTGTAAGTTTGCTGGAGGGACTGCTAAATGTTGAATGGGACACAGAAATTGTTCTGCGTACTGGAGAAAAACAGAGCCTCTCTGTGTCAAATCGTTCACTGTTTGTCAAGACTGGAGGAATGACTAGACCTGTACGTGGGGGATCTTCGGAAGCCCAACCAGAGCCCTTAAGCACAGTGCTCATTCTTCCATCTGCCAAATAGATCTCTCTTCACTTAGAGATTTACATATTTACTGTATATGTTTATTTATAACAAATAACAGCCTCTTTTTGTTCCGTAGAACCTTAGGATGTTATGACTAAGTAGAGGTCGGAAAGAAACCAAAATGTTTGATTGTTTTAGTTCTTTTTCTTCGTTTTTTATAATATTCTACCAATTTAAAACAGCCTCCTTCAGACTACTTAAGATATTTTTAAACATTTGAGAAACACTGGGAAGTTGAATTTGTTCAATTTATGCAAGTGGACATATCCTGAAGTGGTATAAATTGTCGTGGCTGTAATCCACTTGACTAAAGGACATCTACTATAAGGCCGCATTGGAAGGATTTGAGTTATGTGGGTTATATTGTGATGCCTAAGGCCACAATATAGCTTAAGTCTGTTGAGTCACTATTTATTTCTCTTCTCTTGGAAGTTGTTAACATGGAAAGCAGGTCAGCACATCTGAGCACATTGGTCCAGGAAGCACAGCAGCGAGTTACTGAGTTGTCTGCACAAGTGATGAATGAAGGCCTGAGTATGGACACCACTGAAAAAGAGAAGCAACTAAAAGCATGGGAATGGAGATCCAGGCTCTACAAGCGCATGAGGGCAGGCTACGAGCATGCTAGTAAGTAGAAGAAAGTAATTATGAAGTTCAGGACAAGAATTCTGCACCACTGAGAATGCTCTGCTTTGGATGAACAAAGATATTCTGGTACTCGCAGGACTGCTGTGAAGCAGACAAGTGTGAAGGTGGGAAAACTGAGAGGTAGAACTAAATGACGTCACCCATAATGAAAAGAGAATTGATGTAAGACCAAAAATGTGAGAGCAGCAAGCACACAGCTCCTTTAGGAGCAGGCTGCTTAAAATTGATAAGCAACCTACAGACTTCTGGTTCAGGATCTAATCATTCTGTTCTGCTTCCTTTTCTTCACATTTACTTCTGGATTTCATTTAGTGTGACCAGACTTTAAAATATGACTATTAGGAATATGTGGCTAGAGAAGAAGAGGGACAGAACATTTGCATTTTTCCTGTTGCGATTCAAAAAAATCTGTTCTAGGAGAATGGAATTTTAAATATTTGATCAAACAATGGAATTAAATATGAAAATGCAGTCTTATTTTTGGCATCTGCATATGAGAGCTGTCACAGCTTAGATCAAACAGTTTTATAAGTGAGTCTGTATCCAAAGTAAAAGTTGTTTTGGACCCATGGCAAGCACTGAACAAGCAGGGCTGAACTGTGTCACATTTAGATCTTCAGACTGTATCCCATTCAAGGAAAGGCAAGCATTGCCATTAATGTTTTATTGCCACCGTTAGATAAATGTACTTACAAACAATTTTTTTTCAGGGTAAATATGGTGCTTCTTGTCTTAGATATTAAATACAGTGAATGCAACAGTATTGTAAGTTATTATAATGAAAAAAATGTTATTCACATCACCAGTAAGTCATGACATTTTGTGTTTGATTTCTGAATTGAGTCTGATTGATAGTCTGTGAATTTAGCTTTGTTTTAAAAGACATTAAGCCTCGACTGACAAATGTATTTTGGAACTACTACACAGAAACTTTTGTGAAATATGCAATTTCTGAATTGCAATAATGTAAAAATGGTTTCTGTCATTTGGTATATTTGAGTTTGTTAGTGAAACCATAAAGGTTTAATTAGCTCTTTGTGGTTTTGTCCTTTCTCTCCCCTCTTACCCACCCCAAGAGATTTATAGGGGCTTTTCATTGACATAATTAGCATGAATCTGTTTTATTGGGTTACATATATGCAGGAAGATATTTTTAACCGAAAGGAGCCAAAAACTGTGATAGAAACAAATGGTGTCTGCAGGATATTGTTAGCGGGGCACTAATTAAAATGCTCAAAAGGCAGAGAACACAAACACCTACAACCCAAAGCTCACAATTGCAGGGTGATTTTCAGTGGGTTCTTTGAAGACACAGAAACATTGTTTGAATAGGATTTGTTGTGCTGAAGAGCTGATGTTTTCTCTTCTCTCCCAGGAGCCCCTGAGGCGCCAACCAATGTCTGTCTCATGGTAACAAGCAGTACATCACTCACTGTCACCTTCCAAGAACCTCTGAGTGTCAACTCAGCTGTGGTGACCAAATATAAAGGTACTGGTTTTAGACATCTTTCATTTATCTTAGCAATGTACAAAAATTTGAGAGCTAAGTGACAAAGATATTTATCTGTAAGAAAGTATATTGCAATGTACATATTTGGATTTAATTATTGTCCCAGTCTGTAGCTGTAGAAGAGAATTTTTCCCACAAAGAAAGAAATTAATTTTCAAAAAAAGAAAGATAAGTTAACCAAAAGCTTTCTCTTTGAGTGTTTTTGAAGAAATTTGCTTGACTTGCTGTGGTTAGGACATCAGCTCAGTGACTGGCTTGAGATGAGCCAGCTCTAAAACACAAGCTAACTTTTGGTGCCTGTGGGCTTCTGAAACCATGTGTATCTTTGTAAATGCCAAACCCACACCACCATTTCTTAAAGGAATGCCTCTGGAAGCTGAAACTTCTGGCAACGGCATCATACAGTCCCACTAATTAGCTATTCCAGGGCTGCCACATCATTCCTGGAAGAGCAATACATTTGGGGTGGCACCAGTTAGTTGCAAAGTGGAATGAATAGGAAAATGCTTCCATCTGAATAGCTCTGTTGAATAGAAATGGTTTCAAAACAGAATTTCTGTTCCACAGGAAATTCCAACTTTAAAAAAAAAAGTTTTATTGCAGGTTAGAACAAAAATGAGAAATTTTAAAATTTCCTGTTTAAAGGAACTTCCAGGTTTTCTTAAATGTTTGGAACAGTAAGTTCTTCCAAGCTAAGTGCAGCAATCAGCAGCCTCCATCTTCCAGTGGGACCTAGGGATGTGTATGAGGATACTCCTTCCATATAAAAGCAGTGTTCCAAGAACAGCAGCATTTGCCTGCCACAGGGGAGGCAAAGGATGGGGACCTCGGTGTCCTTCTAGTTGATTTCCTACTGCTTCTATCTCAACCTTCCTGTTGTCTGTTTTAGTTTGCATTAATAATTAAAAAGTTATCAGAGAGGTATCTGAACCTTGGATTTTCACGTCAGGAGCAAGGACCATAGTGGTTGGATTTTGGAGCCGTGTATTTGAGCTGTGCGTGTGCATTGCAGTGAGCGCTCCAGCAGGAGCATCATCAGAGAGCCCCAATTCAGGAGTGCCCAGTGGCTCATGGGGCTCCTCTGAGAGTGGCAAATGCAGCTGCACAGGTCCTACTAACATCTACACCCAAAGGACTGCCTAAGTTTACTTTGAAATAGGTAGATTCTCTCCCTCTCTTCCTCCGCTCTCTGTCGTGGCTGCCTTTGGCCAGCGCAAACTTTTTACAGTGTTAAAAAAAGGCGCAACCTCCCAGACAGCACCCAGCCCATCAGAGTGATTCTGTGGTTTATAACCTCGGTAGAAAGGTAAATTACTCCATTATACCTAGTCAGCTGTGGAATGCTGCAGGAAGTGACATTCTCAAAAGCATCAAAGCCCTTTAGAAGCCTAAATCTAATTTTCAACAATAGGTTGGGTTGCCAAGAAACTCGATTTCATTTAAGGACTTCCTACTGCTTGATTTACTTGTGCAAATGATACTTGGGTTCCTAAAACACTTAAGTTCTTTTGAAAATAGTAGCCTGTTCTTTGTAATAAGCAGATTTTTACAACCCTGCTACAATGTCCCCAATATATAATATATGTTGTTTTTTTCCCAGTGAAGCAAATCCCAAATACAAAGGAATTTTAAAAGATACTTTCTAAAGGTTGTGGTTTCCTCCTCTTGCATATACATTTGGTTTGAAACTGTTTTGTGCCATGCCAGCGCTGTTCTCTTTTTAGTTAGTAAAATAATAAAAGGAATTTGGTCCACAGTGACCTAACTTTCTAAGCAGACGAGGTAGCAGTGTCATCACATTTTGAATTATCCTTGCTAGTGATCATTTTGTGCTTTATCAAGTTGACAGTTAGTCCTGCCAGAATGTTCTTTTGAAATCCTTTATCCCCAGAGACCCACATATTTATGGCTGGATAAAAAGAAAGATCATTAATAGCTCCTTTTGGTGACTTTCGGGAATTAATTAAGCACTGGTTGTAGAATTGTTTATTACATTATGAAGTGAGATTCTTTGTGCTAGTTTCAGGGGTCATAAAATGAACCTTTCAAATGATCACTTGCAAGAATGATTAGAACCAGCTAGCAATTACTAGCCATGAAAGAGCTTGATAACAGTGTCTGAGGATCTTTTTAATCTGATATATAAACCCTCAATCTAGAGAACCATCTAAGTATTTTGCTAATTCAGGGCCAAAATAAGCTGTTAGGGTTTTCCTCCTCGGTACTTCTTTTAGGAAAGAAAATTCAGGAGGACATGCAGCACTGTTTAGGGAATACCTACTCATTAACAAATGCTAATAATGTTCTTTCTCTGGACCTGAATTATAAAGGATAAAACTGACAACATTTCTGTTTAGTTGAGTTCAGTTCCTTAAAAGCACTAAGAAACTGCCAATTCCTTTATTCTAAGTCATCTTTTTTTCCCCCCGATGTTTTTCCAAAATTTTATTTGCTCAAATGTCATTTCAAAACTAGGCTTGGAACATTATCTGTTTGCTCGTTTCTTGTGTGCGATGCTTTCTCTTGTTAGCTGTATAACTTACAAATAATAGTAGAGGAGAATAATACTTTGCACTCACTCTCTAACCACTAAAACCATCTCACTTCATTAGGAGATTTAATTTTAACCACACACGGTGCATGGGTATTGACTTTGGTGTCCCAGCTGGATGGCAGCTCAGTGGCTGCATTCTCTTGAGCCGGTGCTTACGGAGCCAGCGTGTTCTTGACTTCCTCTCCTGGCTTGTTGTTTAATGTTGCAGGCACCATCCTAATGGCTCCCTTCAGTTTCCCTACAGAGCAGGCTACAGGGCGGTGGTGGCTGCAGTGAAATTATTCCTAGGCATATTGTAACTTAGTAAAGTGTTTTGAGGTTGGAAGCATAAGTCAGACATAAATCAATAATAACCGTAATAATCTTTTCTGTGCTAGAGAGAAATTTAAAGCCAGAGACTTTACCCCAGCCAGTTTTAGGAAGGATGTGAAGCAACACTGTAGAACTAGCCCCTGTCCTTGGCTAATCATGCCCTGAAGTCAAACTATACATCCAACATGGAAATACTTAAGACTTGCCTTGGTTTTATATCTTTAAAACTACAACCAAAACATTCTGCGCTAATGTACAAAATGCCACAGTTTGAAACTAAGGTGAGCCTTATTGCAGAACATTTTGTACACACTGTCATGTTGTTACTATATTAGTGTATTTTTACTCCAGAATTACAGTACTGTAAGTACCTTGGTGCAAAAAAATCCCATCAGCAATGTAATGCAGAGAGGCACCACTTGACTTTCAGGTGCAGTCCCACTGGAGCTGCTTGTGCAACACGCTTCTGCGGCCTTTAGGTATTGCTGTCTGTCACCAGTTAGCCCTCCTGATGGGGTTCACATATAGCACACAATATAGGTGTTGGTACCCGCATTTGTCTGGGAGAGCTGGTGCAACTTGATGTTATCACCAGAAGTCTCCACCCAAGGAGCAGTCGGATTTTGGTATACTGAGCTGCTTTCTCATTAAAGGTATGATCCAAGATCACAGGATGTATAAGTTTGCCAAGGTTTTGTAGCTCAAGAAATTCATTATCTCAGTTTATCAACCGACATCTCATGGTGTGAGTGGATATCTTCCATTGAAAATTTGTGCAAAATCTGTGCAAAAAGCCTCAAGAATTTTATAAAAGCAGTCTAGGAATTTGGTGTAATTCTACATGTTCTACTCACATTAATAGTCCTTCCACAGCCAGATAATCTCCTAAATCCTTATGGGTCTCTGATTCTCCTTGGGTGCATGTACACACACACACTCTTCGGACAAATTTTGTAGCTCTGTATTTGGTTTGTTTTCCTCTAGAGGACTTGGCGTGTTAGGCTGAGTTTGGGTTCTTCTGTAGCAGGCTTCCTGCCGCCATCCTTCCAGTACAGCACAGGCAGGACCAGCACTGTGTGGGTTTGGCTCCATGCAGATTTGGCTAGTCCATCAGATGGAGTTTACACAGAGGACGTAGTTGTACTTGTGGGGTTTTTTATCCACCAGTAAAAATGTGTGTGTGTGTATGTGTTTGTGTGTATAAAATATGAGACATTTTCACTCCAGCTTCTTTTCTGCTTTCTTGGTGACTGGTCACACTGCAGTGTCACTGAGAGTAGAAAATGGTTGTTTGATTTTTGGAAGAACTTGGATTTCTGATTATGGAATTGACCGCTTGTGGCGGTGAATCGTATGGGTGAAACTGCACTGCTTTTACATTAATATCTATGCATCCTCATACAGTAGATGCTCTGTCACAGCCTGGTCCTCTTACAGTTTGTAGTGGATTTAAGCAGAATTGTGCATTCAACTTGATCTTGAAACCTTTCTCATTTATTAGTCAAAGTTTCTGTGTATATTTCAAAACTCATTCTTTCCTCAAATCAACTCTTTACTCCATAAAAATAAAAAAAATACATTTCTTTGTGAGACATTTGAATTTATCCTGCTGAATAGGTGTGGTCTGATATTTTTTACAGTAGTTCATTTATGGCATTTTATTAGGTCTCCTGGGCACTTTATTTGCACATTACATTTTGCTAGCTAACAGGACTGTGCAATTTGACTTCTATTTTTATGCAGAGCAAGAACAGAAATGTTTAAAAGTTAAAACAAACCTTTCTATTTCTAACTGCTTTCAATGTCTGTAGTATGCATTAGAACTTACAAAATAGAAGTTCTTAAATTTTCTGTTAAGTCTGCTGTGTATTTAAAGACACCTTTGAGCTTGGATTACATATTAAGTGAGGCTATAATTAAGTAATGTGGTTGATCAAACACACATTATTCAATTCAATCATTCTTTCCTCTTGCTTTGTGTTTTATAAGAATTTTGAACAGCAGCTCAGGATGAATGGCTATGAGAAAACCCAGACGTCTAGGGTCTAGTTTTATCTGTCTTTGGTGTACCTAAGTAAAAGTTTTGTATCACAACGTGGCTTAATTTTAAATATTGCTTTACCATTTACATTTGCTCTGACTTAATAGCATTCATAAGCATTTTTAAAAAGGCTTTACATGTGGCTAAGCATTAAAGCTTCCAGTTTATAGGCAGGGAAACTGGCATAGAAGGGGTGGGTTTCTTACAGTCAGTAAGGGAACTGGGACCTGAGATCTTCTGTTTCTGTCTTGAAAGGGAATCCTTTAGCAGATCTTTTGATCCATGGGTTTGGGAATACTTCCTCACTGCAAACTTAACAATGTTAGCTACTAATAAGATTAAGTTAACAGAATCTCTTGGGAGGGAATAGGGCAGTGTTTCTCCACTCATAGCTTTGTTTCTGACATCTTTTTTGATCCATACTTTTAGAGCCTACAGGCTCCAAAGCACAGTCAGTTTTCCTGTCCAACTAAAATCTGGTACTCCTCAAGTGATTGGACCTGACACATAGGACTGATAAATGAATGTAAATTTGAAATCTGGCCCTCGGTTTTACTTCAAGATCTTACCAGGTATATAGGGCAGAAATAGCAGGGTTTGTGTTGCATCCAGTCAGGACGTGCATGAGCAGCAGATTGATTTAGTCGTGAGTGCCCAGCTGCCTCGCACACGGGTTAACTCGCTTGGTTTGTGAGCACCTGGTTGGCTCATGCCCGAGTGCTGTGCTAGGCATGCGTGGAAGGCTCGGGCGGTTCAAGGCTGCAGTGGTGCTTATGTGGGAAGATGCCAGATTTGCCAGGTACTGGTAACAGCCAGGCCCAGCCAGCTCTGAAACTCATGAAAATACCCCAGAACACCAGCTTATCAGAGGAGCCTGCTGCTCCCCAGCTCGGATTCAAGAGCAGGAGCCGCTAGGGGAGGAGAGGCATGAAAAGATACGTGAGGAGACACAGAGATACCTGAGAAGATGTGGGGTTGGAGAACGCTTAGAAAGAGGAGCTCCATGCCCAAGGGTGCAGACTTGAGAGGTTCCCCCAACCTGCCAGGTGCCTGCAGCCTCCTCGAAGGAGTCGGGAAGGACTGAGCACAACCCCTGATGTGAAAGAGGAAGGATGGGAGCTTGGCTTAAGCAGAGCCTGGGAAAGGAGGAGGAAGGGAGTTTACTTAAGTATTCGTTTAATTGTTTTCTTTCTTTTCAATACCTGAATCAGTGATTAGACTTTTCTGTTAATTGGCAATAAATTAAGTAAAACTTCCCCAAATCCAAGACTCTTTTGCCTATGACAACCACCTTTATATTACTGTAGGTATTAGTTTAGAAAAAAAAAATGCCTTACATGTAATCAATTAGCATCTATTCTGATAAGGTTCTCTTTAGAAAAAGATTACAAGAGAACCAAAGGAGAAACACTGCAATCACATTAAATAGGTTAATTGAATACAGATTTGTGTATTTTCTTTTGTTAACACTGCTGTGCAGTGTTCCACTTCAGGAATGTCTTGTACATTTTGATAAATGGCTTTTTTTTATTGTTGTTTGCATTTTCCCAACTGCTCATTTTTGATCAGATTTTAATGTGTTATGTTTTGGGAAGAAGCTGAGCCTAACCAGTGCATACCTTGCAGGAATGAGTAGGCCTTACTTTCACAAGCTTCTCCATGCCTTTGGTTACACAGATTGCTGGAGTAGAAACTACCCACTGAGAGTGGAAATTTGCAAGTTGGAGCCTGAGCCTGCTGCACCTTTCCAGCCTTTTTGTGAGTTTCCTTCATTATGCAGGCCCTTTCCTGGTTCTAACATGTATTTTCTCCTGCTTTCCTCTCCACAACAGGAGTGGGTTTATAGTATTACAATGTGGAGTTCCACATTAGCTTTTTAACCACTAGCCTGCATTGGAAGGCCATGTGCACTCCCACAGAATGTTTTCTTAATTATTTATTAAATCTTAGTGAGAAATTTCATTTGCACTGACAAAAAGGGGAAAAAAATCCTTCTTCCACTGCAGTAATTGACCTCCATACCATCAAATAAAGAATCCTTACCACTTGAACAACACTAATCAGATACTTCAGAGGAAACAGTCATTTCTTTTCATATTTTCTGTTACAGTAAGAAATGATAAGTCATGTGTGTAATATATATCTGCCATAAAATGGACGAGTGAAACCATGATTAAGCAAAGTGTTTCTTTGGTACTGAGCCTGCTGTCATGATGCCACCTGCAATAACTTGTTTTATGCCTTGATTTTTCTGGCTTCACAGAAAGGAAATCCAGAAACTGTAACAGAAAAGGTGGTTTAATTTCATCTATTACTATTGGCAGGCATAAAAGGTAAAGGGGAAGAAGCTTACTTATTACTGCAAATAAACAAAGTGTTTGATATTTTAAAAATTCTCAAAAACTAGTAGTATCTTTAGCCTCATACTACTGGACATTTGGAATGAAGATACTTGCTCTTCCCTATCACGCTGTAGCACAGTAATGCTTCATGTATTCCGGGAGAACAAGGTGCCGTTCACTCCTTTTCATCATTGCTCTTCAGCCTGATAAATGTTGTGCTGTTCCAGTGCAAAGAGCCTAGAGTAAGTTTTACAGAAACAACTGAAATAATAGATAAGATCCAAAATAAAGAAGGCTGGTATTTAAGACGGGTAGGAGCTCAGTTTTTAATTTGTGTAGTATCTGGAAGTTGTAGTCATGTGTTGTTTTAACTTCTGTGTTTGCACAGCAATATGCCTAAATCCCTTAGGCACTAAATTCCAATCTCCAGACAAACAAATGAAAAGCTCACCTGTCCCTTCTGTGAATGTTGTGGGTTGTGTCATATTGTCCTTATCTACACGGTTATCAAGCAAAATGCCACTAACTCTGTACATGCGGAGTTAGGCTGCATTTATGGATGGATTACAGTCTTCATGTGAAAAGTGGGAACACACACAGATTGCTCACTGCCAAATCCCATTTTGTTTCTCCCGCTGGAAGCACCGTGCTGGGATCTCTGCGAGTGCTCCGTTCAGCTGGTGTGGCTCGTCTTGCCACTATCGTTCTTTGGAGAACTTCCAAAACATGAGAGATGCTATCAGAGCCAGAACCCAAATCTGCAAAAACCAAATGAATAAGTGCAAACTTGTTCAGTCGTCTCTGTTCTCCATCTGAGGTGATGGTGCTGTGTGTACCAACCAACTGATCTTGAGCAGTCTCTGCTAGGCTGAATTAAGGAAAGACTTCATAGTTGAACTGCAAATGTGTCTTTCAGAGAAACAGTAGTCCACAGACCAAGATTTGGCAGCAGTGTCCTTAGAGAAACCTGTTTAGCTTTTGTTAATACAGTGATCTAAAACAGGCCTTGCAGTGATTTAGTATAGGTGATACTGAGATGAAAGAAACCCTGGATTTTCCTCATACAGCTGATTACTATTTGAGTGCTGCAGAATGAGTTGTTATCTTTGCCACCTGAGACACTTTGCCAATTCTTGTTTATTCTTGTTTAGTCTTTGTTAGGAAATGGTGGTTATAGGATAAGTAGAACTCAGGAATGACTTGTTATCTAGGTCTTGAACTACTAGGCAGCAGTGGATGGGAGTTTGTCCAGCTAATCATGTAGTTGTTCTCTGTATCCCCCCAAAACTATCAGAACAAAATAATAAAGGAAGTGGCATAGTAGTTTGATGAAACTGGGAATTTTCCGAGGTCCTTATTGTATGTTATTCATGATCAGAATTTAAGCATTTGATTGTCTTTGGTATGTGCTCATTGTTACCACAGCTTCAGGACATGAGGAAAAGGGAGAGGAAAAGCTATTGCCTAACTTATTGCCCAGTAACTGGAGCAGATGGTATGAACCAGGACTGCTGCATTCAGCTCTGTTATGTAAAGGTAGCTTGCTGAGAGCGCCATGGCAGGTCACTTAACTCCATAGGGACCACAGTTGTCACAAACAGGATTATAATACCATGTAGGGAACATTTAAAGTTCAATTCATTTTGAAAGCCTTGTGTGAAGTGTATTGTACCAGTGTTTACGCAGGTGGAACTACCCTAAAACCTCTCACTGTCTTTCTTATGAGTTGGGCTACTGGAAGAGTAGTTTGTTAGTTCAATTGATGATAATGAGAGAAATTTCTCTAGTGGAGACAAAGTCTGTAAGCCTGTTCTGTCTGGCAGTGATTGTCCTAAAGTCTTGTCAAGTGCGAAGTCTAGCACTTCTACAGTTTTATTAACTATTAATGCCATATTATGTGGGTGGTCAGCTTTGTGGGACCTCTCTTCACTAGAGTTATATTTCTAAATCTATATTTAGTAACTTTCATCTTGCCTTTTTTCACACAAATGAGTGTTCTATGTCCTTGAATCAAACTGCTAAGACACTTATGAGTGTAAATTATTGTAATTATTTTTTAAAGATCAGCAGACAGAAAAAGATGGTTTAAAGTGGTTTCTAGTTTAAGGACTCTCGGTTTTACATTTCAAAGGAGGCTATAGAACAGTGTAATTATTATTTTGAAAGTCCTTGGAAACACTTGCTAAGATCACATGTCCTTGAGTCTCAGGCCTGGACACAGAGAGTGAGGGAAGGAAAGTCTTTGCTTCAGGATCCTGGAAGACTCAAACCCAGGCCCCAGCTCAGTGCACTGTCCAGACATCCCCACCAGTTCAGCAGCATAAGTCCCATCCCACAACCTAATGAATCTGCACAGCAATTCAGGGAGTGATTGAAGCGCAAGTGAAAACAAACGTGAAAAATTCTTCTGTGGCTTGTGCTGTTTGCTTAGGGGATGATGGCCCTTTCCCAAATAGATCTGCAGCAAGGGCAGAAGATGCTTTAGGTCTTCGCTTCGTCTCTTGTCTGTCCATCTGTCTCTGGTGAACTGCTGAGGGTGTGGTCAGTATGCCAGAAAGAAACAGGTGAAAAGAAGCTTGTCCCTTTATTTTTAAGTGCATGAATTGAGATTAAAAAAAAAAAGAACTTGGACACAAGTAAGTTACATAACTGAAGCCAGTCTAAAATTATGTGCCAGCAATTTACATGAGTTTTATGTAACTGTTTATACTGCTGTTTATTTAAAAATTACTACTTATCTTGGCGACCGCAGCAACACATCGTGCATTTGCTAGCTCTGGAATACAGGGCACCTTCATTAAAACACATAGTCACCAATATATTAAACACAAAAATCCCCTCACTCTGACATAACGTGAAGTGTCAGATGGAAACCCGCAACAGCGAAGACATTCAGCGTTCAAGACAAAGCAGGCCTTTCGGGTGCTCAGAACAGCGCTGGAACATGCTCCATCCTTAACTCACCCAACAGCTTTCAGGTCCTTCACTGCACAGTTGGTTCAGTCTACAAGACCAGCTCTTGTTCCCGGGCTCTTATAAAGGACCTTCTACATCTTCAAGTTTTTATGCTTGAGCATTTTTATATCCAGTTTCTAAAAGGCTGAGGGTAGCCGGCCTTTTGTTCTTGCTTGAAGTGCCAAGAACTTCAGAATTACACAGATTTTTGATATTTTTATTTTGCTGCCAGAACAGTCTCTCCCAGAGTTCACTCTTTTGAAAAGTGGACAGAGATTTGCTGGTGCCTTAATACGGAATTTGCTGATGCGCAAAGTGACATCATGTTACATCTAGGTTTGTTGCAAGACTAAGACCATGGGTGTGTAGTTTTCTACAGGTACCAGATTAATTAACGGATTAGGGTCTCTAAATATTCAGAGCAGTTCTCTAAAATGCAGATGAAAGTGAAAGGGCTAAGGAGACCTGTCAAGCATAGGACAGCAGTGTTTTCTGGTAGCAGCCAGGATTATTTGTGTAAACTACTCTAATTTAAATATGCTGCTTGAACTCCCAGTTTATGTCTGAGTGCTCTCCAGTCCGTAGAACAGCTGAAAATTAAAGAAGCTCAAATGTAGCTGCTTCCCTCTTGCTCCCTTGTCTCTTGTTCTGGGCTGCCAGGAGCAGCAGCCTGGCGCTTGCACTGAGCACTGGGCTGGCACTCACCATCCCCACGGATGTCACTGAAGAAACAGGATTTGCCGGCAAATCTGTTTGGAGTGACACTATCCAGCTTTACATGACTCCTTGAAAAGACAAATGACACCTGCGGTGACTGCCAGTCTGTCAGTAACATATTCAGCAGCTCAAGAAAGGCTTCTCTATCCTATTGGAAAATGGAGAACTGTCGAGGTCAGCAGCATGTGTACAATGTCCTCAATGATTTAATACACTGCAGTTATAAAACCCTGAAAGTCGTGGTTTACAATGGAAACTCTGACAGACTATCAAGTTTAATAGTACTTTTAGGCACTGCTATAATTAAGTCTACAACAAAATCTCTACAATACGGTACAGTAGCAGTTTCTACATATTCATATTGCTGTATAGAGATAACTTCGGTTAAAAGTGGCAGTAATTGGATATTTAAAAACCTATGGAAAACTACAGAATTATACATTAAGAAAGCTCAAAGACAATAGACAGAAACTGTCATTTTCCTTTGCAGAACGTATAAAAATGTTGAAGTGCATACTGTGCATTCACAAAGTGAAATCATAGAAAGGGAGTGGTAGAGAAAGGAAAAGTGAGTTGTGCTGTTGATACTTCAGCATTTTAGATAAATGCTGTATATGCTGAGAAAAAACAATCTGTGAAGCCTTTTAATATGAAAATAGCAGTAAGAAATAATGAGTTTCAGAGTGAGAGGATGAAGCTTTCACATGCATGCCTTGTGATATAGTCTAAACTGTTTCCTCCAATGCCAATACATGTATAAATAAAGCATCTATAACCTATTTTACGTATCTTAAAGGAGAAGCTTTGAGCCAAATTCTTCACCAGATATTTTCATGAAAGTTGATGGTATTTTCCCATCCTTGTAGTAGAACAATTTAGAGATTAATTTTACTGCATTTTTGATAGGTTTTTCTGAAAGGTTGAGTCTGAAGAGTTTTTAAATGAACAAGTTATTAAATCCCAAAGGTGTGACTGTGGGATTAACCTTACATCTAATCATGGTACCTGTCATTTCTAAAATATAATTTAAGAAGTGGCCATTTTCCTTTCCCTACTTGCATGTATTCTTTTTTTTTTAATGATCCTGTAGTTCCTCGTGGTCTGTGTGATACCTTTTACATTCACGTTGATTTTTAAGGTAATGAGGAGGCCTACTTGCAGCAGGGTGCTAATTTCATAACCTCTTAAGCAGGAACATAAGCGGGTACTACAAGTTGATGGGAGCACTTTGGTAAAGGTTCCCTTTGTATTTCAGACGGCAGGGCTGGCCTCAGGACTGGTTGGGAGGGATATGTCAGCCCAGTGCCAGTTAATTCAATCTGAAAGTGGATAAACTTAATAGGTCCTTGTGGAGCTCTGCAATTTCAGTGACCACAGCAGAACAGAACATGGGCTACAGAGCCAGAGCTCACTGTGACAGCGAAGAGACTTTAGTGAGTGCCAGATCTGGACCAAAGTGGATTTTTCTATATGGAATAGGCAAGGCTGTGTGATGTGATGAGAGTTTTGCAGCGCAGGAGAACCCAAAGGACTCTCTGCCTCCTATGTAGATTGACTTGCAGAACAGCACTCTGTTGGTTTGAGTGTATAAACTGCCTAACATCATTAGTAGGTCCAAATCCTCTATATTTTTCCACTTCACTTTCTTTAAAAGGTAGTTGCTTAAATGGAGGCAAATGATAATAGAACATAATTTGATGTCCATGCACTTTTAAGCATTCTTTTATTAAAAGTTTTTTAACAATATTTTGCTTTTTTTTTCTCCCTTTCTCTCTCTCTCACACACACACAATCATCACTTAATTACTGCACAGAGTTTCTCTAAATACTATGTTGACTTCAAACATTTTCACATGGAATGGGAAAATCTGTAAAGTGATTAAAGTAAGGTCCAAGTAATCTGTTACTTGGACAGATGTCTGATTTAATTTTCTCTTTTTATTTGTTTCTTAGTGGAATGGAGCTGTTCAGAAGACTTTTGCCCTTTGGTTGGCGAAATAATTATCGATAATCTTCAGTCTTTAAGGTGTTCCATTACAGGTCTCAGAACAGTAAGTCTCAAATGTTTCATTTAGATCTCATTTCCCCCCACCAGTGATGCAAAGACAGACATTTGCATCTATGCCTGTTGATAATAACTGCAGAATGCTATTTCTCTAACAACAAGTTCCAGTCATTAAGCATAATAGGTCTGGTATCCATAATCTGGAAGTCTCAAAGGAATAGCAGACAGCATGAACTGTTTTATAAGTTGTCATGTCATGAGGAGACCAGAAAAGACTGGAATGAAAGGTATTGTGGTGCAAATCAAATGCCGTAGTGCAAATCGAATGCTCCTGAGTCCTGACTCTGATGACCAATAGCTAAGATAATAACTCATTCTCTTCTGTTTCTTCCAAGAACAAGATACGTTAATGGAAGTCATTTTTATTTTTGTTCTTTGTTTTTCTGAAATGTTTTATACTGCCCCAAAACATGGGGGTTCATATGGTGGATTCTGCCTTTGAGTTGAAATCCTTGAAATGAGAGGATAAACAATGGGCGTGATATAAAAAGCACCTATCTAAAATAGAAAGCATTTTTTTCTCCAGTTTTTTATCTGAAGAAATCTTTGATTTGAAGCACATTCTTTTTTTCACGGAGCTATGCCACAATATGCATTCCTCTGATTTTCATTTTCTAACAACAATACAGAGTAACTTTTGTTAAGTTAAAAGCTACCAGACTTGCAGTCACTTCCACAGGCACGCATCAAGAACAGTGCAACGGAGGACGTTTGTCCACACTCCTCAAATTATGTAACATTTTAAAATGAAAACCTAGAACTTGTACGTGTATTCTCCATTGACCTACATTTACTCATCAAAATTGATAATAAATGTCTAACCAACTTGAGTGGCAGCCAAATTAAGCTTCTTCAATCTCTGTGCTGGCACATGGACCCTGTCAAATACTATAGGGTCCAAGAGAGGACTTTGTTATTCTTTATACCTGATTTAAGAGTTCCCAGTGGTTTGCTTCAGTAGAGGAGATGGCAGTTCCTCAGTTGTAATGGGTGTACTCTGTTAAATCTCAGCAAAACCAGCACTGGTTTTGATATCCATTGTTTTCATTTGCAGGGCCAGAGATATTATGTCCATGTTTCCGCATACAACATGAAAGGATGGGGACCTCCACGCAAATCTACTCCTGTATATGCTTCTCCTTCAAGTAGGTTGAGTCTGCCTACCCTCCTAATTTGATTAGTGATTCTGCTTTTCTTCACAGAGAAGAGAGAGCCAAGTTTTCTGGAATCTGGTAAAATTAATTGGCGTGTTATTTCAGATAAATAAATAAAATTCAGTTCTGTCCTCCCACCAAAAAAAGCAAAATAATTACATATGCATATTAATTTGCCTTTTCTTTTATTCTTCAGTCCTTTCATGAACCGTGTCTATTTAGGCAATAACTTTACAAATACTTAAGAAAAATTAGAATGATTTTGACCTTAATTTCTCAAATAGAGTTCTGCTATTTCAGACTTGGTTTGTGGCACTATAGATAGTACCATTCACTGGCCAGTTCTGCAGATGTTAGTTCCTGCTGGAGTTGTGGGATACATCCAACATCAGTCTTGCCTTCTGATAACATCTAGCCTTTAATCAATAAAATACTTAAGACTTGTCCAAAAGCCTTTCTTCCTTTACAGACCTCTGATACACTTTCTCAGAATCAATTAGGACTATGATTTCTCCAGCATTTTCTAATCTATGAAATCACATTCTATTGTTCTTCTAGGCTTAATGTTCACTAAACCAGCTAGGCATGTTGCAGCTTCCCTTGTATTGATTAGTGCAGTAAAGTGGGCATTTTTTTTCTTTTTATTTTATTGCATTAGCACTTGTTTTTATTAGGCTAATGTAACAATTTAATAACCTTGATTGCTAATGTGAGAAAATAAAGCAAGCTGTACTGACTGTCAGTAGTGGTAACAGAGTGGGTAGGATAAATGAGGCTGTTGCAGTTCTATTGTCCTGTTTTGCTTCAGGTTTTGTTCTCAGACACCCAAGAAATTTATTAAAGAAATCTTCTGTTTGAGAACAAAAAGATGCAATATGCTACGGTCCTAGGACAAAATTCTACTCTTGATTAGGTGAGTGACTCACCACCATGAAGTTGTTTTGATTAACTCAGTGACATGCAATTACCTTGACTTTATGCAAGTGTAACTGCACAGGATTTGGCCCCACAAACCAAAAATTTCCATCAGCTGAGAAACAGGACTGTTTTACAGTAGTTGCCTTTTAGTCAGCTAAATGTACCAAGCATGGCAGGGCACTCCTGCCAAAACATACGGCATTTAAGACTATAGCTTTTGTACAATAAGAAAATTTGCTTTGAACCGATTGGAATCTTCCCTGCCTGCTTCATACCCACTTGCTTTTAATCTTTTGGAGTCTGGCAGTATAGACCAGTTCCAAAGCTTTGGGAAGTAGGGGAACTTTTCCTGCAGATTTCAGTGGATCGACACAAGAACTATCTAGAGAATGAAGTCATTTTCCCATGGTTAGTGTCTCAGGGATTCTGGGCTCTGTGAAAAAGTCCTAGACTTATCAGAACTAGGGCCACATTGTGACGTGCAGCTGCTCAGATCTCAGGAAGTCCCTGACTTTGGCACTTGTAGCATCCACTGGAGTACTACTGAAGTGCCTTGGAGCGTGAGTGTGGTGATGTTTTCTGAAAGGTAAGCGAGGCCATAAAAGGAGTCTTGGATTTCCCTGAGGGAGAACAGAAGCATCTGTTCATATGCATGGGAACTTTGGAGAGTTTGTGGCAAAGAGCAGTGTTTCTTCATGGCTGTATGTGTATGTGTTCTTTGTTGGTGAACACTGAAGCATTAGGCAGGCTCAGCTCTCGCCGTATATAGCTGGCAAGAATGTGCTGTTTTCATTAAGTATCCTTAGTGACACATGCTTACATTTAACAGCAAGTGAGACCCTCAGAGCCTAAACGTAAATTATTTTTACTAAGTAATGCTAGTATCACAATTTTAGCTTGGGTGACAGGATGCTGTTTACTGATGCAGTTACTGGGGCAGAGTTTATCCACATGGCTGCTTTCACCATTGGTTTTGAAAACTATCAAACAGACTGTGCTTGGCAAGAAGAAAGCAACTTGAAATTACACTGGTGTTGCATAACAGAATGTGGCCCTAAGCTAAAAATTAAATGTAAATATATTAACACTCTACAATAGTGTCATGGCAGCCAGAAGAATATACAAGGGAAATGAAAGCTTCAGGGCTTAAACCTGATCTGTTCCAATTTCAGAGCATCAGAGCGCAGTGACATCCTTGGAGATGCATCTTTATAGCATAAAAACAGTGAGCACTTGCCACTGCCTGCCTGTTTCCCACACATGGACTCCAGCAGCCTGAGAAGCTGTGGCCAGTGTTGTGCAGCTGCTCAGGAAACCATGGAATACAGTAAAATTTGTAGGCCCATTGATTAGCATGTGAGTGATGGACCTTAAGAGAGCTGATCTGATTTCCATGTCACTTGAAAGGTAGTCAGTAATCTAGAGGTTCAGAATATCTGGGAGCCTTAGGGTTAGAGAAATTGTGTTCTAAATATTGCTGCTTCCTCCCCCCAAACCGCTTTGGGGTTGGTGAATTCTAGATGAAACTTCTTGGCTGCACACAGGGGATCTGAGAATGGACCTCGTCACAGAGCCCTGAGTGCAGCTGACTCTTGAGCTCCGCAATAGCCTGTGCAGGACAATCACTGTGCAGCTGTTCAAGTGCCCACAGGCTACCAGGGTCACCTTCACCTTCTCTTTCCACTCATTTATATTGCTGGGATAGCTCACTGGAAGGAGTATTTGACTTGTGCTGCAAACCCGAGCTGTGTGAGTGAGTGAGCAAAGAGCTTGGTGGTGGTGGTGAGTACGAACACGGCCGCGGTGCCTGCAGGGAGAAGCAGATCTCCTTGGCCGGCAGATAGATCTCCTGATACCCTAATCAACCACCACTGCTTAGGTTAGGAAACTGTAGTGGGATAATTTTTTCTCATAATAAAAATATAAAAAAGTAAAAACTGGAATTAGAAAAATCTCTAATAAGCAGTTACATGTCTCCATCTGTAAAAGGTTTTCTGCCTTTTTTTTTTTTAAATTAAGGTTGAGATTGTAACTAGAAACAAACAAGGATGAAAACAAGGTCTTTCGTAGGTTGGAGGGATGTGGGACGGAGACGGCAGCTTCTTGCCTCATGAGTGCAGTGCTGAGCAGACTGCAGACTGAGGGCAGCAGTTGCCAGCGGTCAGTCCTCTTTGCTGGAGCAGGTTTTCAAAAGTGCTTTTATGCAGAGCCTGTCTGTGTGCCTGCCGAGCGGGCTCTGGACGTAGGAAGATGCTCATTCTCTGCTTTACAATGGGTTTCCTGTATAACTGCAGGAGAGTCATTTGGCCTCCCGGTGCCTCCTGAAACGCGGAGGCAGCAGTAACGTTACCTCTGCGAGGTGCTGCCAGGGTCAGGGCGGTGGCGGCTGAGAGCAGCTCTGACACTACAGGAACAGAGGCCATTTACGTGCTGAAGAGAAATAGATGTTGTCTAGCCAGTCACTACAGGAGCTTCTGGGAGCTGATTGTGAGCTCTTTGTTAGCAATCATTATGATTAATTACCTCTCTGGCATGAGGCAGAGGAAGCTTATTGTAGAAGTAACAACAGCACTCTTAAAAACAACTGCCATTTTTTTGCTGCATGCCCAGATATAAGACTCCTCTGAAGCCAAGAAATAGCAGCGGCAAGAAAATATTTTTAAAACCCTCTCTTGCTCCTTTGTGTTTCATTTCTGTTTATTTCCTTTGTTCAACAGACTGGAAAGACTGCAGTGGAAGAGAACCTCGGCACAGGGGACACACTGAGGCCCTGGAACGTCTCCTTCAGCAGGTTCGAGCAGCTCATCAGCATTATAATTGCAGAGGTAAGGATAAATATCTATGTGGTAGGGCACCAGCTGAAGCCTCTGTGGCGCCTGTAATTTTAGCAGTTTTGTAACTAGGTCATACCTTCTCATTCATCAGGAAAAGAAAGATATTAATATTGGCCCATCTGGATTCACTTTAGTGCACTATCTTGCTCTTAACCCTTGAAATTAGTTGGATGAAAACATCTGCAAGCTAGAATGCACACAAGCACAGACACACCCTCCCTCTTTCTATACTTTACACACCTATTGATCTGTTTTTTTTCCTACAAATCATTGTCACATAGGATTCCACAGAAATGTTTCAAGGATTCCTCTTTTTTTTTTTTTTTTATATATAAAGAAATACTTTGAAAAGTTAACAACTGCCTTGGATCAAAAGAGGGGACTTGGCTGGCTGTAAATGGGAGTCACTAAGTATTCGAGTGGTTATGATGCCAATGTATAATGAAAAGTCGTTGCACAGTGCAGCGGGAAGGCTCAGTTGCTGCATTTGCAAATAGAACGGACAAAAACTGGGAGAGAATACGAATCTCAGCCAGTTCTTTGCTCTTCATTCATGAGAAACAGACTGTGCCTTTAATATCTCAAGAGCCAAGGCAAAAGCTTGGCATTCTTTCTAAAGCCTATATAAAAACTCCTGTTCTATATGGGTTGTTGAAAAGTTACTATTTATTTTCTTAAAATAAACTTCTAACTAGAATAATGCTTTGTGGCAGATGAACTTATTTTAAACTGAAGAGGTAAATTACCATGAAGTTTTCTTTTTTCTTCACCTAGTGTGACTGTTATATTCCAAATTGCATCAATTGATTTAAATTCTTAGAAATACTTAGGACTAAAATCATCTGGCTGTAATGGAAAGATGCAGCCTTTGTTCTTTATGTGCAAATATGTCACAATCGTGATGATCCACAGTCTGCCACAACCCATTGTAACCATAGCAACTTAAACTGTTCAGCTATGTTGCCTGGGAAGGGCAAGGAGATATTGCAAGAAAATGTTGTTTCTCTAATTAAAATTCATACAAACATTATCACTTGCAGGTGGTCTTAGTAGCACAGATTCAGATGATGCATTTTATTTCTTATATAGGTTTTTCGTGCTATTAAAGAAGCTGTTATCTGTGGTACAGTTTTCTTTGTGCAAAGTACAAATATAGTACATATATCAGAGCTTTCAGGCCACCTTACTAGCCAACAGGGAGTAAATGATGGAACATCTGAGAAAATCCTTAGAATAAATTGTTTAACTGACATACCAGGCCTGAACAGAAGCAAATATAAAAAAAAAAGGCAGAAAATCACTACTTTAAGATTATGATACCAGTGCCTTCTGCTTATAAAATTCTTCTGCTTCAGAAATTAACTCCAGTCTAAAAGCAAAGTGTAACTGATTCTGTATCTCCTTTTCCTAAATAATCCGTAGCAATATAGAAGATTTGTTTTTCTCAGAACCTTTTCTTGCATATAAGAAACAGGATCTGTGAAGTTACACATGGCAGCACTACTTTGTGGAACACCCTTGCCTCCAACCAAATAAATATCTCATAATTGCTTGTAATGCACTAGTGTGGTTTGAACAAATCAGGATTGTGCCATAAAAGGGCAGCCTCTGAGGCTTCCCTGAAGGATATGACTTCTGTTGATCTCTTGTTTTTTCAGTAATTTGCCAAAGAACCAGGACAAATGATTTGCAGAAAAAATAAGAATTGTACCATCACTTTGACTCTAAAATTGAATGCAGGAATTTATCAACCTCAGCAAGAAGTTTGATGGAGGATCTGAGATAGGCTATTGTGTCTGACTGACAAGCCCTAATAATGGTTTTCACTTAATATAATACAGAGGTCAGGGCTCGATTCTTAGTGAAGATAAATTAACATGATTGGACTGACGTGGATAGAGGTCAGCATGAATTTGCTGTTACACACAATCTGAGGACCTAGCCTGGCATTTATCCAGTCTTCACTGTGCTTCCGTTTGATCATATAGAAATATTTTTTACCTCTGTTTTTCCCACTTGTTTTAGAGATGTAAGTAAATACCTAGGAATTGTATGTGAGATGGCTTTCAATGTAGTTGCAGTCACTGTTCCTGATAAATAAGAGCAGAATTGAGCCTTGCACTGAACAAACAGTAGGATGAAAACTAGGTGATGGCAAGGACAGAATCAAACCTGGAGTCTTGACACTACGGCCTGCCCTGAAATAGTTCCCCCGTGGAAATATCACTGCTCAACTGGAAGGAGGGGAGCAGTGGAGGAGCACAAAGCAGGTGAGAGAAACTGAGAGGGGATAGATGTAAAAGATCTAAGATGATGTGACTATCACAGACAAAAGCCTCAGTATGTGGAGGAGTTACCAGTGCAGTGACTGAGTGCTAGTGCTCCAGCGTGGTCTGGGAGGGTTAAATTGCCCAGATTCCACCCAGGTCTCTGGCTCAAGTCTGTTCATTCAGGCTTTGCGCTGAAGCCTGCTGTTTTGCCCTTTGCTTTGCATTTCAGAGGCTGAAGAAAACAAGCTTACAAAAATACCAGGAAGAATACACTGGAATGTACAGTGAGTTTAAGAGCTTTTGGAATTAGATCAGCTGTTGCTTTTGAACCTGCTCTGTGATATCATGAAATCTCCTAGGGAATTACTTAGGAAGCTTTGCTTTCGTATGTTTAATCTTCTGGAAAACCCTAATGATTACAAACAACACTCATCCATTTGTCTTCATAATACCATGCTACAGGCTATCATAACTAAGTTAGTACAATTGTATGTCCTGGCAACATTTCAAATATATTTTTTAAGTATTTTGTTTTTTCTTATTGAACATTCATTCTAAACAATTCTGAGTGGATTAAGTAATTGTGTGATGCTTCATTAAGAAAGGAACCCAACTCTTCACTAAAATGCTTACCAGATATTTTCTTTCTAAAATTTAGTTGAAATGTCTTTTACTAGACAAGTCAGGAATGAACTAAAAATGCTGTAGTTGTAATTTGACTCACAAGCAGGCCACATACTTTTGTTAAATTTAACAACAAGGAGGATCCCTGATTCCATATGACGTTTCAGAAGTTTTTATTATAATTATTTGTGAAAATATACGTAAACAGGACTGAGAACCAGGCCATAGACGGAGAACTTTAGATAGGAAATTTAAGAAGTTATGATTTCAACTGCTGAGCCTGACTTTGCAGTCCCCAGACCACCTTCCAGTCGCATGATTGGCATGCTTAGAGCTTCTTCATGAGCTACAGAATTGCCCTTTGAAAGACATCCCATCTTCAGGTGAGGTAATATGGAATATATCATGCTCTCAAGTCATAACAGTAACAGAGGTGTCTGCCTGCTGTTTATGCCCTTAGCTTCTGCATGGTATTATGTCTCCATGTGCATTATCCCACTGGCAGTCGTCAGTACTGCTAAAAATGTGTAGCTTTATATTGAGTTTGATTTTGTCTAGAAGCTTCGGTTATTTGATCTGTTTTCAGAAAGTTAGCAAAATACCCCACGTTATGCCCTCCACTAAGATTTCAGTGAATCTAGCTCATCCTGTACTGCTTTGTTTCATTATTCAGCATCACCCTAAACGATATTTATCTGTTTCACAGACTGGCAGATCTGTAGGGTTAAAATCTCTCCTTGGATAATTTTGCACTGATGTAATTCCATTTACTTCACATTTGCCCCACTTGAGGAGAGGCACCCGCTTGTCTAGTGGCGGGACAAAGAACTCCAAAAGCTCGTGGTCCCCGGCGGAGCAGCCCTGCATAGCAGGCATTCCTGCAGGGACCGCGCCGCACGCGCGCAGCTGGAGCGCGGCTCCCGGCCGCTTCCCCTGCAGCCGCCTTATGCTGCTTTAAAGCATCTGTTGTGTTTAACAACAAAGAAACATATATTCTGCCCTAGAAGAGAAAAAGCATTCATATTGGACATGCACCTCGGTCATTCTTTTCCTACTTCAATCCAGATTTGAGTATTCTCAGTCTAAGTCTTGGGGAAAATTCTCTAATCTCTTCTAGGCCATGTTTGCTCCTGAGCTTTTATTAAAAGAGCTCACAGCTCAATCGTTGTATCATTTATTAATATAAGTTTATTTTGTTGTTACTGATGTTTTACTATCAAGGTTGCTCTGTGTTATTTATTACTTAATTAAATAACAGACTGTTAATGTTGCATTTCCTGCGGATCTAAATTATCCTCTAATCCCAGGTCCGTGTTTTTGGCTTCTAAAAGCACTACACAGTAAAACAAAAACAAACAGCAATGGGAGGGAAGCTTACAGATTTCATGTAGCTTTACATTATTTCTTTTGCTCCTGGCTTCTAAGAAGCTGTGGAGCAAACCCAAACCACTAAATAGACCAATAACATATATTTCACATGTAAGGTACCCTCTTACTTTACTGCTTAATGCTGCAGTCTCGGGATGTTTTACACAATTATGTTATCTTGCAGTTAGCAATTTCCTCTTCTATTCCTTCTGCCTTTAATATAAAAGAAAATAAAAACTGCACAATTAGGATGGACTTAATATTCTTAAATAGGTCTTAACCTTGGAAAAAGGAAATAGTAGGACAGGAGTGTTCATGTAACATTTGGTTTACATTATTGTGATACGCTGAAAGAAAAAGCTTATAGTGGATTTATGGAGATAGGACTAGATAAAAATATGAAATTAAAAAAAAAAAAAACCAAGAAAACAAAGCTCAGTTACTTCAAAGGAGCAGTCATGGGTTCATTCAGATGGTGGAAACTAAACTGAACAGCACATTAGAGAATATGCCATAGAGAGCTAGTTTGTCCTGGGAAGACAATGGGTTTGACGATCTAATATGTGTCTGAGTTGTGTGATTTCAGCCCCAGTGGAATCTTTTTCTCTTTGTACTTGCTGTTCAGCAGAGTGATAATTATGCTAACAATGTGTCTTCTTTCTGTGGTTTTCAATGTGCAAATTATGGTGCAAATTTATTCATCATTTAGAGATATGTTGAGCACTTCCACAGATGGGGTTTTGACAGGAGCAAATTTAGATGTTCTTTAAATGTTCAAACTTGGAACTCATTAAGAAGATACCTTCTCTTTTTGCACTGGAGGTAACAGGGAAATACGTTAGTCTGAGAACATGTGAGCAGACTGGTGAGCAACCTTCAGCAAACTGGAGAGGGGTGACCCAAAATGACTCAAAATGTTTCTAAGTTCAATCTGAGTATCCACACTTCGAATAAAGAGAACATAGTCTGACCCTGGAAAACTGAGGTATAATTTCACAGTTAATTTTTCTTGTTGTTTTTCTTTTCCAGTCATAGTAAATATCTTAAGACTTTAAATCTTTGGGACACTTTGTTTTTGCTTATTCCCTTACAACAGGAGAGACATCACTAAGACAATGCAAGAAAAGAATTTTTAGTGCCCATTCTTTTTAAAAGCCATATGTAGAAAGACATTTGTGACTTTTCAGTTACACTTGAGCAAAGATAGCAACCAGTGACGGTGACAATACTGAAATCCCTAGACATTGCTGCATATTCCTGACTGCCACCTATTGGCATATCCCCTAAAAACTGCTTACAGATCTGCAGGTGGACACAGCTGTTTCCAAGAGCTGGAGGGTTTCAGTTCCCAATGGAAGGTTTTTCTTTGGTTTAAAAGGAAGATCGTGGCGTACATGAGAAAAGGAAAGACACACAGTTATATTCTTTGTAAGCAACACAATAAATACAAGTTGAGACACTTTCCTTTTTTAGAATATTGGGCAACGATTAATTTTGAGGCTGCTTTTTCCATTGTGGGAGTTGGTTCTGAGATCCTTGCAGGCCTACAGCAGGCCTCAGCTTTGACATGGAGAGAGTTAAACAGCTCTTCCTTGGATTTGAGTTTCCTATAGAACAAATATAACTGCTGAAGCTTTGAGGCAATTTAGGTGAGTGTGAAAGGAAAAAAGATGCATTCCAAAAAGGAGGCCATGCATTTAATGAGATGCAAAGAAAGATGAGTGGTAGTGTAGAGGGACAGATGGGGTAGTATAGATTTATTTAGAATAAATTATTGATTTTGCTGTGTAATTTAGTGATTGCCAAGGGACCAATTATTCTGTTCTTAGAAATTTAAGAGTATAATGGGTATAAACTGAAGGGATTACAATATCCTAAAATTTTGACTGGTAAGACTCTTGTTTTTTAGATGACTTTCAGAAATCTATTGTAAAGAACCAGATGAAGACTGAGAGTATCTGGTACTGGTTCAGACTCTACTTTTCCTTGGGAGAAATCAATATTTTTACTGGGTCTGAGTTTTTGGGGGTTTAGGAAATTGTTTTATTACCCATACCACCAAGATAATGAAAATATAAGCCAAAGTTTGTATTATGAGCGTGTCTCTAAATGTTGTCTGTTGAAAGGAATAAAGTAGACACACAGTGAAATTTAATTTAAGTGATAGAGAGTCATAATGAGATGCTAACTGAAATTTAAGTGCTGGGTTTGGTTTGTTTTTTATTTCTATTTTAGAAAGTTCTAAATTACAGAATTCTGGTCGCAAGCAATCAGTATCGAGAAGCCTGAAGCATCTTTTCCATTCATCAAACAAGTTTGTGAAGACTCTGAAACGGTTTGTCGTACATTTTATCCCCTAAATATGTGGAATTTTAGCTTACTGGTTTTGCTTGTTTGTTTTTGATTTTTTTTTTTTTTTTGGTAATAATGAAAAGCACCTCAAAAATGGAAGTAAAGAGATTTTATTCCCAGTTAAACAGAATCACAGTAAACCTGATAAAACTGCATATATGTAGGATTGATTCACCTATTTGGAAAATAACATTCCAGTTCCTCCTGAAATTAATAGCAATCTTTTCATTGTTTTTACTGAAAATGGATTTGAATGGTAACAGCATTGTATGCAGATACAACCATACAGTTAGTATATGTTGAAGTACTGCCTCTGGCTGCTCTATAATGAGACTGTAAAATCTACTTTGTATAAAATGCAGGACTCAGATAAGCTGTTTTAACAGATATAAATATCCTATTGGTCAGAAGCGGTGCATCTAGCATTTCCTGATACAGGTTTGCAACCCAGTATGATCCAAAACCCCTCAGCCCTGGTAGTTTATTTTAGCAAATGAAAGCTTTTTAGACTGCATGATTTCTTCTTTCATTGCTGTGAGTATTCAGTTCGCTTTTTCTTCTTTATATTATGATTTTGATTCTTTTGGATTATGAGCTTGATTCTGTTGGAAATGCTCTCCAGGGTCTTTACATTCCCTAAGGCAGCTGCTTACTGTATGTAACTAGTTGCAAAGGTAAATATTGAAAGGGATGATTTCTATAAACAGTTCTGCAGGTATTCTAGCCAAATTACTTTCTAAAACTGATATCAGTGAATTGCCCAGATTCATAATGTATTAGATTTTTGTAGTCTGAAGTGATAAACTTCCCGAGTATTTTTCAGAATTCATTGGCTGAAATTGCATGATCTGTATAACACAGAAGGTAAGACCAAGTGAGTAGATTTGCTTCCTCAGCACTTAAAATGTATGATTCTTTGGCTAAGGTTTATATTAGCTAAGATTTGGTGTGCGTTTGAATAGACGTGAATGGTGTTTGATTTAATGTTTCTGTCTTTCTTTAGGGGACTCTACTTATGCGTTATATTTTTTTACAAAGACAACTTATTAGTAACCAATGAAGATCAAATTCCAATTGTGGAAATTGATGACTCTCACAGTAGTTCAGTTATGCAGGATTTCCTGTGGTTCACAAAGGTAATGGGAGCCTAATTTCATATATTGCTTCTACAGATTTGGTGCTAGACTTTGCATGGACCTCAGCTGATCATTCTTAGTATATGAAATGATGCCACCGAGAAGCTACATGACAAAGTGCATTACCTGTCCCTCTCTTCTTGTGCCTGTGATTTGATACTTGTTTCTCTCCAGGCAACTTATTGCCATCATAGAAAAACAATTTGATGAACAAGATCAGCTGATTTTTACAAGTCCAGAATGTTTTTATTTTCATTTCTGCTTTTGTAAATACTGGGAACAAAGACTGACTGAACCACACATATTTTTGCAGCTATCTTGTATGTGGGATGATATCAGATGGCTGAGGCAGAATATGTCTATATCTGTGTCCTCCTCAACAGCTCTTCAGGCCAGGCAAAAGATGCTTTCAGCAGCAGCACAGCTACAGGTCGGTTGCCTTGCATATTTTCAACTATTAATTTCAGTGACTTTTTGGTATCTAAGGGGAAGTACTGCCAGCTGTCCTTCGCTGCACCCCTCTCCATCAACCTATTCTTTGGAGTAACATTATCACAGTGAAGTGGGTTACTGAGCCTGTCGTGGTAGCTGGGAGAAAGGAGTTCCATTAATGGCAGCTGGGAGGAAATCCTACCTTGATTTTGCTGATGACTTCCTGCCTATTCATTATTCTTCCTCTGGACTTCCCTTTTCCATGTTCATTATTAATATATTAATGAAGTATTTAAACTCTCATTGAGACTTAATACTCCCTTGTGTTGTCTGGGTACTTAGAGAAGTAGGTCAAAAAGGGTGCTGAGGTTGCCAGAATGAGGCTCTTGGTTCTCCTGTGTCTTACAAGCTGCACAAGAACAGCATCTAGACCAGAGCCACCCTGTCTGACAAACAGCAGGACTGCAGTGTTGTAGGTCATATGATGCTGACGGGTAATCCATATCCTGGGCTACAGGAGGAAGCAATCCTGGAATTTAGACACCAGCATGCCATCAAACTGCTTTGGAGCCCTCCATTTCTTATAGAAAAAGGATGCCTAGGCCTCACTTTCTCCGAGATTTTGTTAGTACCTCATGGCTGGCTTCTTATTTTGCGTCTGTATTCTCCCTCAAAGCTTGCACATGTAAATAATTACTGGTAATAGCATTCTTCTAAAATTCACTGATTTGAGGACATTGCATAATAAAATGTGATCCCAGAGTTAATGCAGATCACAGAATGGTTGACCATCATACAGTTGGGCTTGTGCGTTAGCCATACAGCCATCCTTCATGTTATTGCCAGTCAGTGTAATAACCTGGGTTTTATAGCACCTATGAGAGCCACATACTTTGTGGGTATTATTAAGAATATCCATGTGGGGATTGTTTAACATCTTTCGGCAAAGAAATCCATAGAGGGGAGTAGCCTCTCTGGGCAGCCACCTGTCTTGATTGATTTCCCCAAAGTGTCCCGAAATATATGGCATGCCAGCCTGCTCTACCTTTATTAGAGGACCACCTGCATTAAGCAGCAGCTGCTTGTCAGTCCTCTGAGCTGTCACCAGAGACAGTGTTAACTCTATCTGCTGCATGTTCCCTGCAGGGTGGTTAGCTCAGCCTAGGTAGCCCATATTCCTTTGGTTAGCTCAGTTTCATTTCTCCTGCACAGATTTTTTCCTTAACAGAGTGTTGCTATTATGCAGAGACTGCACTTAGAGCTGCCCACAATTCCTAGTGCTATTACTCACTACCAGCAGTGTTAAAAACAGAGCTTGAAGTACAGAGCAATGGCAAATATGTCCTTGTGGGGTATATTGCTCTGTAGGATTTGTGGAAAATTTATTGTCCTTAATGTTTGTTCTGTTAGTGTGGTCCCCTGATGAACACATGCATTATCAATGATCTGCCAGCCTTTAATGGCATGTAGCCTAATGGGATCCACCAACTGAAAGATCTCAGTAAAGTTTATATGCTTGAATACGTTTTATTGAGGCAGTAACAGACTGACTCCACAGGAACGCAGGGCAGAATTGAAAAGATCAGTGACAACACAGCTGCTAAGGGCTAGATCAGTGGATCCAGAGACAACAGGGACTTCAATTTTGCCTGCTGTTAATACTAGACAACTAAAGCAAACCAAACTCAAGGGATGCAAGATGAGCACACACAGAACATTTTTAGTCTGTGAATTAGCTGTATATTCATCCTGATTTATGTACTGCCTTTTTTTCCTGCTAGAATACCACTCCAAATACAGTCAGTGACTGTAAAGATCTGTTTGCTCTTTCATTTAGGTACATTCATATATTGTAATGATTAAATCAATGCGATGACTAGATGTCTAACACCTTACTGCAATGATTCGTTCCACCTGTCGGCACATAGATTAATACAAAATATATAACTAAGAAAGAACCTAACCTCAACCATCAGAAAAGTTTCCTGTAAAAGAGGATATAGTGTAGCTAGTCTTCAACAGCACACTGTAGAGAGGGATGTATAAAGGTAAAATAGCTAAGTTATGCCACGTATATGGCAGCTTCTATGTTGACTATTTGAAGTTTATAAACAGCGTAATAATACAGTTTCTAAATAAATATTGTCTGCCAAGTGCAAATAAGTAAATTCTGGATAATCTGTTAGTTTACAATGTCATTAAGTTAATGTACAGCTGTACGCTTCCCTAAGTCTACAATGTGCTACACTCTGAATTCAGATTTTCATTTTAAACTGCTCTTATCCCTATCCAGTTTACTGTGGACCTCTTGAAAAGTCCCAAAGTAATGAGCATATTTTAAATGTTAGGCATTTTTCTTTAAGACATCTGGGAATCTCTTCAGTGGCTGGTCACTGCAGTGAGTGTGTTTGCACCTATAAGCAGATGCCTTACTGTGTGAGGAAAAGGATTTTGACCAAAATATGTATTTTATGTATTTTATGTGAAGTCTTTTAAAATTACTTCTCTTTAATCCTCACATATTTTCCTGGAGAGCTTTGCCTCGGGAGTTTGTTAGTTCTGCTGGTTTTGTCTAGCACATTCTTGGTATCTGCAGTAAAAGGAAAAGGGTCCGTGGCTCTTCACATTCCTTTGTGTTGCTTAGCATGCCCCATCGTTCAGCTCCAGAATTATTTACTTTCGGCTCAGATATGAGGGCCTCCTGCTTTTGTTGCTGAGAATAATCTGCATCATTTTAAAACAAAGAACAGAAGACTGAGATTATAGTTAATGACCCTAACAGAAGGCATTTGAAGTGTCCAATATGAATGATTTGGGGATAGCAGAATCTCTGATGTCTGTGGACCTCAGTATGTGATAGGTATGTGGAGGTGAAGGTAAAGCATCTAGCTCTTCACTGTTCAGACCAGAAGGACTTCATGGATAGCAAAAGAGTCATCACTAGACCAACAGCTTTTGAAAACTGCACATTCTGTTTTTACATGGGCACAAATGGAGGTCATAATGATCTTTGTACTAAAACTGCTGAAACAGGAAACTGGAGGATCCATGATTGAATTCTCAAGTGCAACCTGGGGCAAAACTTCTGCTTTTGCCAATGAATGATGTGCCTGTAGAGCACGGGTTTGAGAAGTGCTGTTTGTTTAGCTTTTCCTGAAGTCAACAAGAAAGCTCATTGTGATTTCAGGAAGCACAGCTAAGTTTCAAAAAACACTGTCCCTCTGATATGCAATAAATAACATTGTGATTTTATAATCTGCTTGCTTTCTAGAACTTGCTGGGAACTCACAATTTAGGCAGAGTTTATTATGAGCCAATCAAGGATCGACATGGCAATATACTGATAGTTACTATAAGAGAAGTGGAGAGTCTTTATTCATATTTTAATGGCAAATGGATGCAGATATCCAAACTGCAAAGCCAAAGGAAATCCCTTTCAACTCCAGAGGAGCCAACAGCACTAGACATCTTGCTTATAACTATCCAGGTAGTACTTTGCTTCTCCTACCCTATGTTGTTTGCTTTCTTAAGGCCTATGCCAGAGTACTGATTTTTAGAAGAGTCTTCTAGAATTTTAGACCTTAATCCAGTGTCCAATAAAATCAGTGGCAAGGTTTCCATTAAGAGCAAAGACTTGTATTACTTGCAGTGGGGCTAGGATCAGATCTTTAATATGAAAAATATTCATAAGATTCTAAGGAAATAACTTTTAAGTACTAGTAGAGAATGGTGCAATTTCTGTCAGTTTTGGGAAACCACGTGATTTTATTCTCTAGCAGGGGATATAAAACCCTTTAAAATTCTCTAGGATGTTCTTAAGCACCTATACAGATGCTTACAGTTTCTACACTCTGTAAGATTTTTCCATTCGACATTAAACACTAAAGCTTGCATGTTTTAAAACGATGCAATTCCTCTTCATCAACTTGTTCTTTGGGGTTTAGGGTTTCTTGGGAACCCCAAGAAACTTAAGTTTAGTTGCCGAAGAATTCTTTACTGAACTTACCTCTCATTTAATTTTTATATAACAAGCTTGATGAACTTTAGGTTTAGAATGGCACCAAGATAAAGGATTGGTCCTAGGACATGCTTAGTCACTTCCCACTTAAAAATGTGAGTGGCACAGGTTTACAGCACCACTAAAAATCATCTTAGATCTGTATAGTTCACAGTAGGATTGATAAATATTTTCTGGAGGAAACAGCAAATTTTCTTCTCATTAAGTGACATTAGCCACTCTCTTTTCTCTCTGAAACTACTAAATTGCATAGTTGCTGAAAATAATGCAAGACAAATTGTTGTTTTCATTTCTTCTTTAGTCACCTTAGATGATGACTGCTGTGGCTAATTTTTAAATTAGAGGAATTTTTTTCAGGGAGACTGTGTTTTTGATACCGGAAACTGACAGGCGATCAAAATACACATTACCAAGTTTTAGGAACGTTAAAAAATTTCCAAAAGACAATAAAACTTACCTGCTCTATGTTAAATTTACTGTATTAAAATGTGTTAAAGGTGTAGAAAAATGTCAATCTGGGCAAAAGTTTTATATTAGGAAACCCACAATACAGGCCTGATCAGATTTCCACAGAGATCCTAGTGGAAAAAATGTTCCCCTAATGGTTTACACATTCCTATCTAATGCCCACCCTTTCTTGTATTACTTGCTTAATCATCGAATGGGTATTTTGTTCATGGAGTGCTGTGAAAATGAGGGTCTAATTGCGGTGGTCAGAGCCAAGCATAGCACTGGCAGATAATTTGATGGTTCCAAGAGTAAAGGCATAAGGCCAGGTGTCTTAATCCTCACCCATTGCAAAGGCACACATTTCTAAGGATGGCAGCAGACATCATTTTTAGGGTAGTCTTTAGGGATTGCTATAGCCTTAAGAACGTCTCCTGGCTTCAGCAAATACGACGTCAGTTTTAATTCTTTCCAAGCTCTTTTTGCTGATGGAGATGTTTGTTTTGAAAACCTAGCCATTAATTAAAATTTGCAAGCCAACATCCCCCGTGCTCGTAGAGATTTCCCTATTGATAGCAAGTGATACAGAACAAGTATTTTGAGAAACCTTGGCTATGACTCCACATGCATTTCTTTGGTGCCAGTACCAGCTTATGCAGCCCCTCTCCTGCTTTCACCAGCAGACACATTTTTCCCTGTGCTGCTCTTCATGTATTCTGTACACCAAGGCAAATCGGAGAACTGATCTGGCTGAATAAAATAACATAATAAAATAACAGCTTCTTTTCCTGAGTTGTTTTCATCTGAATCAGTTCCCTGACACAGCTCACTGCTGAAATGATCAGACAGGAATACAGAGATGAGTGTTATTTAAGCTAACTTAAATAGCACAGTTCACAGAATGTGAAACCTCAGGCTTTTAGGGCCAGTTCCTGCAGGACACAGAGAACTTGAATATCTGGGTATAGCAGTAGAAAGTTGTCCAAGTGCATCCGAACTACCAGAGATTATTTATATGCTTAAGCATGTGCTTAAATGCTTTGTGAATTGGGAACAGTGTTGAAACAAAAAGACGGCTGTGAAAACATTTGCTGCTTTTTGATCCCATACTCTTCCGCTTATGTGGAAAAAAAAGAGATTTTTATGTAGGACTGTTTCTCTTTAAACAGGACATACTTTTCTATCACAAACGAAGTCAGCAGCGCCTCCCTCCTGGCTTGTATTTGGGTTACCTTAAACTCTGCAGCTCTGTGGATCAAATCAAAGTTCTTGTACTGCAGAAGTTACCTAATGTCCTGTGTCATGTCAAAATCCGAGATAACTGCAATGTTTCCAAGTAAGTGAATATATATATGTATGTATGTATTTACACACACATATTTAGAGAGAGTGTTTGTGTTAAGTTTGTAACAGTTTGTCGAATTTAAAAGCAAATGCTGAGTTACCATTTCAAATGTGTAACTTTCAGCAAAGTTTGGCCCAGCTGGGTACCATAGCAGTGCTGAACTAAAGAGGTGCACCTGTGTGTTCCCAGCATTTCTGAAGGCCTTGGAACATACATGTATGAACCTTGGGGTCCTGTGGACAGTATGGGGTGACAGCTCAAGTGCTGATCCTAGGCTCTGCAGAGACATAATGATCTTCCATGTGTCTGTTGGTGATACCGCAGCCTGCAGCCTCCATTGAGCCCCTAGTGAATTCACTGTCACTGTGTGGATTTTCTTTAGGTGTTGGGTGTGGGTGTTTCTGGTTTTTTCAGTGTACTTTCCTGTGTAATATGTAATTTCTAGCTGTAATCCACAGCAAACCTATGGCAACTGAAAACACACACTTGGGCAAATGCTAGCAGCTGTGGAACTGCTAGGTACCGGAAAAGCCATTTTGCCATCAAAGCCCATTGTCCATTTGTTCCCTGGACTTATTGGGCAAATACATTTATTTGCATTGCTGAGTCCTTGCCTAGTGAGCAACACCTTTTCCCCCTTCTTTCCTTCCACTTTCCTTTCTCTTTCCTTTCCTTTCTTTTTCTTTTCTTGTGCTTTTTAATCCCACACACTTTCAGCCACTAGCTGAGAATTTTGCATGGTTCAAAGAGGAACTCAATTTTTATATGCATAACAAGGATATCCAGAATGTAGTAGTTAATATTCACAGCAGTTTTGGAAGTGATATAAAGTGTAATGCCTCAGAGCTTATAACAGTCTCTGATTCTTGAGGTTTAAGATCAGATCTTTATTTAGGAGCAGATTGTCCCACGTCTATTATTCATCCTGTAGTGGGGTTTCTTGTACTTTCTCTGGAACATTTGGTGCTGGCGGCCTTTCAAGACAAAATAATGGGCAGGGTAGATTAAGAATTAGATCCAGAAAGATGATTCCCGTGTTTATCAAGTCTAGAATGGATAAATGTCTAGCAACCAGGAAGTTCCTTGGCTCCAGTGGTACCAGAGAGTCTGTAATATTTCTGTTACTTCCCAATAATTGTCACTGTTGTCGTTTCCAATGCATGTTTTATAAAAGATTGTGGTAGATATGGAATAAAGTATGTGGAAAAGAAAACCTGGAGTGGGAAACCTTAGTGAGCTTTCAAAGGCAGTTGGACCTTCAGATGTTAGCAAGGAATGTTCAATCTGATGTACATGTGCTAGAAAAATTAAACTTTTCAGAGTTGGATTTTGAACCACAAACAATCAGAATTGCACAATTTTAGAATGTTTTGCTATATGAGGATTAAACTATCAACAGATCCCAAATGCACATACACTGAATTCCTCCTTGTGCACTGAACTTTTGTTATATTTCTAATTTTAACTTGACTCAACATACAGAGATGAGTGGGAATGGATCCAAACACTTTCTGGCTCAGAATCTGTGGAAAGTATGGATCATACTTCAGACTGCCCTACTCAATTGTTCTTGTATGAGCTCCAGATGGCAGTGAAAGCTCTCCTTAAACAGATCAATCTACCTCCACATCAGGTATTTTCCTTTGTGGTATTTATCACCTTTTATAAAACTGATTCTTAGGAACACAACTAGAAACTACAAAATGTGTAACTTTCAAGTAGGGATTAAATGGTAAGGTTGCAAGAAAAGAAAAGCAGAGAAGTTTTGTATCCAATTACTTTGAATGTGTGTGGGGAAAACGCCTCCAGAAAGAGTTCTTTCTTAGAGTATGTGAACATATAAGGATTAAGAGACAAATTTTCAATTAGCTTCAATTTCTGGGTCTGACAGCATCCTTGTACAACTTCAGGCAGGTGCAAACAAGCACTTTTGCACACATCTCTTGTAGCTGTGAGCACCTTTTACATGCAGCTGGCAAAGAAAGATAGGTATTTTCCTAGGGAAGCAGGGCGATGGACCGTTCTGTGGAGATACTAGCAAGGATGCACACAAGACCTGCTGGAGACAAGCATTTTGCAAATCTTTTATACACAGGTAAGGATAGCACTTCTGAAAATGTGTAGTTCCAGGCCTCCAGATTGCTGTGGGTGAAGAGCGGTATCTGGCTTTAAATACAGGTACCAAAAAAAGCTTATGTGAATAAGCAAAGTGAGGATAATCAATGATGTGAAAGATGCACAAAGAAATAAGCTAGATTTTTTTGGTTGGTTACACAAAGTCCACTGTATTTTGGTCTATCAGTGTAAAATGGCTTACAGTAGATTATATTCTCTTCTGGGCTGATTGTGCAGCTAGAAAGATGTAGCTTTAAAATATATTAATCTGGTTCTACAATTCTTAATTTTGAAAGGCTTAGGCTTTACTTATGACAAGAATCCATCAGTGCAGCACCTTCTAGCCAGAGAAGAGCCAAATAAGCTTCAAGTAAATCCAAAATTAAGACAGATGGTGTGCTGCCTTGTGGTCAGTCACTCTAATTCAATAGGGCTCTGTACAGATCTCTATGCCAGTGTATTTTCTTAGAGGTCATAGCTTTTGTACATCTTTTTTTTTTTTTTTTTTAAGCTAGAGACTAAAATATTGAAATCAATGTGCAGTTTGTTCATTAGGCTGCAGTTCAGCCAAGCATTTTAGCCTGTGTGAATGATCGACGGGCAAAATGTGACCTTGTGTTTAAACACAATTGCAAATGTTTTGATGACTCAGGACCCAACTTCTGGGTTAATAAATTGAATTTTTGATTCAGTGGATTTATTTATGTATTTTTATTATTACTCTGGTAAATGGAGCCATGGCCAGTGACACTTGCAAATGCAGAGCAAAATGCAGTGCTGCACACAGCAGCTGTACAGCAGCCTCAGGCCAGCTCCTGTGTGTGCCATTTTCTCTCGCTGCAGCACTTGTTAAAACTTTTTGGTGCTGTGTTGAGGGAGAGCTGCATATTTCTCTTAACCAACCCTAAATTGAATCTTAAAGGTTTTTAATTGAATCCATTTTCATGTTTTCACATAATTATGCAATCATAATCTTGAAAAGCACATGGCATGTGATCATTTTCTGCCTAATAAGAAACATAAATGTTGTTTTCAGGGGGGTTGTGCCTATGTGTGTTGTTTTAATGTGGAACATTGCAGCTTTAAATCTTTATTTTATGTAGTGACATGAACCCACATTTAGGGCCCCCCCCCAAATATTTATGTTTTATAAAAATTCCGAGCTTGATGTCGTGCAAATTTTCTTTAATGTTTTATATCATTTGGGGTGTTGTTTATATAAGTGCCATGTTGTAATTCTCTCCTATTTCTTCCCCCGCGCGTGTCCCTCTACAGGCTAAGCACTTCCGTCTGTATACACAGGAGGTGTTGGAACTGGGTCACAATGTCTCCTTTCTTCTCCTGCTCCCCGCCTCAGACGACGTCTGCACTGCCCCAGGACAGAATAATCCTTACACCCCACACTCAGGATTTCTTAACCTCCCTCTTCAGATGTTTGAACTCGGTATAGTAGCTTGCTTCACCTAGAAATATTAGCCCAGTCTCCTTATAATAAAATCACAAAGTTGTATCTGTTTTCCCCCTTGTCCCAGTGGAGAGTCAATAAATCACATGATGGCTTTGGCAACAACACTACCTATAGCTGTGTACAAGTTATAGAGGGAGCAGAGCAGTTAAAGCGTATACTGTAGCAATCGTTGTTGAAATGCAAAGCATAGAGAAAAGCCCACAGTTACCCACTATGTGTCTAAGTTTATTTGGAAGATGATGCTCTTTAGAAAACAAAATTTATGCACAAGTTAAAAAGGCTAGAGCTGTGAAAGAAGATTTAAACATTCCTTTAAATTGTCAGAAGAATAATTAGTACTTTTGGAGAGGAGAATTTTTGCAGTCCCTGATTACATATAGTTGGGCACCCTCACAACTTTGTGAAAGGATTGAGTGTTGTTCCCTGCATCCAAGTTTTCTCTTTCAATTCCTGAAAAAAAATCAGGAGACTCAATCCTATTTTTGTGATGCAGGAGAAGTCTCTTATGGTGAGGAAGGCTCACACTGGACTGAGACTTCAATGCCCTTCTTTGGGGAGCACATCCTGAGCTGGAGCAGATTCAGCTCTCCTGTTCCATTGCATTACTGCCTAGATAGGAATTCCCAAGATGAGGATTTCCCATGATTTTATTATTGCAAAGTGTTATTAGAGTCAGTGATGCAGGAGAACGATGCCTCATGGTAAGAGAAGGTCTCACTAAGGCTGTGGTTCTGCAGTCACAACAGATCTGTGATCTGCCAGCACAAATTTGATTAGGATCAGGTGGAAACATGCAGTTGTATTCATGTCACATCAGCCAGAGCACCAAGAGTGGTACCTATGACAGCTTCAGGTGTTCATGCCAGTAGCAGGAGAACAGATGACAGTTGAGGGAGCAGAAGTTGAGAGGGGTACAGACAATGCCTGAGCTGGTGTGTAGTCTGCCAGGGTAAAATTACCCCTTCAAAAGACAACTAATGTAACTGAACATTAGTTCGTTGCTTTGGATCACAACCAGATTTACTGTCTTCTTGTTCTGTAACCTCAACGTCTACAGTTAGATTTTGTATATTAAGCATGTTATTTCTGCCTGGGAAAGGTGACTCTTGCATTCACTGTCCAAATTAATGGATCCTGTCATCTCTGGTGAGGGTTATCTCTGCAGTAGAGGTCTTGCAGACTATTTCTCTGTCACTGTGTAGCACACACGCCCTGGGCAGGAGTCACTGTTTTCTCTGGGACACAATCTGCATTGAGCTGATAAAACAGTAGGGACTACAGAGGCTGATGTGGTACAGGTAGTCACATTCAACCGGGTAGTCTCTAAATAGCATCCTGGGCCAGACCTCTCTGTTTAGCAGGGTTGCTGCAGTTCATGGAAGAAAAAAAACAGTAAGGAAGTCTGAGTTTCAAGTTTTGATTTTTTTTTTTTAGGTAAGCAGTCATCTGGCCAAATGCAGATGACATTTTCTATATGACTTATTATATATGTATCCCTGATGTTCTATAAAATAGTTTGTGATTCACATCTCAAATATTAGAAGCTTCCATTCCCCATTAGCTCGTGGCTACCAACTATATAATTGCATAACCACAAAAGACTATGTTGAAGTAACATTTGTTAAAGTAACATTAAAGGGTCTGACTTAAAACCACAAAGGCTAGAAACTTCAGCACTGAAGCTGAAACCGCGGCTGTAATTCACTCAAGAGTCCACCACATATGGCATATATACTGTAAGACCACACACTATTCAGACTAGATCCCTACAACATCTAGGCATCATTGGGAAGCCAGAAGGTAGAATTATTTCTTTCACTCTTTTTTTTTTTGTGGGATTTCTGTGCTCAGATTTGGCCTTTATTGTAATGCTAATAATGCTTCTATGATTGCATTTCTTACTTTTAGTATTTTATTTATTATTTATTATGTTATTATTTATTTGCAAAGGATAAGCAGATAAGATATGCATTTTTACTTATTTTCTAAGACTTATGATAAGAACAATTTATGCAATTTACACCTGAAAGACCCAAAAAAAAATCAAGCCACAAGCCAGGAGCATTGAGGCAGCTGCTGTTCACTCCTGTAATGAGTGTGGGCTCTATACTTGGATTTTTTGGAGCGCCAGTGAATGAGGGAGTATTTCTGAAAACCTGTTCTCGCTCAGCAGGTTTTGGTGTGTCTGTACTTCAGTTTTCAGGGATAATTGGCAAGCTTTGCATGAGCGGGTCCAGGCTCTGGAGGAATACAGCTCGGAGAGGTGAGCTAAGGCAGCGTTGTGAAGCTCCTGACGTCAGACAGCCTCTGCTGTCTGCACTAGCCCTTCTGAGGGTGGCTCAGGTAGCTCTGTGCTCTCCTGAAGTCAAATTAAATGAGACAAAAGGTCAGTTGTGACTTCCCTGTCACAAAATTGTAATTGTATCACCCAAATTGTGACATCCCAGGACTGCTTTTACTGGTGAGTCACTTACATTTGAGTTACTTATTTGAAGTTAGTCTGGCCCAAGACAAAGTTATTACCCTCCAAAATGATACTTGCTTTCTGAAACACTCAATTAAAATGAAAGATGGGTTCCATTTTACAGTCATATCACTACTTGCCTGATAAAAGAAATTACCCCTTCCTGAAAACCTTTTCTCTTTTATATTCTCTATATTCTGTCACTGTTACAAGAACCCTGCTATTGCATAATGAGCTATAAAAGCCTTAAAATCAGCCTTTCTGATTAAAGCTATCAAAGGCAAGGCAGTCTCTGGAGTTGCATACTAAGAACCTGATTATCCCTTCACTTAGATATAAACTAGGAATGATTTGTTTGAAATCAGGGAAGTTAAAGAGTAAACTAGTATAAATGAGGGAAGAATTAGAGGCTGTATTATTTATTTCTAGCTTAAAGTAACCCATCTAAAGTGCTAGTAATTATATTGAATAAAATTTGTGTTCTGAAAGCTAAGGATTTCGGATTTCATGACCAGAATATAATAGTTTTTCTTCTGCATTTGGTCTTTTCACAGTTCATTTTTGCTGTTACAAGGAAAAATTTATAAGCCTGTATTGCCGCCTTTCTGCTGTCATAGAGCTGGACTCTCTGAAAACCCAGCAGTCCCTAAGGGAAGCAATTTCAGACAGTGAAGTCGCTGCAGCCAAACAAAGACACCAGCAAGTTACAGACTACATACAGGTAACAGTCTGTTTCTGACTACGCCAAGGAGATTTTAAGGTGGCTTTCTTAAAAATTGCATAGGGCTGTAATTTGAAATCTAATTGGAGAATTATTCACAGACATCATAAAAAGAGCAGTTGTATGAAAAGTGCAATTCTGTTTTTATGAAACTCAGACCCAGAACATGATTTCCTTAGTTGTTGCTTTTATACAAGGATTTTTATGAGTAAAATCAAATGACAGTTATACTAGACTGTTATAAAGAAATGTGTCAGTTTGCTTGTAAAACTTACTCCCATCTACGTGAAGGAAGCTAACACCATGCTTGGCCATTCGTTTGGGTAATGCCTTTTCTCCATATTTGTGGATCTTTGCCCTGATAATATGCCAATTAGGAAAAAAAATAAAATGAAAATTCAGACTAGGTCATGGAGGCAATCTCCATCTAAACTATCACAGTGAACAAAGCAGATTTGTGTTCAAGGTAACAGGCTGGCTCTGAACTGGTGGTTCTGCCCAGCACCAAGAAGAAATTTTGCTTCATTCCCCTGATGTGATAGGATTGCAGATGTTACCACACTTGTCTAATTTGCTTTTGCTCACACTAATCTCCCAGTCCTGTTTCCAGACCAAGACTTCACCTACTCAACTTGGCAGTCTTTAAACTACGCCCCATGAGCAGTGTAACAAGGCCTGTACTTTTGCAAAACATTTTGGTGATTGATGATTTATGGATAAAACCAATGACCTTAGCATAGTGTATTGATGGAAATGGTTGACCTGCCTTTCTACAAGTGAGGTGCAGATTAATTTACAGCTCTACTTTGTTAATACTGAAGCAACCTTCTCTTGAAATAGGAGTCAAAACAGCCATGTATCCCATTAGTGGCTTTCGTTATCCTCCGTACTTATGAGTCGCATGATAATATTTCTGTTTGAAACTTCAGAGGACCAGAGGGAAATGCTCCACTGTGCTTCCACATTAAAACCATCTTCTCCCTCCGCATCTTCCCACTGTCACACCCAGAAAGGCTAGTTGTTCCCAGTGTATAGGAGCATTTAGGATAGCATCACCCTTCACATTTAAAAAAAAATGCATTTTACTAATACACATACACTACATAGATACGTCTGTGTTCCTCTTCTCCGATGTGTTCAAGTCACCTATATATGCTCAGAAAATATATGAGAGTATTTTAAACTTCAGTGTTTTGTGCTGAATTATTGTGACAGTGTATTAGCCTTGTCAGGTTTCCTCTCAAATGAAAACCAGCTGTATTCTACCTATTGGCAAAAATATCTCAGCCCACCACATACCGCAATCTTCAGTGGTGACCGCAAAACCACAAGAGCATTTGTGTGATCCTAGATCTAAGACAGTGTTGAAGTCACTACACAAACCAAACATTGTAAAGAGTAAAGGAGCCTGTATAAATGCAGCTCTGAAAAGGAGTCAGAGGGCAACTGAAAAGTAAAGATTTTTAAAAAATAATAATAAAAAAGAACAGTGGATAAGGTGCTCAGCATCTTTACCAGAATGTCAGAGAGCAAGACAAGAAATCTACAGACACTGAGGGTAAAATTGCCATTAAGCTGTAATTTATATAGCATAATGCTTCAGACGTTCCTAAATTGTGTAAGAACCACAGCTCATTAGAAGTGACTGGCCCTTTATCCCAGGAGACGCTGTAGAATGACACTGGGGAGAAAAGCAATAGGATTTGCATTTTAATAAACTGCATGCAGTGGTGTGGGGTTGGGGGAGGATTACAGTAAGGAAATACAAAGTCTGCAAAATCAGATCAGTGGGAAGCTTGCTAACTGGTCAACCCAGCGCATTTTCTTCATGGGGGTACACTGAAGTCTGGAAATGAATTAGGATTAAAAACGAATCCCTGAACTCTTTACTGTTCTAATTGGTGTAGATTCTTAGCCCAAATTAACTAGAAAAGCAAGGCGCGTGCTGACCTCTCTGGAGACTGTATTTCACCTTTACATAAATACGGCCTTACTAGGTCAAACTAGAGATTCATCTAGCCAGCTCTACTACATCCAGCGCGGCCCAGCAAGAATTACCTGTGCTGTTTTTGACATCTACAGTATCCTTTGGCTCTAAGTTCCACAGCTGGATTATGCATGTGGTATCTAAAAAAATCTCCAGACAAGAGGATGTCCCAGTGAACTAGTCTGATAATGTATCAACATAGAGTCCCTCTTCATTAATCCTTCTGCTCTATCCTCGTTTGATAACACTCGTTGCACAAAGTTCTGCTCATTTTTGCCTGTCCTCTTACTTGCCCTTCTTCCCCTTGACATTCTTGCAGAATATGGCTAGTGTAGCTGAGAAACTTTCTCTTAAACACTGCAATATTGATGTGAAAGCCCAGTCATATTTTAAATGCAGTAGCTTCTTCAGGAAGCGAATCACAAGAGAAGCTCTTGAAAGGAGACTGCAACAGATGGATGTTGTGCTCGCTGCTACTGCCCATTCACTGGTTGCGGCAATTAATAGAATTAATATATTTTTGCCATCTTTTTTTCCTCCTAAGCAAATTGATGAGATCTGGCGGGAGATGAGGTGGATCACAGAAGCACTGCAGTATGCAAGATACAAGCAGCCAGCCCCTGGCCTACCCATTAAGAAGCTTGTTGATCTCTCAGAAGAACAGACTCAGAAGAAAATCAGTTCCACATCTTCACATCTAGATTGTCTTCCTTCACCTCCCCCCTCACCTGAGACAAGAAGCCAGAGGAGAAAAGCTGTGAGTGGTAAGAGAGTTTTTGTTTATCAAGGAGAATCTTTGAACTTTCTTTTAATTAAAACAGTTCTTGAATTCCATTTTATAAAAGGATTGGGGTTTTTTTTCCCATGTCTGACAGGATATTTTAGCAATCATTGACTACTTTAATAATTAGCTACACTGTCTTTGAGAACCTGAGAACCCTCTACAATCCTTACAATCATTTTTTGCTTTCCACTACTCAAAGTACTCGCGTATCATCAACCAACTTTATTGTCTTGCTATTCCAGATTGTTTAATGAATAGGTTGGATAAGACAGGTCCTACCACTAATTCTTCCTTGACCTCCAGAATTAGCAAAATCCATCCATGGTGAAAGCTGACTATTAGTCCATTTGTTTTCTGCACCAATGGTCTGTTATTAATCTGAGGAAAGAGCTTTCCTTTTATCTCAATTACAGCTTCATTTCCTAAGAATGTTTTGTGAAGAATCTGGTCAAAAGCTCTTCAGAAATCCAAATGTGCTTATGTATTACATTGTCCACACATGTTCAAAGAGTTTTACTAGACTGGTGGTGAGTTACTGAACAAAAGCTATTGGCCCTTTCTTATTGCGCTTACATCTTTTCATTAGCAGTTTCTAACATTTTGCCCCAGATGAGAGTCCTTCTTCTCCACAGTCACCATCTCTCACTTCTGTTCCTCTAGTGTTACAGACATTTTCTTTCCATTCCTTAGCCATTCCTCTACTTTGAAGCAACTCTTTCTCATACTTCTGTCTTTGTTTTCATGGAAGATTTGTTAGTGTTGATAGTCCAGTTTGATTTAACAGACTGTTTCCCATGTTTCAGAGTCCTTATTGGTTTAGGAATACGCTTTAAAAGACAGAATTACCGAAATAAGTATATCCTTTCCGTTTGCCATTATTGCTTCTCTGAACAGCTGCAAAATTAAAGTGATGAAAGAGATCAATCACATCAAATAAAGGGGAAGTCAATGAAACAGTAACAGCTACTTGCTAACTGAGTAAGGAATTCAGAGAAATATGTAAACCATCATTTTGCTGGGCTATCTTTAAGCATTAAGTAGATGAAATTATAAAAACAAAAGCAGTAGATACTACATTAAACAACTCTCATAACCTTTTTGGTAATGATTATTTATTTTTCAAAGTGACATTTTTTTACAGTTAAGAATAACACATAAATCTACCCTGAGTAGATTAGATTAGATTAGATAATAAGAAACCCAAAGTCTGTGGTGTCACATGCTTTTATTTGCTCCTCTGCACAGTGGTATTCTTTCTCAGCACCCTTCCCTGAGCTAAATTTCTGCCTGTGTTACATACCATGAATGCAAAATAATCCTCTGTGCCTCAGCACTAGCACCACGTAACCTAGGGCATTATCTTGCCCTGCATGGGCTTGATTCATTATTGCCCATTATCATTATATATGATAATTTACACTAGGTCAAAGTGAATAGTTGGTACTACATAAAATGTACTGACTTTTTCTTTTTTTTTCTTTTTTTTTCTTTACCATTTGATCTAATGTAAACTATCCAGGGCAGCAGCGGAGCAGTGAAGCATCAATCCATTCCAATTGTATATGTCACTGTTTGTTATGTTGTTGATCCTTCTGTATCCAAAGGACAAGAGTGGTTTCAGTGCCAGTGCAAATTTTATGAAATTCCTATTTGAATTATGTGTGTCATTTTTGAATTTGAACATACCTAATGCAACTGGTAGGGTCTTTGTGCTCATCCACCTCCTCACTGTGCTTCAGCCCTCTTCCACACACATGCCCACAGTCACAGAAGTGTAAGTTTGGAGTAACTCATCTGACATCTTTAAAGAATAGAGAATCTGGATTAGAGCTTCTCTGTCTCCCAAATCCCTATCTTTATCAAATTTAGTGAAAACAAGATAAAAGAAAACAGATCCTTTCAAAACTTAATCCCAATTCAAATTCAAATTCTTCCCTGTGCTCAATTCCTTTCAGTACATGAATCCTTTGGGGTTTTCCTAATTCTTACTACCACCTCTCTAATACATCTGCAAATCCTCCCTGATTATTGTCTTGGCTACTGTCTCTTAGGCTCACGAGCATTTTCACAGAAGAAATTAACATTTATTTTCAGAATTGTGGGTGTGATTCCAAGTCAAGAAAAAAAAAGTGACATTTAAGCAATTCCTGTAATGTGCTTGTCTTATTGGTAGTAATCAGTTCTCCTTTCAGATTCCCAGCCCTGCTCAGATGAAGAAGGCTGCTCTGAAGTATTCCTGCCAACTGACAGTGACTATGATTCCAGCGATGCTTTAAGTCCCAAAGAATTAGACTTGATATATTCCTCCTCACATGACATATCCCAGCAGGCAGGCAGTGGCCTAGGAGGCAGCGCACCTGATGTTCTCCAAGTCCACGACATGAAGCCCTGCCTAACACTGAAAGAAGGCCTGAAAGAGTGTAGTGCCTTTGATACTAATGCTGAATATTGCACAGAGTACATGAGTAATCTGACAATGTCAGGGCTTACATCAAAAAGCATAGACAAGTCTTCTAGCTCCAGGCAGCCATTGAGCTTTTTGGGTAAAAAAAGGCTAGGGAAACATCAGCATTACAACTATTTCAGCCGTCATCATCGTTGGCTACGTGTGCACAGTGAGACACAGTCTGGCTCTCTGTCTGAAGGCGTGTACACTCAGCATGTCCTGAGATCTACAGATTTGTCTCAAGAACCTACCTCCACTGAGCAGATAAAGCTTCCTGCCGATGGCTCTCGGAGCACTTTCTTACCTCATGCATCCAGCCTTCCAGAAGATAGGAAAGGCAAGTATGAGGAATCAAGGCAGCATCTCCATAGGATACGTGTTGAGCCTTATGAAACAACATTACTGGATGAAGAAGGCAAGTCCTTGGCAATGAGCCCACAGTCTGTAGAACATAAGGATGTGCACGATGCTATGCAACAGAAAATGGGTCCAGATGACCAGTCAGGTTCTTCTGTCTCAGAAGTCTTCAGCAGCACACTTTAACCCCACACGCCGGCATCGCTCCCCACTGCTCCACAACGACAGCATTACGCACACAGGGACATACTTTGAAAACCACACTGAGGAATCCAACTCCTCCGATGGCAACTCATGGTACTCAAAAGAGTCCTGATCTTACAGGAGTATCCTTCACGATGCAAGAGTTATTATTTGCATCTGCAGTTTTGCAGGTAGAGTCATGCCATTCACCTTGTAACAGAACACTCTGTGGCTGCAAATCTGGTAATCAGATAGTGCAGTTCTCTTAATTCTTGTGTATATCCAAGCATGCAGAATTTCAAGCACAAGTGGTTCTGCCTGCAAGTTAGCAGAAACTGTAACATCCTTGGTGTCGTCATGTTGGGACTGTGTCCTAAGCATCTGTTAATCTATTTTCCTGCATTTCCTATGACTTTTTCTACTTCTCAGCCTCCTTCTTGGATAGATTTAGTTTGCATACAGTTAAAGTATTAACTGGTCGAGTAACATGGCTATCCCAGAGTTTCCAGCCACTTAGAGAACTGAAAGTTCTGTCAGTATCTAGGAACACACAGTCAGTACTATATCTGAATGCTCTCAGAGCCTGACACAATATCACTGAAGGTTTTGCCTCAAGAGCTTAGATTTCAAATCATGTAATTAGCATGTTATTTTAAAGCCTAGAAGGAAGGGAGTGAACCTTTAAGGTCAAGAGCAGAGAGAACAAGGCCAGGCTCTGAATGAGTATCAGGTAGGGTCTAAATGAGACTAAAGTGAAGCTCCCTCTTTTGCTTTGCCCGCCGCACGGGAGTGTATTGCTTTGCATTGCAGATGCTCGTGGGAAAGAAATGCACCAACTTTTGTTCCTGAATACTCACTGTAAATAATACTCCAGGGCTATTTAATCACTGTGTCTGAATTTGGAATATTCTGTCAATTCTTATTAGGGAATTTGAATCTGAGATTTACTGAGATTTAGTAATGAGTCAGTAAATTAGGAGGCAGATCACAGTGAGTCATGATTTTGTTCTCTGCAAGCAGAATAAGATTCTGTAGTGTTAGTACTACAGAAGATGATCTCAGAAATGTAATCAGTATTAATAGGAACCATAACTTGTGGAGAACTAATGAACTAATATGGAGAGAAAACTCAGCTGTTGCACAAGCTTTAATTTTTCTTAAACAGTTCTTGAAGTTTAATTTTATAGGCCACATTCCTGCTGGTTAAATTCCCTCATTCCGTGTTTGCGCAGCCTTCTCCTTTTCAATTTTTCAGCCTCCAGGTGGATGCATTCTGAGGCCTCCAATAAAGAGATTTGAGTTAAATAGTTGAGTTTACAAGTCCTTGAGGTGAAGGTAAGGATTTGGGCCCATGATCTGTGGTCCTTATTAAAATAGCACTTCCATAACTCCAGTGCTATTAAAATCCCTGAGCACTCCATCCATAAATTCAAAAATAAATGTTATTCACTATCTTGTGCTGGGCCAGAAGTATGCAGAAGCCAAGAAGAATCTTTGCTGTGATATGAGGGAGAGAACTTTCTAGAAGGGGTTTACATTTGTAATTCTTCTTTCTGGGGAGAGGTTAGCTTTTTGCATCGAAAATACTCTTTCAAAGCTCAGTAAGGATGGAAAGGCTTCCATTCACTTCCAGAGGCTTTGAATGAGACCCACACTGAAAATTCCTGTGGGTGTGAAGGTGAAGGGAGGGAGAAATGTCAGTGCCAACTTGCAGCTAGAAGGACATACATTGTACGTTTTGCACCACATGGAACTGCATCGGGAAAACCTGACTCATACACCAATGGAGCCAAACAGGGATGTTTTACTGTCCCAGTACCACCTTTTTTCATTATACAATTATGCTCATTAGCAAAGTGTTCTTTATTAGTGAGGGCTAGAATTGTGTAAGGCTTCAAACCATTCAGACATCAAGCCATTCATATTGCTTCTGGGTCTATGGCACCTAACCCTGGCTTCCCAACCTGTTCAGCCTCTAATCAAGACAGACACAGAACTGTTTATTAAGAAATAAAAATATGTTGAGGCCGTATGTTTTTGCAGGAAATGATGAGATGAAGCAAGATGTTCCCCAAATGAAACCCACCTTGCTTTGCTGAGGCTCTTCAGGAACAGTGAGTTTGCTAGAAATAAAATATACAGCAGAGGCACAAGCACATACTGCTAATTAGATAAGGATGTAAGAATGTCTGTTTTCTACTTTAGTTGCTGGACTTTTCTGGTAGTCAGGTATCTGAGGAAGAGCTGGATTCACTGATGGTAGAAAGAGCTTGACTTAGGAGTAAATATCCATACCTGCACTAAGAGGATTTAGAACTTTACTCTGGGAGTGCAGATGCCACAATCAAACCCCTCCTGCTTTTAACCTTGTAATGTGGAAGAGGTGTTTACGTGATGCCTCAGGGGACATGCTTCCTTGATCCTGTTACCTCCTTACTGAGGTTCTTCCACATAATTTAATAGTTAAAGCAATGAGTGATAGTTCTGACCTTTTGGTTGTAAAGCACCGAGTTGTCTTTTTGTAGAAATATTTGTTCTTTATTCTAACTTGGGATCCCTACCGATTCAGTGAGTCACTGAGTAAGGCAGCTCCCTACTCAGAGGAAAATAAATAGTAGAAATAGGTGCCTTTCAAGCATGGTTGCAGTGCTAACTATATCATTTCTGCAGTTTTCTTAGGAACCTTTTCTCCGATGGGAACACAGGCCCCTCTCCAAGGGATCACGCATAGACACAGCAAATACTGAGCAAATTTCACTAGCAGCAGACAGCTCCACTGAAATGAGTAAGTCTGTACCCACTACCCACTTACACTGGCCAGAATTCTGCCCTGAAGTGGGTACTTAGGCTTTGCAAGTTTTTGGTTATCAGTCTTTCTTATCCTTAAATCTTGCCACAGAACTTTTGTCCTGCATTTTCCAGGGAATGCATTTTCCCCAGGGCTTCACCCACTCCTTGTTATTTCTAGACATGATCAAACTGGCCAGAACAAAAGACAAATTTTTCATGTTGTGCCCCCACAAAAAAGCTGTAGATCCCCATCCCCTGTGTTCCTAAACTTCCTGGTTTGTGCTGGCACTAAGAGTGATATAGGTAAACTGCAGGTATAAACCAACAGCTCATTGCATCTGCAAGAGGTAGTTTGCTGGTGGGTAATTTGTCTTGAGAAACCTGTGGCTGACAGCATGCGTCTCCCATGCGTGCGTGGTGTTTTGCCTTTTTTAGATATTAATTAACAACTGAATTTTCTAACAGCATACACAGAGAAATCTATAAATTAATCCTTCACTGCTGAAGCATAAATATTTTTAAATACAGCCACTAAAGGGGGAGGGAAAGGATGGAATATTTTATCCTGAACATTTATGTTTAGAGTATTTAAATCCCAGTGTTTTGGAAAGAGTTGGTGCATCTTTAAATTCCCCAGGGTATAAAGAAATGCATTAAGTTGCTGGTCAACTCTTTTAAGGTGTTTAAACACATGGCTCATGACTGTTATGTAAAACTTCAATGCAGCCTTACAAACAACAAGGGTATAGTGTATTTGAAAATATGGTATACAGCTTGGAAACTTACTCTGAATTTCTCTGAGGTGTTGAACTTTGCCATCAGCAAAAAGTATTTTTAGAAAAGGGGCCTTGAATTTTTAGACAACAGAGATTTCATCAAGTTTGAGTCTCTGATTTTTCCACTACAAAAAAACTTTAAATAGTCGGAATAACGTACAAATATACTTACAAATATGACTTTATTTGTAAGTATAATTTATCTTTTGGTTCCATGACGTAGAATTTGTAAGGCTAAATCCTGCCTAGAGCCATGAAGCAGAGCTGTTGGTCCTGCTGAGTTCCCCGCCAACACGAAGGGCACCTCTGCCCCGGCAGGCTGCCGAACGCACTCTGGGCAGCAGCTCCGTTGCCCTTGGGTGGGCACGAACTGCAGCCACCTCTGCTGCCCGCGGCTGCCTCGCACTTTCAGAGTCATCGTGGGTCTTCCTGACTCGACTCCACTTTGGAGCATCCCCCTCGTGCTCTTGAAAGACCCGTAGTTATTGCTGTCTCACGAGCGCTGACCCAGCAGCTGCGTCTCTTACAGTTCTTCTAGGGTGAAATAAGAGCCAGGCTAGAAGATCTTCCTTAGCCTTTTTGTATCACAGCGTCTTAGGCAAGATTTAGCCTTTAACCCAGTCATCCTATAATAGGGTAATGTGTTATAAAGCTGATCTGACGCTAGGCTACAGAAAACCTCCTCTTTTGCTGGTCAAATAAGAAGAATGATTTTTAATATTTATTATTATTTTCATTTTCTTTTTTGGAAAAAAAAAATGAAATTGATCTGAAGTAAGAAAGTGATTGGTGTATCACTAATTACTTTCAACTGTGAACTTTAGTAATTTATTAAGCACACCTTAAGCTAAATGGCACAGACATTTTGTGTTTTAGTTTATGTAAAGGTCCAACCCTGTTGTCTTCTGACCTAATTTCAGGTTCTTTTGCACCAATGTAAATCGAGAGGGGTAAGTCCACTGAAGTTAGATATTGCCTCGTATAAATCAGCATAACTCCACTCACCCAGGATCAGTGGAGTTAGCATGAAAACACCACAATTATGCTAGTATATGAAAAAAGATACGTGCAAAAAGGACAAAAGTCTGCTTATCTCATGGAATATTCCCCCAGAGGTCAGCAGGAATGTTGTCTGAGGAGGACACAGAGGGCCAGCCCCTGTGTTACTAATTGTACTGTGATGGGATCATGTACTGTGGAATATAATGCTGTATTTTGTAATAGGGACCAAATTTCACTCCCATATTATGCAAGTGAATCTCCTACTGAACGCCATGGGAGCTGCACGAAGGGTTTGTGCCCCCGTTATTTAACTGAAAAAAAATGAAGACTGTTCAGGGTTGTTGGGGGCCTGGGGGAGGGGAAGAGGGATTGTTTTTTTCCCCTCAGAGAAAAAGTAATTTAAGTGAAATGTGCAAGGCAGTGTTTAATTGCTTCCTGCCTTGTTTGTACATAGCAATTTGGCTGTTTATTGGTTGTCTTTGTTCAGATTTTTATTGTAACTTGTTGCTATATATGCAACCAAGTGTATGTTAAAGTTTAAACTTTGCTACATAATAATGCACAATTTTATGTGCTTTAAAACTTTGTAAATATACAGATGAACAATGTATGTTGTGCTAACTATGACCTTGGGACTTGACACAACAGTATTTTCATGCATATGTACCTACAAATGGCTTGAAAATAGCAAAATATATATTGAGGATGGCCATGAGCCAAGAGTAAATGTGTGCCGTATGACTCATGCTTCTTTAATAATTCCTGAAAGAGGCATGTATAGTACATAACATAGACAATAAAAATAATTTTGAAGACTACAAATATTTTTTATAACTTCAGATATTAAATACTATTTTAGAAAAAAAAAAGATTGGTCAGGAAAAGAAATCTTAGACTTATTCGAGTGAATCATTGTCATAAAAATATTCTTAACACAGATTTTTTTTGTTTGATCTAATATCATAGAAACCTAGTTCTTTCAAGCTTTAAAAGACTTGAAGTGCTTTCATATTCTTACAAACTCCTGTGACCTTCTAAAATCAGGCATTTCAACTCTATCCTTACCAAAAAAGATGGTAACATACATTCATGTAATCTTAAATCCATCCATACATATAATCTTTCAATTTTTTTTTCTAATTTGGTCTAGCTGACCATCAGTAGATACCCACATACACGAGCTTTACAGTCAATGGAAATCTGAATGCAGTTTGGTTTTTTCTCAGAATTCTTTTATTTTTGTTGGAAAGTCCGTGATTTTTTTAAGGCCGCCTTTCAGACGTGCTCTCCGCGTTTTTACACCAGCCTGCTATCCAGAAATCTAAATAAAACAGGCAGACTTTCAGAGTTGGTGGGTGAAAATCATCTCCCAACAAAGGCAACAGGAACCGAAGCTCGGTTTGCATAAAGGTAAAGGCCCTCGTGCAGGTTTGGTGTCTTGGTGCGCAGGTTTGAAGGGGCGCGTTTCTGATCTGTGATGCTGCCCTGCTGAGGAGCTGCTGACAGACACGCGTCCGCCTTGGAGCAGCATTAAAACCTCAGGGGCTGACGGGCTGAGCCCCCTTCTCCCTGCCCGTTGGCTGCCTGTAGGGGCTCTGTAGTTTGGAGCTGGGTACAGTGACAGGCCAGACAGAATCGGCGGTGTATTTCTGGTGTGAATCCATGCTTGCAAGTCACGTTGTAAACGTACTGCATTGTGGGCTTATATAATGTGATTGTAGTCAAGAAACACCCCAGATATTACCCACTGAGAGAATGACCTTATAAACCTTATATAACAGTTCCATTTTGAATGCTGCACTGAAATTGGAATGAGTCTGTTTTGAGTAACTGATTGTTTACTTTGTTACATCTATTTTAACCACCTTTAATACTGTCTGAGCCTCTCAACACGTTTCCTGCGCTGTTCTCCCTTTTGTACAGATAATGCTGTAGCTGAAGTGATATGCCCAAGGTCACGCAGAGAGCTTGTTGCAAAGCAGGGAGTTAGACAGTTTTCTGACTAGCATCCCTACAACATCCTCTGTCTATTACCTATAGCTTGTGCACAAGTATCTTTGGTAATGTAGATGTTGACAAACGTGTTTCAGCCACGACATGCCAACTCATTGCAGGCTTCAGAATAACAGCATCCTACTGCGTATCTGTGGATATTTTCACAGATGGAGAATGTTTTAACTAATCACAGCCAAAGTGGAGTTAAACTATAGAAGAAAATACGTCTTAAAATGTAAGATACAACATAACTGTCTGTCATTTTCGCTTCCTTGGTTTTTAATTTCAATAAATTAGGATTCTTAACGGGTTTACTGATCTAGTAAAAGTGAAGAAAAAAAAAAAAAGGCAAGTAATCAATCATGTATAGTAATTCTGAGGAAATTAACTAGGAAAAAAACACCAGAGGATAAAGAGGGATTTCTGTGTGTGCATGTACTTAAATTACTTCGGTGCATTTTTGCATGTACCATGCATTTTTAGGCTCTGGTTGTTTGTATGGTTTTGCTTGCCCAGAGCTGGGATTTCTTCTTTACATAAGAAGATAAGTGGGTGAACAGTGCAATTCTTACAGACCTTTCTTCAGAGCAAGTCTGCCACAGGTTTTTGAAGAAAGACAGTGCTGTTTTATAATTGCCTCTGTGTCGTATGCTGTTTTACTGAAATGCTTTTAAACCAACTGGAAAGAACTTAAACTCTTACAGGCATGTTTTTGACTTGATCTTCTGAGAGCAAAAGATAACCATTTTGTTGTTCCATGCAAATGTGTTAACTGATATAAACTGTCATCTTTCTGAGCAACCTATTAACTCATTTTAAAATTTTGTCTTTAAATAAAAAGCTTTGGGTTTGAATTGGGTTTTTGTTTGTTTTGCAAACCTACGAAAAGTCTTTAGTAATAAATTCCCCTCTGTCTTCCCTGGACTGGTGTTTTCAAATTCTGTCTTTAAATTAATAAGTGCATTTAGAAAAAGGAAAGTGTTATTAAAAATGTTTGTTTTCTTTAAAGTTTTTAAATTATTATTTATCAGTATGACTTCCAGTCCTTTACTATATGAATACCAGGTCTCACTGTTCTGATGTTTTAGTCCACTTCTAGCTTAGAAAACATGCCGGAGGGGGGAAAAATCCACTACTACTCACAAATACACAAATACACAAAAATGGCAAACTGGAGAAGCGACTTTTAAGCTTTAAAAACTAATGCTAAAGTTAATTTAAACACAAAATTATGTATATATTGTAGCACCAACTATATAAAAGTCTTGTTCTGGAAACATGAAAATAAAATCTTTGGTGATACGGGCTTTCTTTTGACTGAAGTAATGTGATATTTTCAAGAAAAGTTACTTTTAAAATTCAGTCAACCAATTCTGACTTCTCAGAACAAAAAGCAAGACCAAAGTATTCTGTCCAGTGCTGCTTGTGATCGCTTTGTAAAAGTCCTGAAGCAAACCATTCCCGGTGTGGATGCATTTGTTAAATGATGATAAATAAATCCACATTGGATGATCGTAGGGAAATGCCCTTCCGTAGGAGATGCCGACGTCTGCCTCTGCCCTTGGCTGCAGCGGCACTCGGGGCCCTCCCTGTTGCGAATCAGGTGCATGATACTGGCCAGCCATGTACGGAAAGGTGGGTCTAGCTCCTCGCAGCTGGGGGAGCTTCTGGGTCAAAAGTGATTCTGCTTCATACGTGGAAGCCTTAAAAAGAGCCTGCACAGCCTTCCCCTCTCCCCGTATTGCTTTCTAAACGCTTTGAGAGGACAGTGCTGCTCTTTCCATGTATGTTGTCTTCTTGGTGACAAAACGCAGCCAAATCAGATCCCCGTCGGCCTCACGGCTCCGTCCAGGTCCCCCTCCTGCCCGGCCGAGTGTCGGGCCCAGCCTGGCCGCCTGCTCGGCCCTCCTCAGTGCCGCAGCTGTTCGCGCGGAGCCCGCGCTCCCGCGGGACTCACGTTCGAGCACAACCCCCGGCTTGTCCGCGCCGGGGCCGGCGCTGCTGCCGAGGGGACATTCTAAGGCTCTATTTTAATCTTCTGGAGCCCGGCCAAAGGCTGGAGCGGAGCTGCCAGCACGAGGGGGGCCCTCCCGCTCCCTGTGCCTGACCTCCCATCAGGAGAGGTGCTGGTGTGTTCCTCCGTGAACTACTAGGGCTCTTTCATTGCGCCTGACCTCCCATCACGAGTGCTACCAGGGATCCAGCTTCAACGACTGGGGGCTTAACCCTGGCGCGGCTCCAGCGTATAGAGTTATACGCTGCTTGTCTCCAGATGTAAGATGCACCGAGTGTAAATTCGTGCGCCGCGGGCTCAGCTGGGGGCTGCCGTTCCGGGTCCTTCTTCAAAGCGGCCATAAAGCACCGCAGACACTCCGCTGCGCCTTACAAAGGCGGCCGTTACCCCCTCCCCGTGCAACTCGCAGCTGTCCCGCGTCTTTTTATGCGATTAGACGTGTATAAAGCAGCATTTCAGTGCTTGCCATTGGTCCTAGTGTGGGTCCGCGTGCCTGAAAATGAGATTTCACACGGCTACGGGCACACGCTCGCGCCTTGAGCCGTCCCGGCTCCGCCGATGGCACCAGGACGCTGCCATGGCGCGTGTCTCCGGGTCCATGAAGCACAGACTGCGCCTGACCCGGCCTGGGATCCTTGGAGAGGACGAGTTTCACAAAACGCCAGCGCTCAAACCCCGCCAGACTTCCCTGTCCAGCCTCGAGTATCCGCCCTGCAGTGCAGGTGCCCAGTGCAGCCGCCATCGTGAGGCCGTCGTGAAGCCTCCTACACGAGGGACGCGTTATTCCCTACTCACAAAAGATACCTTTACCAGCTTAGCTCAACATATCCTTACCAAGCCCCTACCTTGCTACTACAAACATTATCAGGTCAGTGTGGATGGTGCAGGTAGTGATCAATACTATGGGGGCTGCAACGACACCCTGGAGTGAGAAAACGTTTTGCTTCCTTGAGAGGGGGGCTTTGAGATAAGAATCACAACCCACTGGTGCATACACAAAACAATCACCAAGAAAAAAAATCCCTTATTGACGGAATATCGCAGGGGCCCCCCGTTCCCGTTAAAAGGGGGTCTCGCTGCCGCCGCGCTGCCCCCAGAGGAGCCTCTGCGCCTCGTGCTCGCCTCGTCCCGCCTCAGCCCTCCCGCCCTGCCTCAGGCTCGCCCAAAATGGCGCCCGCGGCGCAGCGCCCTCTCCTGGGGAGCGTCAGGTAATGGCGGCTGCTAGCCGCACGGGGGGCTCCGGCGGCGGCCAGGGCATACCCGAGAGTCTAAAATTGAGTGGGATGAGGTGAGAAAAATAAAATGCCCTGGTGTTTTCCACAGCCTCCAGGTCACCGCAGCTGGTGCTGCCCTCAGGAAACGGCGCCTCGTTGCCAAAGCTTGGCCTGCGTGGATCACCTCGTCCTCGCCAACCGCTGCTGGCCGTCGCTGCCTCCTGCCAGGTAGTGCCGTGCTCGGGAGGGATGGTGTGAGCCCTGAGGGGAAGGGGCCACAGCAGAGGTGTTGGTTGGCAGCGTGCCCGGCACCCCGGCACAGCCATGGCCCAGCCTTGCGCCCCTCAGCGTCGTGTCCAACAAAGCCCTGTTGCCCGTAACCCTAAATTCCCCATGCAGGCTGTGGCAGCTCACCTTGCACAGGTTGTAGGGGTCTGCAAATCTAAAGAGATATGGAAAAACACTGTCCTAAATAGTCTGGAAAACACCTGATGTGCAGAAACATCCATGCTAGGCCCACACGGGCAAGGTGTTTTTACAGTGGGGCAGCTTGCGCGTCCTCCGTGTTGAACGGCAGCGTGTTTCGTACGTGTGCTCGTGGCAAAACAGAGGCGGACATCCCTCTAACCGATGGCACCACCGCAGGTCTCTGAGTGACTTCAAACGTATGTTGAATCTCCCCTGCTGTTGCTGATAATTTGTTCCATATTTATCATATTACTTGGTACTTGCAAGTGGATTTTTTTAAAGAATGTAAATGTTAATTAAATTAAATGCCATGGCCACCACAAGGCAAACTCATCTCAGACCCTTTTGCTATGGTAGTTTATGCTTTTAACATTCGGAGTGAATTTGGCCCTGTTGACTTTCCCCCATGTCAATCCATTGTACTTGAAAAGAAACGGAGCTTTATTTTCTTTAGTTTAAATTTGGATGATCTTTCTGCTGTGAAGCATCGTGCTAGCGTTGAGCCCTAGGGACTCTTTGAACAGATACCACCCCAGTTTTCAAAATATGAGGTTACCATAACTGTGTATATTATATTTATCATCCATTTATGTTTTAACAATCTGGACTTATTCAAAGACCGCAGTTGTCATGATATGTGCCAATGTCAAGGGAGGATTTGGGTAAGAATGTACATAAAATAAAGCAAAATAAAAGGCTTAAGGCAACAAGCTCTTAAAACCACATTTTCTCAGCAGGAGTTTGTACAGTAATATTTTTCCCCAAAGTAAATCTTAGCTAAGTCCCACAATAACTGAAATAACTTCCTCCTGATTTGCCTTTTATCTCATGCATCCACCTCCTACATGCTGCAGCCATCATTCAGTATGGTATCTTTAACATCCATTGGATAAAATATTTAAAGTGGAATGGTTATAATTTATGAATAGAATATCCTTTAATCACATGCTGATAGCTTTCAGTTTGGAGCAGGTGCTGTTGAGCCCACTAATGAGCAAACTGATGATAGGGCTGCTGTTCTTGTGACAGGGAACTTTATTATTTCACTTTTGCCACGTTCCATGTTATTTGCTAACTTGAGTCATGGAAGATCCGTTCAAACAGTAGGGAAAAAAAAAAAAAGAGAGCTTTGGCAATTCTCTTTAAAATAAACTGAGGATTCACTTCAGCATCCGCTGAATCATGATAGGCAGAGAGAACTCATCTTTAATGAGCATCAGCGAGGTAAGCAGGTAACAGTCTTCAGCTTCTGTGTTAAGTCCCATCTGAGTGGCAAACTAATGTATTCTACTAGTGCCTTTCTTGCTGAATGTCTCTTCTGTTTGTGGTTTAATCAGCTATTTTAATGTAGATGCTTTGCCAAATTATCTGTATTACCACACATGTTAATGCTTTGGTGATGCAAGTAGTAAAGCACTTTGTCAGTTCGGATAGTGAGACTTCAGAAAGGTTCAGAAGGGTCAGTAAAGATGTATAATGATTCGGGGACTGGGAAGCATACCATGGAGCAAGATACTTAAACTCTTTCTAGCTCTTTCTGTCCACGAGGTGATTGAGAGCTGTTGTGAGACCATTGTGAGACCCAGTGTCTGGATACTGGAGAAGTTTGGAGTAGGATTAAAGAGGAAAATGTATCAGTGAGAACAATTCTTGCTTGGAGAAACTTGCCTAAAATTGACATGCATCCTTTGTACTGAACTGCCTCTCTGAAATCATTTTCTGATTATATATGAGAAAAAGAAAATGATTTGCCTCCACCCCATACTTTTTGACAAAGAGGGAAAAAAAGAAAATGTAACTTAAAATGAACATTAAAAGTAATATTTAATACATCTACACCATAAGATTCGTGTGGCCAAGCATGTAATCCAAAGAACATTTTTTCTGAAGAGCTATCCTCTCAGAATAGGTTGTATTTGGCCCTGATTGTGCATTATTCATGTACACACTTATTTCCTGAAAATAGAGGAAAATGAATAATGATGAAGGCTTCCAAAGAAGTATCAATTCAAATTGTCCCACTTTTGCCCAAATTTCGATCAATTCTGTTAACTAATCTAAAAGTAACTTGTATGTTAACAGTCACTGGAATTAAATGTAATTCACAATTTACAGAATGGTTTTACACTGCACAAACCATGTTATGTGAAGATTAGCAGTTTATCACTAGCTTCATATTTTGTGAACTTTTGTAATGCACAGCAGCTGCCTTTTTGTAATGAAAATTGTCAACTTTGGGGAAAAAAAATGGTGCTGTTTGACTGTGTCCATTCCTCTTTCCTTTCTGTCCTTGTCCTCATCCCCTGAGCCCTGCAATTTGGGAAAGTGTGCAAAGTGCCCTGAGCTGTAGTGCCGTGACATGTCTGTAGTCTGGAGGCTCTTGCCTGGTCTCATCAGTTGGGTTCTCTTAAGTCAGGTGTGAATATGGTGCAGACTGTGACCTTGCTGCTTTTGCCTTGCCTGTCAGCATGTGGGAGTGTGTCCTTCAACTCTTTGTGCTGATTCTGTTCCAGGCAACAGTGGGAGAACCTGTCATTCCACTGAGACTTGTGGGAAGGACATTGGAAAACTATTGGTGGTTTGAGTGATCTTGACTTAAATCTTCCTGCCTGAGCAAATATACAGCTCTGACTTTATCCCATATCCTCTGGCCTGGCAAGAAGGCACAGGTTGAAAGTGCAAGTAAGCATACTTTGATGATATTTTTTCTGTGAATTGATAGGGGAAAGCAAAAAACACATGTAGGAGCAGTAAGAGTTGGGACTCTGGGCATCTCGTTTCAGTGGAAAGGAAGTTTAGCCCAGAACTTCACTTTTTGGAAGAAGTGAAGGATGCAGGAATTTGAAATGCCTGAATAGGAGTGTTGGTTCTGGGAGATGAACACAGATAAGATTTGCCTTTTGGGCATTAGAGGCAATAGAGACTGGAAGAGCCAAACCAACAAGTGCTTTAGCAAATCCTGTCCTTGCGTTTTATTTCTCCAGGGTAATATGTTCCCTTAGGCTGTGTGACTGTATGTAGCAACGTATCTTTAAGTACTTCCTTGCTGGTTTTGAGTATTGGCTCATGCTTTTCTTAGGATGCTCTTCTTTAGTTGCCTGTAGGCAGATTTTTAAATTATCTGCTGAGGTTTATTTTGTCAATGGGATTTCCTGAAACATGCTTAGACTTAGAAGATATTAAGTCAGTATTTTTGTCTCTGTAAAGGCATTCTGCTATGATATGTTGCGCTCGCTATTAGCTTTTGTCTTTCACAAAAGCTCATAAAAGCCTCTTGACTAGCAGATTTGCTTGTGCACTAAATCCCATCTGATTGCTGTAGAGACTGCCTGCTCGCTAGCCACGTACTCTTAGCCAAGGTGCCTCTTCTCCTCTAATTCAAGTTCATAAGTAGCACTCTATTGGCAACAGTAAACAGTTAAATAGCTAAATGTCTATTCAATGAGTGGCCTGCCAAGCTACCAATGCAGCATATTTTTGTAAAGAAATATGCAGTTTAATTTGTGGTGGCCATTGAGAAGCTGAGCTGCAAAAACATCAACACCACAAGGACACAATATTTTTCTCCTGATTACAACATGCTCATTTATTTTGGAATTCTTTTGCCAGCTGAGGACTACAGGGCAGTGACAGTAGAAGAGTTGTCCACATGCCAAGGAAAAGAGAGAACTGTATATGTGCTGCTGTTCTGAAGTAGCAGAGAGTAGGGAGAAAGGCTGCGTAGTTATTTGAAAGAATACATTTTTATAAACACTTCTGAGAGTCCACTGATATCTCTTGTGGGAGTGACTAACAATACTTCAAAAATAGGTATAAAATTCAGCTGATTGCTAAGTTCACAGGTCTTGATGTTAATTTGAAGAGAATGCAGAGATCTGCAGACTCTGAACAACTTCTCTTTTAAAATTAAAATACATGCTTACCTTTCAAATTAGCCGTGAAAGCCATCACATAATAAGGTATTTGTGGTGGGAGCAATCGTTGTAGTGCGTATTCATAGTGCCTGGCGGACAGTGGGCTCTAATATTTGACTGGTTTGTGCAGGTAGCACTACAAAGAACAAACAGGTAACTAAAATAGAGACTTCATTTTGTACTGAAAGTAAAAATTCAGTGTACCTCTGTGTAGCATACATAAAACAGGTTTTCACCTTTTAGTATGCCATCATTTGTGTTTGAAGGTAACTTCTCTAGCCCTTAGCATTATTTAAATCTTTCAGATTCAGTAATAGTTCATAGCACCAACTTATTGAAAAAATATTGTGTTCATGAATATGTTTAGAGCATAAATCACATAGTCTAACGTATAAAATGTACAGGTTTTTTCTGATGTTTTCCTCACAGTATCTGAAGTTTTCAAAACCTTATTTTAAAACCTGTTCCTTTTATCTACCAATAAAAGAAAAAAAGAAAAAAACAAGCATAGGTGGGCCGAAGCAAAGGCTGATATACTGTTTGATTGTTTTTCATATCCATTTGTTAATTCTTGTCTTTAAGTTAGGCTATAAACTTCTGTGGGGTTGGGGACCATCTTTTCTTTTGTATTTGTACAGCAAGTATAACAGGTCCGTTTCCAACTTTTCAGTTACTATGATAATATAAATAATCTTTTAAAGCATATATATTTTTATCTTCGTAGTATCATCATGGATGTGATGTCATTTTATAGCAGGAAAACTAAGACATAGATGGTCAACAGTCAAAATTATTGAGTGTCCCCTAATTGTGGCCACCTGAGAGCTGAGATTTCATGTCAGTACTTTATATGTTCAAAGTACAGCTCCAGTTGCCTCCAATTGCAGCTGTTGTGGGTACGTGCTGCTATGAATGGAGTCCCAATTGAGGCTGCATAGCTTAACCATTGTAGAAAATGAAGCATATATGTTAAGTGGCCACCTGTGGAAAGTTTTCAGTGGCTTATTCACCACTGCTGGGACTCTTGGGCAGAATACAGCAAGGTAATTCAACATTCAGTTCCTGCAAGCATTGTCCTTATTTTGCAATCCACTGCTTCATTCACTACTCACCGTCTAATTGTTCTAACAAATTGGAGAATCTGATTTCTGCAACAGATTCTTTCATTGTGTACCCTTTGTCAGGTGCAAGATCAATGAGCTTCAAAGAGGAAAAAGCAATTCCACACACTGACTGAAGGAAGAAGTGCGTAGGGAATAAATGTCATTCACTACATTGCTTATGTAGGGAAAAGCTATAGCATGAAGTATCAGAACAACTCTGGCTGGAGGGCTATTTCTCAGACACTAATGACATGTGACAGAAAATGAATGATTATCAAAAATGTGTTTCCTCCATTCTCACACCAACGCCCTTCTGCTTTATTCCCTTACATACCACATTTTTGGCTGAAGGTGTTTGAAGGTGCTCTATACCTAGACACAATATTTGAGAAATAGTGATTATTCAGACAGCACTTAGAAGCCCTTCTAAAGCAACAATTAAGTTAAATTTAGAAGGCTGCTTCTAAACTATATTTTGTCTGTTTCGTATTTCCTTGCTTACTTTGAGAAATAGTGCAGAGAGAAACTGGTATTTCACAGCATTGTGCAGCTATTCTCTGTAGCTAAAGTTACCAGTTGCTAAGGCCATCATTGGCATGGGTATAGAGTTTTGTCATTGCCTTTTATGATGCTGGGATTTGGTGCTTCCTTTTTATCGGTGACTCACTTTCATTCTAATGAAATTAGAAGATGCCATGAAATCTATGAAGCCATGTGGCCTGTGCTGCCAACATCTTACTGTAGCAGCATCCCTTCTCTGGATATTTGTGTGTGCATATATGCACATGTAGTTCTGCTGTCCTTGGATATACTTTCTGAGCAACTGAACAAACAGTTGCCAGACAAGGGAATCAAGAGGCCTGGTTGTTTCTTGTTGCGGTATTTCGGAAGGATCTGTTGCCTATTAAAATCCATATAAACTTTTTTTTTGCCACTTCTTAGGGTTCTTGAATTAAATGCTTCCTAATGTCAGGATCCAAACTTCAGGATCAGGCTCCTACCTTGAAAATCTGTGCTTTAAGTGCTACTATCTTATCTATGTAGCTGTTGAACTAATCAATAAACACTTTACTAGTTATATTTATTCTTCTAATCTGAGTGGTCATGCACCACTGGCATTCAAAAGGTTGAATGATTTGCTCCGGTTCACGCTTGTGAATAAAATTGACGTCTATAAGATGGAAATTTTCTTAATTTGCTACAAGAAAGATTTATCAGACAGAGGTGAAGCCTTTGACCCAGTTTGTCCTGCTGGACTCAGTTACTGAGCTCCTTTACCAGCTGCAGATGGGTGTAGGAGTCCCCAGCACCGATATCTTCAGGTATCTCTTTCCCCCCTGCAACGCTGATTCACCAGATTGCTGGGGCAGTTTTGGGATACATTTCTGTCTCTGCATTTCAGCCCTTGCAGCCACTTTGGGCACTGCCCTTTTGCACGGTTGGTTGGAGATTGCTGCAGGACAGTCTGTTTCTTCAGGAGCCCCGAGCACTGTGTGTCAGGCAGGCACCTGGAGGCATGCAAGGAACCAAGGGGTGAGAGAAGCCGTGGGAAGGCAGAGAAGTAGCTGGAGCGTCTGCACTGGCTGCCGGGGTGGCTCCTGGAGACCCCTATGGCGAGAAGACAGCAGGATGGGAGCGGGGGCAAGCAGAGCCTGGGGGGCTGTTGGGGCCAGGGGGCCCAGCTGGGAGGGCTGGATGTGGCCCAGCCCAGGGCTCCGCGCTGTGCAGGGTGCCGGCGGTTCACTGGTCTGGGGGCAGGGCGGCTGTCTATTTTTAGTGAGGGTTTTATAGAGTGGATCCCTGCGGTCTGGCTCCACACTGAAATATTGTCCTAGTCTCAATGACATAAACACAGGGCCAGCCTGTGATCCTGGCGCCAGCTTCAGCTTAGGGAATGTGAATGAAAGTACCAGTGGGGTCCAGGCAAGAAGGAGAAGAAAAAAATCCTGACTGTAATTACAAATAAATCCCAAACCCTTTCGCTCTCATGGCTCACTTAGTACAGCAAATAGCCTCTGATTCTCTACAAATAAGTCCCAGCTTAGTAACTGACAGATCTACCAAGAGGCAGTTAATGGAATAATGACTAAGGGAAGCTTAGGGTAATTTACAAACGGTTCCCAGTGTTGGAGGGTGATGGCCCCCACCTTGCCCCCTGCCCTGCTCTGTTGAAGTCATGCAGCAATAAGCCACTGGGCAAGCCCTAAGTCTTGGCACACAAGAGTGTTATGTTGGCAGGGGAAGGCTGTTTATTTATTTATTTATTGAAAAGATCTAACACAGAATGATGACAGGCTGACTTTAATACCTGGAGCTCCAGTGTCCTCCTAGAAAGACTGATCAGGGCTAGGGTCTGCAGAGCAAGGTTATGCTAACCTTTCAATCAGAAAAATGGGAAGATGTTAATTGAAAGTGGCATAAAAGCCACCTCTGTTATGAGACACTTGAAATCAGCAGTGTTATTTCTGCTTCGTTTTCTTTTCACGTCACAAAGGCATGTCCCTTGTTTAAATCACTTTTCCAAGTGTGTTTCAATGCATAATATTTGAGTTGATGTGCTCAGTTTGTTAACAAAAGTTAGCCCTCTCTTTCAAAGTATAGAAAACTCTAGTTCAGCTTTCACAGAGACCATGGCAATTCCCTCTTTTTGCTTAGTTTTAATCTTCTTATAAATAAAACACAGTAGTTATTTCGAAAGTACGTTGTCCTACGACAGACTAACAAATACCCAGGAGGCTCTTCCTACATGAGAAGCAATTCTACATGCATGCACATGCGCACACACACATGGTCAGAGAACAGATCTAAGTAGTGGTGAAAGAATGACTGTGTGTGGTATCTTAATGGACGGCTGATATGTTTATTGTGAAAACAACCACTGTAAAAGGTGATGTAGCTTCAGAAGGCATGCTAAACAGTGAGGGCATTCAGTTGAAATTTCATTATTTCAATTTTGCTTGAAAGGAAACAATCTTAAAACCAAGGTGTATGCAAGAAAGTCTAGCTGATTGTTAGTCCTGTGATGGGTGATTATTCCTACTGTGCCGTCTTAGACTTTCCAGTGTCTGTGTTGAAAGGAATGCTATTATCTTCTGATAATAGTTACTTGGCAATATTTCTACATGAAAAAAAAAGAAAGAAAAAGAAAAACCTCCTTACCCAGGTTTATCAAAGGAAATTGGTTGTGCATAAGAGATGTTTTGCTGTGATTGAAGTAGTAATTTGTGACCACTTCTTTCTTTGCTGAGATGTTCGTTTCTCACTCCTACTAAACCCTATGTCAATTCTCTTTTCGAAGTGGTGGTGCTGTGGCATGTTGCACTATACCCAAGAATGACTCTGAAAGCTTTTAAGTCTATCCTGTAATTGATGTGTTGTGTAAACTGCAATAAAGGATATCAAAAAAGAGGGGAGAAACATATTTAATGAGGATGAGTAAACACACCCAAGATGTAACTGTAGATATAAGAAAAATAAAAGCAGCTGGGGGGCTCCTGAGACATTGTTTGTCTTGAAAGTGATGAGAAGAGGCACCATCAAAAGACTTGTTTTACTACAGTCATGCTTCATTATGGGGAAGGGGAGTGCAGGGAAGGGGAGGGGTGGGGGTTCCCTACGTGACTCGGTTGCCAGAAGAGAGAACCTAACTCGTTTGCATGGCCTAATTAATCCCTGAACCCAGTCAAAGCCTGAGTCAGAGGGAGAGAGCAAATGTCAGATCTGTGTCTGGGAAGCCTAGGTTCATTATTTTACTCGCCTGGGTCCCTTTGCCTTCACAGGCAAAGAAAGGCTTAAAACAGCCGAGCCAAAGATATGCACCCCAGAGATTCATACTGCCAGGAATATACCTGTTTTATCATGTGAGGGTGAAAACAGAAATCATTCCATTTGCCATTAAAGATACACGTTTCTTTGGGAATTATCCTCTTGAACACACAGCCTTTCATGGCCAGCCCAATCATTATGAACTCATGTTTTCTGACATTTTGTGACGGCTGCAAAGATAAGACTGGCTAATGTTACACACACAAGTCTGACTGATCATTGTGATCTACTTCTTTTAGAAGATATCAGATTCCCTAAAGGGATAAAGCATAAGAAGCAGGAAAGAGTGATAAATACAAAACACTGAGGCAAGCCATGTAAGATTCAACTGATATGCAGTTTAATCTTGTTCTAGTTATTAAAGCTGCTTCATCTTTGCAGATTTTCTAGCCAGAACAAACTTAAACAGTGCATAATGATACAATTATTACCAATTTATGGGACTTTACTTTGCTGTTTTCACTCCTGAAACAAACTGTAGTCAGGCTATACAGGCTATCTTATGCTAAATGCTGCTTTTTTTTCTTTTTTTTAACTCTGCCGAAATGTGGTGCTTTTGAACACCAAGTGAAGCCATTCTAGATTTGGCCAGTGGTTTCTGAGTTAGAGGTACTTGTGATCCTACTCCCCCTGACTTTCTGGTCAGGATTAGACCCTGCCTTTGGGATTTTATGCTCCCACAAAACCCTTGAATCTCTCGGAATGTTTTGCCCCAACATCTGAGGCAATGCTTACTTAGTGCAGGGGACCCTGGAACTCAAAGCTTAACTGATAGAGGTATTTTTAAAGTAAGTTTAATTTTCCTTCATTCATAACCAGAAGACTAAATATGATGTAATCGAATTTATTTTTTCCTCTTCACCTCCACTGGAGCCAGGAAAATGGAGTAGCTGAGAGAAAAGAGGTTGTCATTTTCAGTCAAGCAGCTATTCATCAAGTAGCATTAGACAATTAGCTATAAAACATTTCAAGGGTTCCATTGGTGTTAGAAGGGTGAGAGGGTCTTTTCAAATATCAGAGGTGGGCAGTGTTATGTATCAAGGTTATTCGGTAGCTGGCATCAATGAATCACTCACATGCACACAAGGCTTGATGCAGAGGAGGGGTGATTGCTGTATTTTTTCTCTTTGTTGAATCTCTGTCACCCAGGGATTCAACAGGGACAATTCTTTAGGAAACTCTTTAGTGTTTTATAGAAAGGGAATAATAAAATAAAAACTTAGTTTACCTCAATAGATGTTTATCTTAATAAGCTGGGTGGCAAAAAGAGCACAAATACATTGCTACTTGTCATATAGTGTATATGTGTAAAATATGCTGCTACAGAGAGTTTGTTTGGATAAACAATATTGCCTGTGTGGAGATTCAAATACCCGTCAGGAGCCACTGCTTGTAAATATAAGTGTCATTTTTTTAACATAAAAAATGTCTTGGTTTCTGTTTCATCTTTGCCAGTTCTCCCACTGGCCTCCCTCTCCGTAATGAATTGGTCTGCAAACTGTGAGACACTCAACCAGCTTTGGTCTCTTCACTTGACTGCTGAGATGTTTACATCTGGCACAAAAAAAATAGGATGGTTAGGTGGGGTAAGGGCAGGGGGGAATGTCAGCAAAGCTTTGCCTTTCCTCTGTTGCATACCTTCTGTATAAATAAATAAATAAAGCTTCTGTTTAATTCCTCCAAGTGAGGTTGCAGCCAACAGAACTCCGTTCTGAGGTTCAGATTTATGGCAGAAGACACTGCTGAGAGAAAAAACGAGACAGAGACAGTGGAGTTCCACCTCCCATGATATATAGAGCCAAGGGGAGGTATAAATACCCGCCACTTCCCGGACCCTCTTTTTAAAAAAAAGAAGAAAAAAAGACAAACACCCAGGATCCTGTCTCTGGACGGCTTGCAGCAAGGCGCCCTCATAAAAGCTAAGATAAACAGTTTATCAGGAGATGAATGCACAAGCCCTGGTCGAAAGACAAAAGTCTATACCTTAGGAAAAATGCAGGAGCAAGAGGCGAGTGGACTGAGAATCAGGAAGATGCAGTATTTTAAGAGCAGGAGTGACATGAAATGAGCAAAGTAGAGCAATTCCTCAAGGACCTTGACAGATTTTTTTCTATTCTTTTATAGCCTTCTCTTTTTTCTCCTTTTTAAGGCAGTGGATACATTTGGCAAGCATCAAGTCTGTTCTTTACATACAGTTGTAGTTAGAAAAGACTAAGAAATAACTTGCTTTTTTTTATTGAGGCTCTCCTTTTTGCTTTTTTCATCGCTTCACTGGCTCTGTCACCCTAGAATTTAATTCACTGTAAAACACTCATTGGACAGCTGAGCTTCAAAATATATTATTTAGATATTGTTTATCAGTGCAGATGCAGGCTCTTGACCAAGTGTATCCATCTCTGCCTCCGTTCCATTGGCGTTTTAAGGTATATCTTTCTTCTCAGTATTCTTTTCCTGCCTAAGCAGATGATTCATAATTGTTTTCCTTCAGAGCAGCCAATCATCTACTAGCTGATCCATTAACACATTTATTCTGTTCTCCTTTTTGTGAATCTATAAAGGGAAGAGGAAGTGAGTAAGGTACCTCGAAGTGTGCCAGTAGATTTCAAAGTTGCATTAGATCTTCCTGAATCTTTAGAGTGCAAAGAGTCTGACATGAAAGCAATAATATGGTGATTTTCTACCTGTGGAAAATGGAGTCCTGGGGAGATGGCCAAGGCCTATAGTTACTGACAACATAAATGGAGTAGACAGCTGCATGGTAAATGTCTGAGCGCACTGCATCTCCTTTAGGAATACTCCTAGTTTGGAAGTAGGACTACTTTAGAAACACAGCTTAAAAGAAGGTTGAAAATCAATCCTTAAGAACCCCGACCCCTATCTATCAACTGACTACAACATAAGACTGAAAGTGAGTTCAGTTGCATAACATTTTCTATTAATCGATTTAATGGGGAAAAACTATTGAGAGTTTCTTCTGTGCATCAATTTCTTTCATAATGTTTTGGGAGCTGTGCCTCTAGAGTCATAAGCAGAGTAGTGGCTGCTGCATACCTCTTCTCTCCTCATCAGAGATGTGATCCTGTAGAAATGGCATCTTAGTCTTGCCCACATTGGCTTCCTCTGTGCCTTGAAAGTTGTATTTACTTTGTCTACTGAAAAAACATATTTTTACTGCTGTCAGCACTCCAGAGCCAATAAAGCTGAGGTGAAGGCAGTTGTTTTCTCCTCTGCTTTATGCACCATTGCCAGTAGAATGACCAGCTATGGCCTCCATGAGCTGCTGGCCTCTCTCCCTAGCCCAGGAAAGGTTGGCATCATACACAGCATCTGGATCGGGCCCTTTACCTCAGGGTTTCATTTATTGGTTTCATTGACGGTTTTCAGCAAACCCCCAAATAAACCAGTTGGATGGGAATCCAAATCTCTTTTTCCTCTGACCCAGAGGCCTCTGGCAGGTCTGCTCCTGGCAGCTCTTCTGCAGTGCTACTATCAGCCATTCCACCAAAAAAAATTCTTGGGCCTCGAGTGACTTCTGTCACTTCTGCTTCCCTAGAGCCTTCACAGTTTGGTGCTCCCCTGCAGATGCCTGCGCTTTAGGAATTACCAAACTCCAGTCTGCTCTGCTCAGAATGGCAACTCTGGCCCTTAAAGAGGCAGCCAACCTGCAGCAGCCTCGTTCCTGAAGGCTTGGCCTCCTGCATGTAATTTGGTTCAGGAGGTCGCTCAGAGACTGGGCACTAAAAAAATTGTTTTCAAGCCAGCCTATTAAATTGAGCTTATTAAAGAAGAAATATAGGGCATCAGGATGTAACGTCTGAAGTTTAACTTTCTGCTGAAGCTCTGTTATTTTAACCTGGTATTGTTATCTGTGTCTCCGTGTTTAAACAAAGTTTAAAAATGAATACGAAAATATTTGCACTGACTTAGAGCTTACTAGCTTTTCCTGGCCTTTTCTTTGGCCAGCATTGCCATGTGTGCAATGAAGAGGAATTGGCTCATACCAGTGGCAGATTTTGCCAGTAATTCATTGGGAAATTCACTGGGAAAAGGGGCTGATCTAACCTAATATTTGACTAACATCACAAAATTCCTTTACGAAGAAGTAGAAGTGTAACATCAAAGATTCACTGAGAAGGAGCAAACGGGTGGAGTGAATCCAAGCAGGAGCAGATTCTGTATTCCTCAGTCACCTCACATATGCCTGTTTTAGTTAGCCAGAGCAGCCTATCCTTACTCTCAGTCTCAATAAAATCCCCCTAAAATAGTTCTAGTTCTTGCACTGAGATCAGGTTGGCTGGTCACAAGAAGGTGGGGAGGGAGAAAAGTGCGGCTAGAGACACCTCCAAAAGTCATTTGCTTTTTCACCATCTTCGCAAGCTCTCCCTCCTGAAAGCAGCCGCATGAGACCTTTCCAAAACCCGCTGTAGCAATACTACCAAGCTGAATGTTGCTGCAGTGCATTTGGGCAAACAAGCTTCTAGTTCTTTTTCTTGTTCCTCAACAAAATTCAGTGCTGCCTCTAGCGAGGAACCGTGGATCACCTGAATGTGGGCAGAGGCAATGTCAGGAGACACTACTATAGCTTTGTGCTGCAGTGGGCAGAAGAAGGAGGTGTGTATAGGAGTAAAGGAGAGTTGAATAAACCCTCACCAGCTCAGCTCTGTCTCCTGGGCAAGTTTCTCAGAGGCTGGAGCGGCGCTGGGGCTGAAGGAGACCGAGACGCCCACTGAGAAGCTGACCCAGAGGCGCTTATGTCTGGGTGTAGTCACTTCATCTGTGCAGAGCTTTGCGCCTCCAGGTCCTGCTTGTGTTCAGCTCAGTGTCAGAGCCCTAAATTCAGTCAAATGTTTGTCTGAAGTTCTTGATAAGTTTCTGCTCCTTGAAATGTTTTTGATTTTATTTTGAAAGATAAGTGTGGTTTCTCACTTATTTCCAAGGACAGTTTGTATGCCAAGTCTCAGCAACAAGCAATATCCTCATCAGGTTCTAGATGAAGCTAGAGACCTAAAGAGCCAGATAGAAAGAAAAATCTAATAAAACGCCAAATGATCCTTAACTGACACTGTAGTAGCAAGTGTCGCTGTGTAGAGCTGGGGCAAGTTTTTCACCTTATGACGTTTGTTTCAGTTGTTATGTGTTATGTATAAAGTGCCCTACATGGTCAGGAATAAAGAAAAATAAGATTTAAAGCAGCATTATTTTAGCATTTACTTAGGAAGTAAAAACAGTTGAAAAAACATAGCTAATTTTGAGAAAAACAGCTCAGCCTAGGTAATACAATCTGTATCTTACTTTCATAATGAGCCTAAATTTGAAAGGTAACATATAAAAATACATAAATAATTTAGGTGAAATGACTAAGCTTCAGACCCATTAAACTTAGGCTCCTAAGTGCCTAAATAGCCTGCAGGAATGGGATTCAAGCACTTCGGGAAATTTTACTGAAATCTTAGTAGACTGCTCAGCCCCCCTCATCTGTGCTGTCATGCCCTCTCAAGTGCTCTTTGTGGGAATAATTCTGCAGTGGAAGCTGCATTTAGTATCGGCTTTTAAAGCTGTTTTATATATTCACTGTCGAGGTGGACTTTCTTCTCTGTAAGGACTGGGAGCTCTGTATGGACTCCGTATGGACTCCGTGCCTAGCAGTTGTATTTCTGATGGGAAAGCCCTAGAGAATTTAACAGGGGGGAAAAAAAAGATAATTTTGTATGGAATTTAGTGAGGAATTATGATGGGCCAGAGTAATGTGCAGCCCAGACAAGCCAGTGGGATTGGCATGTGGGGGGCTCGGGAGCCCCATGCAGAGGGTCTCCTTGTGCGCTGGGCTGGGGCTCCTGCGGCCCTCGCGCCTGCAGCAGTTTCTACCTGTGCTGCGCAGCCGGGCGCGGGGAGGATGATGCCGGGGTCTCGGCCCCGTCCCCGCGGGAGCAGCACGCGCTGCCCGAGGAGGTGCTGCCGGAGCCGCCGCCTGTCGCGCGCCCCGGCGGGCGGCG